>CATNUY010000271.1:0-5000 GCA_951217065.1 Baccha elongata
ATTGAAGGCAAATATAAGACATATCATGAAAATAATATATAAAAAATTATTCTAAGTCCGAAATCAATGAAAAGAGTAAATAAAATTTTTTCAAGTTGAAAAAATTTTTTAAGTCCAAAAAATTTTCTAAGTCCAAAGACTTTATTCAAAATGTTTTTTTGGCATCACAAAGGTTGCTGCGATAATGTCTGTTTCTAAACTACTTTAAGGAATCGAGAAAATTTTTCGTTTTCCCCACGTTGGACGCAAGTGCCAATGTATCGTAACTTCACGGTCTATAAACTAGCTTTTATAGTCGAGAAATAACAACCAATTAGGGGTAGGTACTGAGATTTCGAGAATTTATTTCTATGAAGTAATTTTCTTGGATCTGCCTGTGAAAGCGAAAGGTACCAAAAAACAAAATGGTTGAGCCCATGACGGATTAGAAGTCCGCATTAGAAATTTACTTCACATTTATGGGTAGTGTGAAGTAAATAAATGATAAAAGAATTTTTAATTCTTGGTTCATAAAAAAATAATATATTTTTAAAAAATATATAAAATTTACTTCAAAGAAAGTAAAAGAATTTATTAGAAATTTGAAAATATCATTGATATGTATTTGAAAGGTGCTCAGCTAAGTAAATAAACTCAATTACTACGAAAAGAGTTCACTATATTATAGGTTCTCTTATTGATGTTTTCTGAAAAAGTTGTACTTGAACCTTTGTAAAATGCATTTTCCCTTTATTCTCGATTACAAATTGGCAAATCTTTTAATAAAAAAATTATCAGAGTCAGTTGTTATGAGAGATAACATAAGAGGAATCATGTTATTTTTCAATTTTTCAAATATAAAATATAAATAAATAACATTATTCTGGTTGATCCTGCCAGTAGTTATATGCTTGTCTCAAAGATTAAGCCATGCATGTCTAAGTACACACGAATTAAAAGTGAAACCGCAAAAGGCTCATTATATCAGTTATGGTTCATTAGATCGTTAACAGTTACTTGGATAACTGTGGTAATTCTAGAGCTAATACATGCAATATAAACACGGACCTTATGGAACGTGTGCTTTTATTAGGCTAAAACCAAGCGATTTTTTCGGAAATCGTTAATATGGTTGAACTCTAGATAATTTGCCGATCGTATGGTCTAGTACCGACGACAGATCTTTCAAATGTCTGCCCTATCAACTATTGATGGTAGTATCTAGGACTACCATGGTTGCTACGGGTAACGGGGAATCAGGGTTCGATTCCGGAGAGGGAGCCTGAGAAACGGCTACCACATCTAAGGAAGGCAGCAGGCGCGTAAATTACCCACTCCCAGTTCGGGGAGGTAGTGACGAAAAATAACAATACAGGACTCATATCCGAGGCCCTGTAATTGGAATGAGTACACTTTAAATCCGTTAACAAGGACCTATTGGAGGGCAAGTCTGGTGCCAGCAGCCGCGGTAATTCCAGCTCCAATAGCGTATATTAAAGTTGTTGCGGTTAAAACGTTCGTAGTTGAATTTGTGCTTCATACGGGTAGTAAAACTATAATTGTGGATTTTACATTACCTTATGTATGCAAGCGTATTACCGGTGGAGTTCTAATATATCAATTGTGCTTTTGTATGATTATGTATACCTCCTACTTAAACCTGCTTCAGTGCTCTTCATCGAGTGTTGTTGTGGGCCGGTACAATTACTTTGAACAAATTAGAGTGCTTAAAGCAGGCTCCAAATGCCTGAATATTTTGTGCATGGAATAATGAAATAAGACCTCTGATCTACTTTCATTGGTTTTTAGATCAAGAGGTAATGATTAATAGAAGCAGTTTGGGGGCATTAGTATTACGACGCGAGAGGTGAAATTCTTGGACCGTCGTAAGACTAACTTAAGCGAAAGCATTTGCCAAAGATGTTTTCATTAATCAAGAACGAAAGTTAGAGGTTCGAAGGCGATCAGATACCGCCCTAGTTCTAACCATAAACGATGCCAGCTAGCAATTGGGAGTAGCTACTTCTATGGCTCTCTCAGTCGCTTCCCGGGAAACCAAAGCTTTTGGGCTCCGGGGGAAGTATGGTTGCAAAGCTGAAACTTAAAGGAATTGACGGAAGGGCACCACCAGGAGTGGAGCCTGCGGCTTAATTTGACTCAACACGGGAAAACTTACCAGGTCCGAACATAAGTGTGTAAGACAGATTGATAGCTCTTTCTCGAATCTATGGGTGGTGGTGCATGGCCGTTCTTAGTTCGTGGAGTGATTTGTCTGGTTAATTCCGATAACGAACGAGACTCAAATATATTAAATAGATGCTTTCAGGATTATGGTGTTGAAGCTTTCATAGCCTTTATTCATGAATATAGTAAAATATAGACGTGTTTGAATGTGTTTATGTTAGTGGAGTCGTACCTGTTTGTTTGTCCCATTATAAGGACACTAGCTTCTTAAATGGACAAATTGCGTCTAGCAATAATGAGATTGAGCAATAACAGGTCTGGAATGCCCTTAGATGTCCTGGGCTGCACGCGCGCTACAATGAAAGTATCAACGTGTATTTCCTAGACCGAGAGGTCCGGGTAAACCGCTGAACCACTTTCATGCTTGGGATTGTGAACTGAAACTGTTCACATGAACTTGGAATTCCCAGTAAGTGTGAGTCATTAACTCGTATTGATTAAGTCCCTGCCCTTTGTACACACCGCCCGTCGCTACTACCGATTGAATTATTTAGTGAGGTCTCCGGACGTGATCACTGTGACGCTCACGTGTTACGGTTGTTTCGCAGAAGTTGACCGAACTTGAGTATTTAGAGGAAGTAAAAGTCGTAACAAGGTTTCCGTAGGTGAACCTGCGGAAGGATCATTAACGTGTTCCTTCTTAAAAAGAAACAATTAAAATAAAAAGCAAAAACAAATATAATATATAAAATTTATATATACAAAAACAAAATGGCAATAAATAAAATTGCAATATCAAAATATGCATAAAATGCATATAAAATAAAATGAAAAAAAAAAAAAACGAAATGAAAATGAAAAATTATAAGAAAAAATATTGTCAATAAATTAAATTGCAATATAAAAGAAAGAAAAATATGCGCTTGGTGAACGCTATATTTTTAAGAAAAATTATAAAAAATGTTAAATGAACATTTATATAGAGAAGAAGACTAATCAAAAAGAAAAAAATATGCGCTTGGGGCAACGCTATATTTTTAAATAAAATTATAAAAAAATGTTAAATGAACATTTATATAGAGAAGAAGACTAATCAAAAAGAAAAAAATATGCGCTTGGGGCAACGCTATATTTTTAAATAAAATTATAAAAAAATGTTAAATGAACATTTATATAGAAAAGAAGACTAATCGGAAAGAAAAAAATATGCGCCTTGGCAACGCTATATTTTTAAATAAAATTATAAAATGAATATTTATATAGAAAAGAAGACGACTAATCAAAAAGAAAAAAATATGCGCTTGGGGCAACGCTATATTTTTAAATAAAATTATAAAAAAATGTCAAATGAACATTTATCTAGAAAAGAAGACTAATCAAGAAAATATTAATGGACAATGTTGTACTTATTCATAAGTTAAAGATTCTTCGGAATTTGACATTCGCAACATATAAACATTAATTAAAAAAATAATATTAGAAATTTTATATTTCTTTTATTAAAATTATTGACTTGTAAAAAAAAACAAAATTATCACTCTAAGCGGTGGATCACTCGGCTCATGGGTCGATGAAGAACGCAGCAAACTGTGCGTCATCGTGTGAACTGCAGGACACATGAACATCGACATTTTGAACGCATATCGCAGTCCATGCTGTTATGTACTTTAATTAATTTTGAAGTGCTGCTTGGACTACATATGGTTGAGGGTTGTGATACTATGCTAAAAAAGTTGCTTGTAGATGAAGAAGAATTTTAATATAATTATTATTCTTTTAAAATCTGCTTAAGCACATGTTATATTACTGGATTTTTTATTAAATTCATAATATTAATTTACAAAGTATACCTCAAAATGAATTTCAAATTCTATATTATCAATTAATTAAAAGAGGATGAATTAGTATAAATATACTAAACAAAAATTTATCAAAAATGAGACAAAAGCGAACAATTAGAATAAAATATACTTTACAAAAATTTATCAAAAATAAGACAATAAGCGAGCAATTAGAATAAAATATACTTTGAGACAATAAGCGAAAAATTACAAAAATAAAAATAAAAGTATATAAAGAAGTAAAGTAAATTTATTAAAAAAACTAATCTGAAGGCAAACAAAAATATTCACCTCTAAAATTTGATAAATAGATTTGATTTCAAATCCTGAGTATATAAAATAATAAAATGTAAGCTATGTTAAACAACCTCAACTCATATGAGATAACTCCCCGAATTTAAGCATATTAATGAGGGAAGGAAAAGAAACTAACAAGGATTTTCTTAGTAGCGGCGAGCGAAAAGAAATCAGTTCAGCACTAAGCCATTTTGTCTTTATGGCAAATATGGGATGCAGTGTATGGAACATCTATAATCTAGTATGAGAAATTAACGATTTAAGTCCTTCTTAAATGAGGCCATTTACCCATAGAGGGTGCCAGGCCCGTATAACGTTAATGATTACTAGAAGATGTTTCCAAAGAGTCGTGTTGCTTGATAGTGCAGCACTAAGTGGGTGGTAAACTCCATCTAAAACTAAATATAACCATGAGACCGATAGTAAACAAGTACCGTGAGGGAAAGTTGAAAAGAACTCTGAATAGAGAGTTAAACAGTACGTGAAACTGCTTAGAGGTTAAACCCGATGAACCTGAATATCCGTTATGAAAAATTCATCACTAATATAAAATTAAAAATAAAAATAGTGTGCAATTTTTTCATATAAGGACATTGTAATCTGATAATGTCATAAATATTTATCAAAAGATCTTATACTTAAGTTTATTCAAATTAGTTATTTTCGGATTTCTAACATAAAATAAATGTATTTGATTGG
>CATNUY010000271.1:10000-17500 GCA_951217065.1 Baccha elongata
ATTATATTACACAAAAGAAAAATATCCACAAATTGAAGGCAAATATAAGACATATCATGAAAATAATATATAAAAAATTATTCTAAGTCCGAAATCAATGAAAAGAGTAAATAAAATTTTTTCAAGTTGAAAAAATTTTTTAAGTCCAAAAAATTTTCTAAGTCCAAAGACTTTAATCAAATGTTTTTTCTACCCTCACAGTCTGAGGTGCGAAGAAGCGCATTTATAATCTATTATGTGGAAGGGACCTAAAAGTTGCAAAAAAATATTATTATATTACACAAAAGAAAAATATCCACAAATTGAAGGCAAATATAAGACATATCATGAAAATAATATATAAAAAATTATTCTAAGTCCGAAATCAATGAAAAGAGTAAATAAAATTTTTTCAAGTTGAAAAAATTTTTTAAGTCCAAAAAATTTTCTAAGTCCAAAGACTTTAATCAAATGTTTTTTCTACCCTCACAGTCTGAGGTGCGAAGAAGCGCGTTTATAATCTATTATGTGGAAGGGACCTAAAAGTTGCAAAAAAATATTATTATATTACACAAAAGAAAAATATCCACAAATTGAAGGCAAATATAAGACATATCATGAAAATAATATATAAAAAATTATTCTAAGTCCGAAATCAATGAAAAGAGTAAATAAAATTTTTTCAAGTTGAAAAAATTTTTTAAGTCCAAAAAATTTTCTAAGTCCAAAGACTTTAATCAAATGTTTTTTCTACCCTCACAGTCTGAGGTGCGAAGAAGCGCGTTTATAATCTATTATGTGGAAGGGACCTAAAAGTTGCAAAAAAATATTATTATATTACACAAAAGAAAAATATCCACAAATTGAAGGCAAATATAAGACATATCATGAAAATAATATATAAAAAATTATTCTAAGTCCGAAATCAATGAAAAGAGTAAATAAAATTTTTTCAAGTTGAAAAAATTTTTTAAGTCCAAAAAATTTTCTAAGTCCAAAGACTTTAATCAAATGTTTTTTCCACCCTCACAGTCTGAGGTGCGAAGAAGCGCATTTATAATCTATTATGTGGAAGGGACCTAAAAGTTGCAAAAAAATATTATTATATTACACAAAAGAAAAATATCCACAAATTGAAGGCAAATATAAGACATATCATGAAAATAATATATAAAAAATTATTCTAAGTCCGAAATCAATGAAAAGAGTAAATAAAATTTTTTCAAGTTGAAAAAATTTTTTAAGTCCAAAAAATTTTCTAAGTCCAAAGACTTTAATCAAATGTTTTTTCTACCCTCACAGTCTGAGGTGCGAAGAAGCGCATTTATAATCTATTATGTGGAAGGGACCTAAAAGTTGCAAAAAAATATTATTATATTACACAAAAGAAAAATATCCACAAATTGAAGGCAAATATAAGACATATCATGAAAATAATATATAAAAAATTATTCTAAGTCCGAAATCAATGAAAAGAGTAAATAAAATTTTTTCAAGTTGAAAAAATTTTTTAAGTCCAAAAAATTTTCTAAGTCCAAAGACTTTATTCAAAATGTTTTTTTGGCATCACAAAGGTTGCTGCGATAATGTCTGTTTCTAAACTACTTTAAGGAATCGAGAAAATTTTTCGTTTCTCCCCACGTTGGACGCAAGTGCCAATGTATCGTAACTTCACGGTCTATAAACTAGCTTTTATAGTCGAGAAATAACAACCAATTAGGGGTAGGTACTGAGATTTCGAGAATTTATTTCTATGAAGTAATTTTCTTGGATCTGCCTGTGAAAGCGAAAGGTACCAAAAAACAAAATGGTTGAGCCCATGACGGATTAGAAGTCCGCATTAGAAATTTACTTCACATTTATGGGTAGTGTGAAGTAAATAAATGATAAAAGAATTTTTAATTCTTGGTTCATAAAAAAATAATATATTTTTAAAAAATATATAAAATTTACTTCAAAGAAAGTAAAAGAATTTATTAGAAATTTGAAAATATCATTGATATGTATTTGAAAGGTGCTCAGCTAAGTAAATAAACTCAATTACTACGAAAAGAGTTCACTATATTATAGGTTCTCTTATTGATGTTTTCTGAAAAAGTTGTACTTGAACCTTTGTAAAATGCATTTTCCCTTTATTCTCGATTACAAATTGGCAAATCTTTTAATAAAAAAATTATCAGAGTCAGTTGTTATGAGAGATAACATAAGAGGAATCATGTTATTTTTCAATTTTTCAAATATAAAATATAAATAAATAACATTATTCTGGTTGATCCTGCCAGTAGTTATATGCTTGTCTCAAAGATTAAGCCATGCATGTCTAAGTACACACGAATTAAAAGTGAAACCGCAAAAGGCTCATTATATCAGTTATGGTTCATTAGATCGTTAACAGTTACTTGGATAACTGTGGTAATTCTAGAGCTAATACATGCAATATAAACACGGACCTTATGGAACGTGTGCTTTTATTAGGCTAAAACCAAGCGATTTTTTCGGAAATCGTTAATATGGTTGAACTCTAGATAATTTGCCGATCGTATGGTCTAGTACCGACGACAGATCTTTCAAATGTCTGCCCTATCAACTATTGATGGTAGTATCTAGGACTACCATGGTTGCTACGGGTAACGGGGAATCAGGGTTCGATTCCGGAGAGGGAGCCTGAGAAACGGCTACCACATCTAAGGAAGGCAGCAGGCGCGTAAATTACCCACTCCCAGTTCGGGGAGGTAGTGACGAAAAATAACAATACAGGACTCATATCCGAGGCCCTGTAATTGGAATGAGTACACTTTAAATCCGTTAACAAGGACCTATTGGAGGGCAAGTCTGGTGCCAGCAGCCGCGGTAATTCCAGCTCCAATAGCGTATATTAAAGTTGTTGCGGTTAAAACGTTCGTAGTTGAATTTGTGCTTCATACGGGTAGTAAAACTATAATTGTGGATTTTACATTACCTTATGTATGCAAGCGTATTACCGGTGGAGTTCTAATATATCAATTGTGCTTTTGTATGATTATGTATACCTCCTACTTAAACCTGCTTCAGTGCTCTTCATCGAGTGTTGTTGTGGGCCGGTACAATTACTTTGAACAAATTAGAGTGCTTAAAGCAGGCTCCAAATGCCTGAATATTTTGTGCATGGAATAATGAAATAAGACCTCTGATCTACTTTCATTGGTTTTTAGATCAAGAGGTAATGATTAATAGAAGCAGTTTGGGGGCATTAGTATTACGACGCGAGAGGTGAAATTCTTGGACCGTCGTAAGACTAACTTAAGCGAAAGCATTTGCCAAAGATGTTTTCATTAATCAAGAACGAAAGTTAGAGGTTCGAAGGCGATCAGATACCGCCCTAGTTCTAACCATAAACGATGCCAGCTAGCAATTGGGAGTAGCTACTTCTATGGCTCTCTCAGTCGCTTCCCGGGAAACCAAAGCTTTTGGGCTCCGGGGGAAGTATGGTTGCAAAGCTGAAACTTAAAGGAATTGACGGAAGGGCACCACCAGGAGTGGAGCCTGCGGCTTAATTTGACTCAACACGGGAAAACTTACCAGGTCCGAACATAAGTGTGTAAGACAGATTGATAGCTCTTTCTCGAATCTATGGGTGGTGGTGCATGGCCGTTCTTAGTTCGTGGAGTGATTTGTCTGGTTAATTCCGATAACGAACGAGACTCAAATATATTAAATAGATGCTTTCAGGATTATGGTGTTGAAGCTTTCATAGCCTTTATTCATGAATATAGTAAAATATAGACGTGTTTGAATGTGTTTATGTTAGTGGAGTCGTACCTGTTTGTTTGTCCCATTATAAGGACACTAGCTTCTTAAATGGACAAATTGCGTCTAGCAATAATGAGATTGAGCAATAACAGGTCTGGAATGCCCTTAGATGTCCTGGGCTGCACGCGCGCTACAATGAAAGTATCAACGTGTATTTCCTAGACCGAGAGGTCCGGGTAAACCGCTGAACCACTTTCATGCTTGGGATTGTGAACTGAAACTGTTCACATGAACTTGGAATTCCCAGTAAGTGTGAGTCATTAACTCGTATTGATTAAGTCCCTGCCCTTTGTACACACCGCCCGTCGCTACTACCGATTGAATTATTTAGTGAGGTCTCCGGACGTGATCACTGTGACGCTCACGTGTTACGGTTGTTTCGCAGAAGTTGACCGAACTTGAGTATTTAGAGGAAGTAAAAGTCGTAACAAGGTTTCCGTAGGTGAACCTGCGGAAGGATCATTAACGTGTTCCTTCTTAAAAAGAAACAATTAAAATAAAAAGCAAAAACAAATATAATATATAAAATTTATATATACAAAAACAAAATGGCAATAAATAAAATTGCAATATCAAAATATGCATAAAATGCATATAAAATAAAATGAAAAAAAAAAAAAACGAAATGAAAATGAAAAATTATAAGAAAAAATATTGTCAATAAATTAAATTGCAATATAAAAGAAAGAAAAATATGCGCTTGGTGAACGCTATATTTTTAAGAAAAATTATAAAAAATGTTAAATGAACATTTATATAGAGAAGAAGACTAATCAAAAAGAAAAAAATATGCGCTTGGGGCAACGCTATATTTTTAAATAAAATTATAAAAAAATGTTAAATGAACATTTATATAGAGAAGAAGACTAATCAAAAAGAAAAAAATATGCGCTTGGGGCAACGCTATATTTTTAAATAAAATTATAAAAAAATGTTAAATGAACATTTATATAGAAAAGAAGACTAATCGGAAAGAAAAAAATATGCGCCTTGGCAACGCTATATTTTTAAATAAAATTATAAAATGAATATTTATATAGAAAAGAAGACGACTAATCAAAAAGAAAAAAATATGCGCTTGGGGCAACGCTATATTTTTAAATAAAATTATAAAAAAATGTCAAATGAACATTTATCTAGAAAAGAAGACTAATCAAGAAAATATTAATGGACAATGTTGTACTTATTCATAAGTTAAAGATTCTTCGGAATTTGACATTCGCAACATATAAACATTAATTAAAAAAATAATATTAGAAATTTTATATTTCTTTTATTAAAATTATTGACTTGTAAAAAAAAACAAAATTATCACTCTAAGCGGTGGATCACTCGGCTCATGGGTCGATGAAGAACGCAGCAAACTGTGCGTCATCGTGTGAACTGCAGGACACATGAACATCGACATTTTGAACGCATATCGCAGTCCATGCTGTTATGTACTTTAATTAATTTTGAAGTGCTGCTTGGACTACATATGGTTGAGGGTTGTGATACTATGCTAAAAAAGTTGCTTGTAGATGAAGAAGAATTTTAATATAATTATTATTCTTTTAAAATCTGCTTAAGCACATGTTATATTACTGGATTTTTTATTAAATTCATAATATTAATTTACAAAGTATACCTCAAAATGAATTTCAAATTCTATATTATCAATTAATTAAAAGAGGATGAATTAGTATAAATATACTAAACAAAAATTTATCAAAAATGAGACAAAAGCGAACAATTAGAATAAAATATACTTTACAAAAATTTATCAAAAATAAGACAATAAGCGAGCAATTAGAATAAAATATACTTTGAGACAATAAGCGAAAAATTACAAAAATAAAAATAAAAGTATATAAAGAAGTAAAGTAAATTTATTAAAAAAACTAATCTGAAGGCAAACAAAAATATTCACCTCTAAAATTTGATAAATAGATTTGATTTCAAATCCTGAGTATATAAAATAATAAAATGTAAGCTATGTTAAACAACCTCAACTCATATGAGATAACTCCCCGAATTTAAGCATATTAATGAGGGAAGGAAAAGAAACTAACAAGGATTTTCTTAGTAGCGGCGAGCGAAAAGAAATCAGTTCAGCACTAAGCCATTTTGTCTTTATGGCAAATATGGGATGCAGTGTATGGAACATCTATAATCTAGTATGAGAAATTAACGATTTAAGTCCTTCTTAAATGAGGCCATTTACCCATAGAGGGTGCCAGGCCCGTATAACGTTAATGATTACTAGAAGATGTTTCCAAAGAGTCGTGTTGCTTGATAGTGCAGCACTAAGTGGGTGGTAAACTCCATCTAAAACTAAATATAACCATGAGACCGATAGTAAACAAGTACCGTGAGGGAAAGTTGAAAAGAACTCTGAATAGAGAGTTAAACAGTACGTGAAACTGCTTAGAGGTTAAACCCGATGAACCTGAATATCCGTTATGAAAAATTCATCACTAATATAAAATTAAAAATAAAAATAGTGTGCAATTTTTTCATATAAGGACATTGTAATCTGATAATGTCATAAATATTTATCAAAAGATCTTATACTTAAGTTTATTCAAATTAGTTATTTTCGGATTTCTAACATAAAATAAATGTATTTGATTGGATAAATCATTGTCAGATATAATTATATAATGTGCTTAAATTCCTCGGAATTTTATAATAATAGATGGATCTATTGATTTGTTTATTTAATTATATGCACTATTATGATTAACAATGCGATAGATTCAGGATACCTTCGGGACCCGTCTTGAAACACGGACCAAGGAGTCTAACATATGTGCAAGTCATTGGGTATTTTTAATAAAACCCAATGGCATAATTAACTTAACTGTTAAAATGGGATTAGTTTAAATTTTATTATGAAATATAAATTCAATCCCGGGGCGTTCTATACAGTTATGCGTAATGATATTTATATTATTTATGCCTCTAACTAGAGCGTACCTTGAGCATATATGCTGTGACCCGAAAGATGGTGAACTATACTTGATCAGGTTGAAGTCAGGGGAAACCCTGATGGAAGACCGAAACAGTTCTGACGTGCAAATCGATTGTCAGAATTGAGTATAGGGGCGAAAGACTAATCGAACCATCTAGTAGCTGGTTCCCTCCGAAGTTTCCCTCAGGATAGCTGGTGCATTGAAAAATTATATAAAATAATCTTATCTGGTAAAGCGAATGATTAGAGGCCTTAGGGTCGAAACGATCTTAACCTATTCTCAAACTTTAAATGGGTAAGAACCTAGCCTTTCTTGATATGAAGGTTTAGGTTATGATATATTGTGCCCAGTGGGCCACTTTTGGTAAGCAGAACTGGCGCTGTGGGATGAACCAAACATAATGTTAAGGTGCCCAAATTAACAACTCATGCAGATACCATGAAAGGCGTTGGTTGCTTAAGACAGCAGGACGGTGGACATGGAAGTCGTAATCCGCTAAGGAGTGTGTAACAACTCACCTGCCGAAGCAACTAGCCCTTAAAATGGATGGCGCTTAAGTTGTATACCTACACATTATCGCTAAAGTAAATGATTTATATTTCAGTTTCGATTGAATATAAATTTTGAAACTTTAGTGAGTAGGAGGGTACAATGGTGTGCTTAGAAGTGTTTGGCGTAAGCCTGCATGGAGCCGCTATTGGTACAGATCTTGGTGGTAGTAGCAAATAATCGAATGAGACCTTGGAGGACTGAAGTGGAGAAGGGTTTCGTGTGAACA
>CATNUY010000271.1:22500-27500 GCA_951217065.1 Baccha elongata
GCAAATATAAGACATATCATGAAAATAATATATAAAAAATTATTCTAAGTCCGAAATCAATGAAAAGAGTAAATAAAATTTTTTCAAGTTGAAAAAATTTTTTAAGTCCAAAAAATTTTCTAAGTCCAAAGACTTTAATCAAATGTTTTTTCTACCCTCACAGTCTGAGGTGCGAAGAAGCGCATTTATAATCTATTATGTGGAAGGGACCTAAAAGTTGCAAAAAAATATTATTATATTACACAAAAGAAAAATATCCACAAATTGAAGGCAAATATAAGACATATCATGAAAATAATATATAAAAAATTATTCTAAGTCCGAAATCAATGAAAAGAGTAAATAAAATTTTTTCAAGTTGAAAAAATTTTTTAAGTCCAAAAAATTTTCTAAGTCCAAAGACTTTATTCAAAATGTTTTTTTGGCATCACAAAGGTTGCTGCGATAATGTCTGTTTCTAAACTACTTTAAGGAATCGAGAAAATTTTTCGTTTTCCCCACGTTGGACGCAAGTGCCAATGTATCGTAACTTCACGGTCTATAAACTAGCTTTTATAGTCGAGAAATAACAACCAATTAGGGGTAGGTACTGAGATTTCGAGAATTTATTTCTATGAAGTAATTTTCTTGGATCTGCCTGTGAAAGCGAAAGGTACCAAAAAACAAAATGGTTGAGCCCATGACGGATTAGAAGTCCGCATTAGAAATTTACTTCACATTTATGGGTAGTGTGAAGTAAATAAATGATAAAAGAATTTTTAATTCTTGGTTCATAAAAAAATAATATATTTTTAAAAAATATATAAAATTTACTTCAAAGAAAGTAAAAGAATTTATTAGAAATTTGAAAATATCATTGATATGTATTTGAAAGGTGCTCAGCTAAGTAAATAAACTCAATTACTACGAAAAGAGTTCACTATATTATAGGTTCTCTTATTGATGTTTTCTGAAAAAGTTGTACTTGAACCTTTGTAAAATGCATTTTCCCTTTATTCTCGATTACAAATTGGCAAATCTTTTAATAAAAAAATTATCAGAGTCAGTTGTTATGAGAGATAACATAAGAGGAATCATGTTATTTTTCAATTTTTCAAATATAAAATATAAATAAATAACATTATTCTGGTTGATCCTGCCAGTAGTTATATGCTTGTCTCAAAGATTAAGCCATGCATGTCTAAGTACACACGAATTAAAAGTGAAACCGCAAAAGGCTCATTATATCAGTTATGGTTCATTAGATCGTTAACAGTTACTTGGATAACTGTGGTAATTCTAGAGCTAATACATGCAATATAAACACGGACCTTATGGAACGTGTGCTTTTATTAGGCTAAAACCAAGCGATTTTTTCGGAAATCGTTAATATGGTTGAACTCTAGATAATTTGCCGATCGTATGGTCTAGTACCGACGACAGATCTTTCAAATGTCTGCCCTATCAACTATTGATGGTAGTATCTAGGACTACCATGGTTGCTACGGGTAACGGGGAATCAGGGTTCGATTCCGGAGAGGGAGCCTGAGAAACGGCTACCACATCTAAGGAAGGCAGCAGGCGCGTAAATTACCCACTCCCAGTTCGGGGAGGTAGTGACGAAAAATAACAATACAGGACTCATATCCGAGGCCCTGTAATTGGAATGAGTACACTTTAAATCCGTTAACAAGGACCTATTGGAGGGCAAGTCTGGTGCCAGCAGCCGCGGTAATTCCAGCTCCAATAGCGTATATTAAAGTTGTTGCGGTTAAAACGTTCGTAGTTGAATTTGTGCTTCATACGGGTAGTAAAACTATAATTGTGGATTTTACATTACCTTATGTATGCAAGCGTATTACCGGTGGAGTTCTAATATATCAATTGTGCTTTTGTATGATTATGTATACCTCCTACTTAAACCTGCTTCAGTGCTCTTCATCGAGTGTTGTTGTGGGCCGGTACAATTACTTTGAACAAATTAGAGTGCTTAAAGCAGGCTCCAAATGCCTGAATATTTTGTGCATGGAATAATGAAATAAGACCTCTGATCTACTTTCATTGGTTTTTAGATCAAGAGGTAATGATTAATAGAAGCAGTTTGGGGGCATTAGTATTACGACGCGAGAGGTGAAATTCTTGGACCGTCGTAAGACTAACTTAAGCGAAAGCATTTGCCAAAGATGTTTTCATTAATCAAGAACGAAAGTTAGAGGTTCGAAGGCGATCAGATACCGCCCTAGTTCTAACCATAAACGATGCCAGCTAGCAATTGGGAGTAGCTACTTCTATGGCTCTCTCAGTCGCTTCCCGGGAAACCAAAGCTTTTGGGCTCCGGGGGAAGTATGGTTGCAAAGCTGAAACTTAAAGGAATTGACGGAAGGGCACCACCAGGAGTGGAGCCTGCGGCTTAATTTGACTCAACACGGGAAAACTTACCAGGTCCGAACATAAGTGTGTAAGACAGATTGATAGCTCTTTCTCGAATCTATGGGTGGTGGTGCATGGCCGTTCTTAGTTCGTGGAGTGATTTGTCTGGTTAATTCCGATAACGAACGAGACTCAAATATATTAAATAGATGCTTTCAGGATTATGGTGTTGAAGCTTTCATAGCCTTTATTCATGAATATAGTAAAATATAGACGTGTTTGAATGTGTTTATGTTAGTGGAGTCGTACCTGTTTGTTTGTCCATTATAAGGACACTAGCTTCTTAAATGGACAAATTGCGTCTAGCAAAATGAGATTGAGCAATAACAGGTCTGGAATGCCCTTAGATGTCCTGGGCTGCACGCGCGCTACAATGAAAGTATCAACGTGTATTTCCTAGACCGAGAGGTCCGGGTAAACCGCTGAACCACTTTCATGCTTGGGATTGTGAACTGAAACTGTTCACATGAACTTGGAATTCCCAGTAAGTGTGAGTCATTAACTCGTATTGATTAAGTCCCTGCCCTTTGTACACACCGCCCGTCGCTACTACCGATTGAATTATTTAGTGAGGTCTCCGGACGTGATCACTGTGACGCTCACGTGTTACGGTTGTTTCGCAGAAGTTGACCGAACTTGAGTATTTAGAGGAAGTAAAAGTCGTAACAAGGTTTCCGTAGGTGAACCTGCGGAAGGATCATTAACGTGTTCCTTCTTAAAAAGAAACAATTAAAATAAAAAGCAAAAACAAATATAATATATAAAATTTATATATACAAAAACAAAATGGCAATAAATAAAATTGCAATATCAAAATATGCATAAAATGCATATAAAATAAAATGAAAAAAAAAAAAAACGAAATGAAAATGAAAAATTATAAGAAAAAATATTGTCAATAAATTAAATTGCAATATAAAAGAAAGAAAAATATGCGCTTGGTGAACGCTATATTTTTAAGAAAAATTATAAAAAATGTTAAATGAACATTTATATAGAGAAGAAGACTAATCAAAAAGAAAAAAATATGCGCTTGGGGCAACGCTATATTTTTAAATAAAATTATAAAAAAATGTTAAATGAACATTTATATAGAGAAGAAGACTAATCAAAAAGAAAAAAATATGCGCTTGGGGCAACGCTATATTTTTAAATAAAATTATAAAAAAATGTTAAATGAACATTTATATAGAAAAGAAGACTAATCGGAAAGAAAAAAATATGCGCCTTGGCAACGCTATATTTTTAAATAAAATTATAAAATGAATATTTATATAGAAAAGAAGACGACTAATCAAAAAGAAAAAAATATGCGCTTGGGGCAACGCTATATTTTTAAATAAAATTATAAAAAAATGTCAAATGAACATTTATCTAGAAAAGAAGACTAATCAAGAAAATATTAATGGACAATGTTGTACTTATTCATAAGTTAAAGATTCTTCGGAATTTGACATTCGCAACATATAAACATTAATTAAAAAAATAATATTAGAAATTTTATATTTCTTTTATTAAAATTATTGACTTGTAAAAAAAAAACAAAATTATCACTCTAAGCGGTGGATCACTCGGCTCATGGGTCGATGAAGAACGCAGCAAACTGTGCGTCATCGTGTGAACTGCAGGACACATGAACATCGACATTTTGAACGCATATCGCAGTCCATGCTGTTATGTACTTTAATTAATTTTGAAGTGCTGCTTGGACTACATATGGTTGAGGGTTGTGATACTATGCTAAAAAAGTTGCTTGTAGATGAAGAAGAATTTTAATATAATTATTATTCTTTTAAAATCTGCTTAAGCACATGTTATATTACTGGATTTTTTATTAAATTCATAATATTAATTTACAAAGTATACCTCAAAATGAATTTCAAATTCTATATTATCAATTAATTAAAAGAGGATGAATTAGTATAAATATACTAAACAAAAATTTATCAAAAATGAGACAAAAGCGAACAATTAGAATAAAATATACTTTACAAAAATTTATCAAAAATAAGACAATAAGCGAGCAATTAGAATAAAATATACTTTGAGACAATAAGCGAAAAATTACAAAAATAAAAATAAAAGTATATAAAGAAGTAAAGTAAATTTATTAAAAAAACTAATCTGAAGGCAAACAAAAATATTCACCTCTAAAATTTGATAAATAGATTTGATTTCAAATCCTGAGTATATAAAATAATAAAATGTAAGCTATGTTAAACAACCTCAACTCATATGAGATAACTCCCCGAATTTAAGCATATTAATGAGGGAAGGAAAAGAAACTAACAAGGATTTTCTTAGTAGCGGCGAGCGAAAAGAAATCAGTTCAGCACTAAGCCATTTTGTCTTTATGGCAAATATGGGATGCAGTGTATGGAACATCTATAATCTAGTATGAGAAATTAACGATTTAAGTCCTTCTTAAATGAGGCCATTTACCCATAGAGGGTGCCAGGCCCGTATAACGTTAATGATTACTAGAAGATGTTTCCAAAGAGTCGTGTTGCTTGATAGTGCAGCACTAAGTGGGTGGTAAACTCCATCTAAAACTAAATATAACCATGAGACCGATAGTAAACAAGTACCGT
>CATNUY010000272.1:0-332944 GCA_951217065.1 Baccha elongata
GCCTGCCTAAGGGTAAAGATCTGATCAGTTGTTGATTTGCCTGGAATGAAACCACACTGATATTGTCCGATGATGGTTTTAGCGTATGGGGTTATCCAGTCTTGTAGGATAGAGGAGAGTATCTTATAGGCGGTACTCAACAACGTGATACCTCTATAGTTGCTGCACGTTGTGACATCTCCTTTCTTATGTATGGGGCATATTATACCTTTTCGCCAGTCTTCTGGCATTTCTTCATGCTCCCACACGTGCACTTTAATATCATGAATTGCCTGACGTAGAGCTGGCCCACCGTGTTGAAATAATTCGGCTGGTATACCATCAGCTCCCGGGGCTTTGTTTTTCTTAAGCCGGTCTATAGCCTTCTCAACCTCTTCTATGCTTTGTGACGGCAACGTAGGGTATTCGTCTTGAAGCAGTGGAGCCTCCACTTCTGCAGTGAGTTGACCATTTAGCAATTTTTTAGCAATTTTTTCTATTCTTCTGAGCTCTTTATATTTTTCTTCGCGTGCCCGCGTTCTATGAAATTGTTGCATTGCTCGGTACGCAACATTCTTACGTTCAGTCGCTAGCTTGCATTCATCATCAATCCAGCCGTTCTAATTTCTACGACTGCTGCCTAAGATGGAGTTGGCAGTACTAATGACAGCATTCTTAAGGCGTGTCCACTTCTCATCTACGCCCAGCATACTGGCTCCAGGACTTACTCTCCCTAAATCAAGTGATTCTAGGGCGAGTCCTAACGCATTACCAAAGGTGTTACTGGCATTTTCATTGCGCAGGGCGGCGTGTTGATTCGAACCTGATCGGCGGATGCAATACGTCTTCGCAAGGCAATCCGCCCTCGGAAAACCATACCAACAAGATAGTGAACCGAGTCGATATTGGCGCCTCGGTACGTTCGTACCGTCATCAAGTTCGAGTAGTGGCGACGGTCTATTAACACGTGGTCTATTTAGTTACGAGTGAATCCATCAGGTGATACCCAGGTGGCTTTGTAGATATCTTTTCGCGGGAACCTGGTACTCGCAACGACCATGTTTTTCGATGCTGCCAATTCTAAGACTCGAAGTCCATTGTCATTAGTGTTCTCATGCAAACTATGGGTGCCTGCATAATGCCTGAATACCGGCTCCCGACCTATTTTTGCGTTCAAATCCCCAAGGATGATTTTTACGTCATACCTTGGACAGGCATTGAGGGTCCTCTCGACTTGTTCGTGAGTCTCTTTTTCTTCTTCTGAGGACTCCTCCGTAGGTCCGTGAACGTTAATGAGGCTGATGTTCGTAAATTCGCCTCGCACGCGAAGGGTGCATAGCCTTTCGCTTATAGCGTTAAAGCCGATGATGGTAGACTTCATTTTTTCGCTGACTAGGAAGCCTACCCCGAGCACATGGTGTTTTGTATGACAGCTGTAGTATACGTCATATTCTTTCTTCTGTAAAACACCATTCCCTGTCCATCTGATTTCTTGAAGTGCTGTTATGTCAACTTTATATTTTGACAGGGCATCAGCTAGCTGCTGAGCAGCTCGAGCTCTATAGAGCGATCGTACGTTCCATAAGAAAATTCGTAAATCGTTTTGCCGTTTTCGTTGCGTAGGTTGTCGTCGTGAGATCAGTCCGTTTCCGAGGCTTGTTGTCGGATTCGTAATTCGAAGTTTTACGGAACAGGGAATTAACCTGTTGCCAACCTGAGGAACCAGCCTGATCATATTAGCCAAACCTTTTTTTAAAATGCTTGTTACTAGCGGCCGCCGCGAAGAGGCTATGATCACACTTCCATCAGTCCCGAATAGTTACGGCACGTGCATGTTTTCGTATGCTACATGTTATTCCCCCTATTCGTCTAATGGCTGACCGCCACCTATCATCTGATTTAAATTTTGTACAGTAAAATCAACTTAATGATTTATTGCAGCGTTACCAAGATTTTGGGACACGAAATGATTTTTAGAAAAACTTAGTGCAAGTGCATTGGCTTTTTCTACATCAGTAAAGAAAACTTCCGCATCTGTTTTTAAAAAGGGAACTTGTCTATGTTTATTTTTTACAATTTTAACTATATTCCAGAATGGTTTTGCGTTTTTTTGAAAAGCACATAGTTTGTTGTTCCAATCATTATTCATTTTGACTGTCAACTCTTTAGAAATAGGACTGTTAAGATATGCAACACTGTCTCGAAAAATAGGTTGGCGATATCTTTGGCAATTTTTTCTTTGTATGTTTCTTTGTTTAATCAGTTCTACAACATGGAAGACATAAAGAACGATTCCTTTTTAAAACCTCAGGGACGCATTCATCAACAGAGCTTACGATGTCTTGGGTAAAGTTATCAACAATACTGTCAACATCATCTTTCCCTAAAACTTCTGCCATGTCGGTAGGAACATTTCGAAACTTGGTTTTTATAATTGATCGAAAACGTGACCAATTTGCGTTCTTGAGGTCTTGATAATAAAAGAGTTTTCTTGCTCCTGACCACAGAAGACTACAAAGTACTGGATTATGGTCAGAACTAAGTTCATTTAATGTAGTTGGTGAAGTTAACTGACTCGAAACATTGGTTACAAAAATATCAAGGACAGAAGGACATCCACGAGAACTAGCAGAAAAATAAATTGGACTGGGAGGAAACAAAATAGTTACAGGTAAAGTTGCAGACAAGTAAGACAAAACATTTCCAAAAGCATTTTCTCTATTACAGAACCAGTTTCTGTGTTTGCAGTTTAAATCTCCTCCAGTCAAAAAGTCTCCACTAATTGCGAAAAGTTTTCTCAAGTCCTGATTTAAGCATAATGTCTTATAAATTGATGATGAACCACCTGGGAAATAAACACAGTACATTTTTGTCGACCAAAGATTTCGTAACTTGATTTCGATCCCAATATTTTCTACGAATTGGGTACGTATAACCGGCAAAAGCGAATGTTGAATTGATTTACGGATAAGAATTGCAACTCCTCCACCTTGGCTTTCGGTACTATCAACTCGATAGCACTTATAGTCAGGTGGGCATAAATGAAAATTATTGTCTAGCCAAGTTTCAGTCACCAAAGCAATGTCAATGTCATGCCTATTTAAAAAAGAGACAAATTCTAAACATTTGTTATGAATACTTCTAGCATTCCAAGTTATAATTTTTATGTATCTAACTATCATATTACTTATCATGACTATTATACAAAAACTTAGTCGCTAAATGTGCGATAACATTAAACTGGTCTATCTTTGTTTTACAAGTTGATAATTTTGTAATCATTTCCATAGCTAAAGAATTGAGTTCTTCAATGGTAAAAAGCTTTTCGTTGTTGTTTGCATCGGGTTGAATGCTGTTGACATTTGGAACGGGAGAAGTATCTTCCAATACATTTGATCTTCGAGCGTTTACATTTACACTCTGTATATTAATAGGATGCTTACGGTTAGGTTGTGGGAGCGACGGGAAATCTACCATAGAGGTGAAGGAAACTTGTCTCTGAGCATAAGAAAGAGCAGCAGCTTGTGATGTTGCTGGTGATCGCGCTGATCTTGCTGCGTAAAGAGGCTCTTGTTGAGAAGAGAATGTTCTCTTTACTGATTTACCTTTCATTTCAAGGTACTTGGCTCTGTTGCCGCATGTCACATCAGTAGCTTTATGGTTTTCACTGCAATTTGCACATTTATGCTTTGAATCATTGTCACATTCCGCAGTCTTATGCGAACCTGCATAGTTAGCACAATAAGTTTTTATGTGGCAATTTCTCTCGCCGTGGCCAAACATTTGGCAATTATGACATTGTGTTAATTTGCCTTTAATTTTTCTTTGGAAACTCCAATTTACCTGTGTGTGGAAAATCGAGCGAACATTCTTTTTAAGATCACTTAATTTAACAGATCCGTTTTCAAGCGATACTAAATAAAAAGTATCTGTGTATTGTTCATATTTTTTTGTCATAGCTTTTATTTCACTACACATGAGCCCGAGTTTATTGAGTTTGGTCTTAAATGTATTTACATTAATTTCTCCTAAACCGTAGAGAAGCACTGAAAGCTTTTGGGCTTTTAAGATCATGTGAAAAATATTGATAGTTTTCATCTTTTAATTTCGTGAGCACTTTATAATAAGAATCTAACGAATCACAATTTATTTTTATTCCGATTGAATTTTTTAATGAATTTTTTAATGCAATAATTTAAAACTTCTAACGATTTCATCATTTCATGAACATAATCACAAGACTTCTGCAAAAGTTTTATTAAGGGGACATACATTTTTATTTCACTTGGCGAGATAATATCATCCATTTCTTCTACGTCATTTTCAGTGTTAGGCTGACATTGTAAGGGATTCCAATATTTGGAGTCTTTCCAATTATTAGAACTATTGTTTTTTTTCGAGTTTAAAATATCCATGTTAGAACAAAGTTTTTTATCCGAGGACAACAAGTTGTCATACACAGCTGAAAGCTCCGACTTCTTCACATTATATATTTTGCAATGAGGCCTCATTAAGAATTTATTTTTTTTTTAAATGCACATTTTATAATTCTTCATCCACTATCAAAAATCCTGCTGCCGCCCATACCGTAGGCAAACTTTTAAAATTTGCAATAAAAAAAATTAAACGATTCTAAATCCTTGGTTTATTCATCAGGAAACCTTTCCACTGCAAAAGCTTAGACACATCTTTTTTGACCTGATTGGAATGTGTTTGCATTCGATTGAAAGGGTTCACATGCCCTAGTCAATATTTTATATATGAGGCCAAAACCCTCTGTGCGTGTACAACCTTACTCATTTTAGCCAAGCCAGAATGTGTTGGTTATTTAAAGAGCTTCAAACATTTGTTATTCTAACGAATTAAGTCATAAGCGATATAAAATCGAGTGATTCAATTTATTTATCCTTAATAATAATAATAAAAATAAAAATATTTTAATATAGTTATGTCATGTGAATACTTAGTTGTCCTATACGCTAAAAACTCAACTTTTCAGGAGAGCGATTTTAAACTTTAAAGTCATGGGTTGCCTATTTTCATGTGCGTAATCACAGGGGTTCTTATATTTTTTGAAAGTTTGGATATTTGGCCATCAATATCCAAAATAATTTTTATTTTAAGCTTTTTTAACACTGGTTTAATTGAATTTAAAAAAAAAAAGTAGCAAAATGGATATAGGACACTTGCCCATACGATTGCAAACACATTCGAAATTAAAGTTGAATATTATCTTTCTATTGGAATTTGTATTGGATATAGGACACGTCATAGTCCAGTCGATATGTACTTTATGCAAAAAAATATGAACTTAAGCTTTGGCAGATAGTTGGGATGATATTAGAAAGACCTCAATAATTTCTTCACCTCGAGGACGCTGTGCTATAATTTTTTTTCTTCAACTTAGCACATTTGGTGTACTATATGGCATAACAAAGTTGAAGACCATTAAATTTCCTAAAAATTGGTTAGTGAACCAGATCTGTAGGCCCAATATTGACGGAGATACAGCTGATTTGTTTTTGGGGTATTTTGACCCCTACAATAAAGTATGTATGTACTGTACAGTAATTCTAGGTTATACAATGTTATTAACATAATTTGTAAAAAACAAAGTAATGCTAGTAGGTTGGGTCAAGATGGGAAAAAGTCGTAATTGACGGAGGTTTTTAGTATTTACTTACACCCTTATTAATAAAGCCGATTTATCGATGAGTTATCGTTAACTCCGGAACTAATGTCAAAACGTTATTAATAAACACAGAATAGCTTTTTTGGACTGTGAGTTAAGTAACACCACCCAAGTAGGTGGTTTATCGATGGTGTAAGATTGAAAAGTGTCATTTCGTTTTATTTTGTTTTTTCGTCGAAAATACATAAGGGAATGCAAAGTTATACTATAAAATTAAGCAAAAATATGTTTGTTAAATGAATGACAAATGCATTTTTTCGAGTTTTTTTCTTTTTTTCTTCTTTTTTTTTATTATTTCGGAAAAAAATAATTTGTTAAGTTTATTTTTGGTCCTATTTATTCGAGTTTCTGGAGTGCAACTTTGTTGTTGTTTTTCAGCCAAACCATGAACATCTGTCCAGAAATATAGTCCCCATGACCTAGGTTGATATTTCCTCTACAGCATGTGAGCAGTGTAAATCGGTTCCGTGATTGCTGCAATACAGACGGATTAAGATAAGTCCCTGTAATCATTAAAAAGGTCTGAACTTCCGTTGAAAATTTGAATTTTTAATTTAACCTTTTCAAAAAAAAAAAATATTATTTTGTATACTCCCTTTTTTAAGAGTTTTCATTCATCTGTCTGTAAACGATACGATACGAATGCAAAACTTATTTATCGGCATTTTGAAAATACAAAATACAAAGGGATGACAACATACCTACTCGCTTCTCATAAGTCTTTACTTGGAAACACATAACCTTCTTCAGGTGGAAACATGCTCAAAGACCATAAACATGTAATTGTAATAGAACTGTAGTAGATTTTCCTAACGAATGTGGGCTAACTATTCCATGATTTATTTTGTTTTATTAATAAGAAATTTTAATTCGTGAGTTACTTCTTATTCCGTGGTGAATTAAGTCATGAGTTAGAGACGAAATAAGGGTTTTTTATTAATAGGGCTGTTAAAGTTTTTACTTGAAGTAAGTAGATACTTCGTTTTTAGGCATACGACCCTATGTAGTACATTTAAATCAACGTTTTCATAGTCTATAAACATTAACTTTTTAATTGAAGACACTGTTGTGGTAAAACCCAAAACAATAATAAAAAGTAAACAATAAACATTTATGAACTCAGTGCATATCAACCTACATATGTTTATGTTGAGAATGGTCAGCCGTCACCAAGCGATACCATCGGGTGTTGACCTGATCGTGTGCGACACCATCGGGTGTTGACCTGATCGTGTTACACATTATCATAGTGGGTCGCTATGCACCAAGTGCATTAAAATATTTGTTTTTTGTTTATGACTGCACTTACATATACGCTTCGCATTGACTCAGAAATTGAAATGCCTTTAAGGAAATGCAACGAAGGTTTATTTTGTCGAATAGACATTTAATTCTTACGTCATGTGAAGAGGTATGTTTGTGGGCCATAGGCAAAAGTCAAAGATTTATGAAATTTTGTTAAATTATTTTAAGTATAAATAGGAAAGATTTTTAAGAATAAAGTAAGTCTAGTTTTATAATTACATAGAACACGACTCATTTTTATTTTGCGGCTGGAGAGCTCAGATAAGACTCAATATAAATCGTGCATTTTAATGCTCGGACAGATAAGCGGCTCTTGTAGCTAAGAAAAACATAGATATGTGTAAAGGACAACCCTTACATGGCGATCCTGCAACTCGAACCTAAATACAATTGACGATACAAGCAAAATCATCTACGAAAACGTAAATTTCGTTCTCCAATGACAACCATAGAAGAGATTAACGCAATTTTTAAGAAGTGGGAAGAACTCACGGAATACCAGCCATTGATGTCTGCACCACAAGAAGCAGTGCCCGTATACATTCCAACACCGAAAGAAGCTGGACCGAAGCCATTGACGATAGAGCAATACAAACAAAGGCAGATAAAACAAAAAACAGAGAAACCTAAAAATAAGAAGCGAGGCGGAAGAAAAAGACAGTTCCAGCGAAAGTGTGCTGATCTGCAAAGAACAGTCAACATTGCACAAGGTGCTCTAAAAAAAGAGTTATTAGAACAACTACAAATCTTAAAAAACCAGGGGTGGAAGAATTTTGCCAACTAACAGCATTGGTGGAAAAACTTCGAAGGAAGAAATAATAAACAATAACGTAGCTGCAGCAGCATCAGCAACAAATACAACATCAGCATCATTATTTCCAGACAAGATAGCATACGTTAATTGTTTCCTTCTGAAAGTTACTATACTATGTAAATTAAACTCATACTATAAGAATTATCTAAGAAAACACGCTCTTAAATCACTAAATGTTTAAAAACAAATAAATAGCTATACATAAAAATTCATGGAGTTCAATATATTAGAAAATATTTAAAAAAAAAAATAAAAAAATCACCTAACAGAACTTACTCCACAGACTATATACAACAAATTAACTTACAAATAGACACTGTATGGTCAGAAGTAACCAAAACCGCAGACTTAACCGACATACGAGACTTAAAAATCAAATTTGACAAGTTAGTAGAACAAATTCAAAAATTTTTAAAGCATAAAGAAGAGGAAAGTACTTACAAAGAAATTGAAATCAACGACGAAATGCCGAATTTTGATATAGTAACTGCTACTAAAGTTATCCCTGAATTCCAAGGTGACTTTAAAGATCTTAATAATTTTTTGGGTTTAATTGCGTTTTACTCCAATACTCTTAATGATGATGTACAAAAGGCACTTTTAGTAGAATTCATTTTGGCCACCAAACTCTCAGAAAAAGTTAAAAATAAAATTCAAACTGAGAAAACACCAACAAACTTAAATGATTTCAAAAATATTTTAAGATCTGTATATAAATCTAACAAAACTGCGTCTAGATTGCATAATGATATTGCAAAATGCTATCAAGGCAATCAAACAATTCAGATATTTGCTTCATGCATAGAATCATTACTTGCTTCATTGAATGAGCTACAAATCTCCGAGCAAGGGGCTGAACACAGAGAACTTATAGTAAAATTGAATGATCAGATTGGAATGACAGCCTTTAAAAATGGTTTATCAGAACCATATAAGTCATAAGTAATGGCTGCAAGACCAACCAAGCTTGCAGAAGCAGTCCAAATTGCTTTAGAAGTTAGTCCTCAACATTCTAACAACATAATGTTTTTCAATAGGGAACAAAGAGGTAGAAATAATTTCAGAGGTAATTATAATAGAAGATTGAATGATTTCAATAGTGATAGACATCAAAATCATGGAAATCAATATAATAATAACAATAGGTATGAGAATCAGAATAGAAGTTATAATAACAACAGAGGAGGATATAATAACCAAAATTCACAACGAAATAATAACAGGCAACATTTTCAGGGAAACGGGTACGTCCCCGGCCGACAAAACCCGGGGCACACATCCAGAAGAAGATAATTTATATAAGGAATTCAGACAAAAATACAAATTTTATAAAAATAAAAATAAAAGGCAGAAATCAACCTATAAGTCTATTAATAGATACAGGAGCCGATATTTCAATAATTAAGAATAGCATAGTCAATAGTAATTATAACATGGAATATGGTCACAATTGTCAGATAAATGGGATAGCTATAGAATACATAATAACAACAGGAATCACTAAACTAGATCTATGTTTTGAAGATAAAAATGTTGAACAAAAATTTAGTGTAATAGATAATAAAATAAATTTAACCACTGATGGAATATTAGGTATAGACTTTTTAATGGAGCATAATTGTAAAATTGATTATGAAACATGTGCGCTAACAATTTCCCTAGATGGAGAGGAGATAATATTGCCAATGAACATGAACACAAAAGATATTTATGGTAATATAAAACTACCGCCAAAAACAGAAATAATTCAAATGATAAATATAAATTTAAAAGAAGATAGTATAATATATGGAAAAGAAATTAAGAAAGGGATATTTTTAGCAAACACAATTATTCCAAAAGAAGGAAATAAGCATATAAAAATACTTAATACAACAGAGAATGAGGTTACTTTGAAACATATTTCGATAGGATTAGAACCAATCTCTAGCTATCAAATACTTTATTTTAAAAACAGTCTAGAAGATGAAGATAGATTTAAAAGAATACAAAGTGAAATAAAAGTAGATAACTTAGATAATAATGCAAAAGAAGAAGTTTTTAGAATATGTAAGCAATTTCAGAATATATTTCATTTAGAAGGAGAAAAGTTAACTAAAAACAATTTTTATGAGCAAACAATAGCAACTAATGACAAAACACCAGTTTACATAAAGAATTACAGGCTACCGCATGCAAATTTACAAGAAATAGAAGAGCAGATTGAAAAATTATTAGATGAAGATATCATTGAACCATCAACAAGTCCATACAACTCACCATTATTAATTGTACCAAAGAAAAGCACAGGAGAATTAAAAAAGTGGAGATTAGTTGTAGATTTTAGGTCTCTGAATAAAAAAGTAGTTGATGACAAATTTCCATTAACTAGACTAGAAGATGTGCTTAATAAATTAGGAAAGGCCAAATATTTTTTAACTCTAGACATGACAAGTTCATTTCATCAGATACCACTACATCCCAGATCAAGACCACTAACAGCTTTTTCAACTGATTCGGGACACTTTCAATTACCTTTTGGACTAAAAATTTCAACTAATAGTTTGCAAAAAATGTTATCAATAGCATTAAGTGGTTTACAAGCATCCGCATTCCTATATGTAGATGATATTATTGTATTCGGTGAAAATTTAAGAGAACATAACAATAACCTTATAGAAGTATTTAAGAGATTGCGAAAATACAATCTGAAATTAAACCCGAACAAATGTAACTTTCTGCGACCAGAAGTAGTTTATCTTGGACACTTAATAACTTCACAAGGAGTAACCACAGACCCAAGTAAGCACAGTGTTATTAAAGAATATCCAAAACCAGATAATGCATATGAAGTTCGAAGATTTGTAGCTTTCTGTAACTATTACAGACGTTTCATTCAAAATTTCGCTGAAATTGCAAAACCTTTGAATCAATTATTAAAGAAAGACCAAATCTTTAGCTGGACACAAAATTGTCAAAATGCTTTTGAGAACCTTAAAAGAAAATTAATGACACCTCCAATACTAAGCTATCCAGATTTCTCAAAACCGTTCATATTAACAACAGATGCATCAAACTATGCATTAGGAAGTAGGTAAGGACAAACCTATTGCATATGCAAGTAAATCATTAAACAAACATGAGCTTAATAAAGCAGTGATAGAAAAAGAACTACTTGGTATACATTGGGGAATAAATCATTTCAGACCATATTTATACGGTAGGCGATTAGTTGTTTATACAGATCACAGGTCATTAGTTAGTCTTTTTACTCATAAGAATCCTTCATCCAAATTAACTAGAATTAGAGTAGATTTAATGGATTACAATTTTGACATAATTTTTAAGCAAGGAAAGATGAATACAAATGCTGATGCGTTAACTTGAATAAAGTTAAGTTCAGAAGAATTAAAAGAAATGATACCAGTAAACAATATAAATGTCCTAACAAGAGCAATGAAGTTGAAAGATAAGGAAGATATAAGTGAAAGAGAAAAAAATCCGGAAATGATGCCTCCTGTGGAGACTGTGTTGCAATATTTTTTTTTTCCGTATTATTAATTTTAACTTTATGATGATAAACGAAACTTTAAAACCGCGGCACTTTGGATTTTCGTATCCAACAAAATAGAACAAAATCGAATTTAACAAAATAAATGTGCAACCGGCACCGCGCAAAATATTTTCAATTATGACGAAGTGTCAAAATGAAAATAAGAGAGAAGAATTACACACGAGAGAAAAAAAATGTAACACAACAACAGCAGCTTGTTATATGCTGTTTCCCAACTAGCTCAAGTGGGTGGGGTGGGTCGATGTAAAAAAAAAGAATACACAAAAAAGATAAAATCTGTTTTGCCAACAGATAAATAAAGGGTTAATCGATTGAAATCGATTCAACGTTGTTAAAAAAAAAACAAGGTGATATTAACCGAATACCTAATGACTACGTACCTCGTCGTACGCTTCTGCTTAAATTTTAAGGGCGCCAGGAAACTTTTATAGAAAAGTTTGCCTTAAACTAAACACTGAAACTTATCTCCAACACAATAAAAGAATAGTTTATTTTCCCGAATGGGGATTTAAAATGTTTATTAAAAATTACTGCCTGGGAAAACCTTTATAAAATATAGGTAGAAAACCAGAATCTTTTCAAAAAAAATATAAAATGGTGTGTGTTTTAATTAACAAAAGGCCAATTTTAAAAGTAAAACAAAACCAAACAATTGTTGAATATAAAATATGTAACTACATTTTTTGTCACAAAAGACACGAAATGAAAATGGCTAAGAGGAACCGTTCCCGAACGGACAATAATTGAAGAACAAAAGGGTCACGAGTCCCGCAATATCGGGATAAATGAAAAACGGAGCGAAGGTCTACCGATATCACAATATTTGTCAATATAGGCCACCAAAAAAAATCCAAAATCGAAACCGAACCAAAGTAAACACAATAAACTAAAATGGTACTTATCTATAACGAGAATCCTTTCTCCTGGAGTAATCGCCCGAACTGCGCTCCTCTACACAAAAGATTTCTTTTTATTATTCACAAAAAATTTTAGCTCTAACTGCTAAAATCTGTCCACTAAATAATTTGGCTCAAACTGCCAAAATTATTCTCACAATCTCAAAAATATTAACTTTCCCAAAATTAACTACTAAACAAAAATCGTAATGGTTTTTCGATTTCTTATTTTTATCTCTTCACAACCAAAGTCTTCCAAGAAGTGACAAATGGCGGACCTCTCTCAACCATTTACCAACGACCATATTGTCGTCTCTTTCGAACCAACTGTGTGGCGGTATTCGGCTACGGTTTATTCGCACGACCCCGCTCATTAGCTGAGGCCTGCCCGTTGTTGAATTCAAACCACGATTCGCTCAGAGACAACTCCGAATATCCCAATCATTGGTGATAATTCGATATGGTTAAATGGACGAGTTCAGTCCCTTTCCGTCAATTCCAATTTAATAAAAATGAAAACGAAAAACTATTTACACACGATAAAGTCCCCGTCTAAAACCGACCCAGACTTAAAATAAAAAGCAAAACTTTTGTGTTGGACAAAGTCTCCACCATTTTGAAAATCAAATGGTGAGAAAGGATCCGCCGTCTCGCGATAAACTCTACAAATTAAAACCCGTAGACCTTCGCGCAGACTCAAAAGAATAGGGAAACACCTAGCAAAGCCGTTTTCATTTCGTGTTTAAAAACTAATTTTAGGTCGGACTCTCGGCCATGCTAAAAGAAGACAAGATTTACGAAGACTGACTGACTTGTCAGTTGGGTGTGAACCTCCTGTCACACATTTTGGGTGGCCATGCATATTATCGCATGCCGTCTGCACGAATTCGACTTCTGCCGTCAACTTCCTGTTGGGCGGTATAGTTTTAAAGGCTCAAGCAACTTCGTAAGTTTTGATCGTCTCTCGCACACTGATGGTTTACACCAACCATCTGTTACCAAACATTCAAATTCGATGAGCTATTAAATATAAAAATTACAAAATGTTACTTTTCCCAATTACTTGAGAGTAGGCTCTCTGGTTGATGGAACAGGAAACCACTTACTCTACAAGCAATTTTGAGCCGCAACCAAAAAAAAAGAAAGAATTAAGAGGAAAGAGAAGAACAGGCAAATGAAACTTGTTGCGGTAAATTATAACGCAACAACTGTACACCTCCACATATGGGAATGCATATCTATCTCAGACACTAGAAACGTTAAGTTGCAATTTGAAAATATAAAGAATTTAATTGGACCACAAAAAGAAACAATATATGCAGTTAAATATACAATACATGTTGGATACAATGATAATTCTCTATCAGAGTTAAAAGTGATTTTGAAGAAATTGTTATCCTATACAAAGCATGTGAAAATAGAAAAGCTAGCGCTAGCAATGAATAATGAAATATTTAAAACAATATCAGTGCACAAATTTAAAAAGATATTTAATGAACTGCAAAAGAATAAGAATGAAATTTGTCTAGACATTATATTATATAATTCACCAAGAAGAATAGAGCATGCGAATGAGATGAATAATTTAATAAAAGAATATCATGATGACAAGTTAGGAGGACATATTGGTATTAGAAGATGTATAGCAAAACTAAAGCAAAAATACATATGGAAAAATATGAATAAGATGGTCAAAAAGTATATTAATAGTTGTAAGATTTGTAACGAAGTTAAAATTAATAAATACATTAAAGAACAATTCATAAGGACAGAAACACCTAGCACATCATTTGATGTAATTACAATAGACACTGTAGGACCACTCAGACCATCAAATGGATACAGGTATATTCTAACCATTCAATGTGAACTAACAAAGTTCATAGAAGCCTTTCCACTAGTCACTAAAGACGCTATTTCAATAGCAAAAACTATTGTAAAAAAATTTATTTTGAAATATGGTTGTTTTAGAAAGTTAAAAACAGATAAGGGCACAGAATTCACTAATGAACTACTAGTAAATATCTGTAAGATACTAAAAATAGAAAAAACTACGTCAACACCATTTCATCATGAAACTTTAGGAACAGTAGAAAGAAATCATAGGGTTTTAAATGATTATTTAATGACCACGGACGGAAAAGACGACTGGGAAGAATTACTACCTTACTACACTTACACATACAATACTACACCACAACAGTACAACCAATTATTCACCTTTTAATTAGTATACGGAAAATTATGTGCTTTACCTTGTGAAATCATAAAAAATAGAGAAAAAATATACAATATTGATAATTATGTTAATGAATTCAAAATAAAATTAAAATATGCTCATGAAAAAGCTAAAGAGAACTTAGAGCAAAGTAAAAATAAAACATGTACAAATCAATCTAATGTAAATAATTCAAATTTTAAAATTGGAGATTATGTATATTTAAAAGTTGGAAATAGAAAAAAGTTAGATAAACCATTCAAAGGCCCTTATAAAATAATTGAACAGAATGGACCAAATAGTATCATAAGAATTGTCAACGAAAATAAAGAAGTTCATAACAATAATTTAATAAAAGCAAGAAATAAATAAAAAAAAAATAAAAAAAAAAAATTTTAAACATTTTCGGTATGAAATTATCATATCATTCTATCACCCAATTATTCTCATTTGTAATAAGATACGAGTACATATTTAAAAATAATTTTCTCATTTTAAAACAATAAAATTATTTTTTTTTCTAAAGGGTGAGGGTGTTGTGGTAAAACCCAAAACAATAATAAAAAGTAAACAATAAACATTTATGAACTCAGTGCATATCAACCTACATATGTTTATGTTGAAAATGGTCAGCCGTCACCAAGCGATAGCATCGGGTGTTGAACTGATCGTGTTACACATTATCATAGTGGGTCGCTATGCACCAAGTGCATTACAATATTTGTTTTTTGTTTATGACTGCACTTACATATATCATATCAGAAATTGGAATGCCTTTAAGGAAATGCAACGAAGGTTTATTTTGTCAAATAGACATTTAATTCTTACGTCATGTGAAGAGGTATGTTTGTGGGTCATAGGCAAAAGTCAATTCATATTCCAAGAGTGTGATAAATATATATTGAAAGATTTATGAAATTTTGTTAAATTATTTTAAGTATAAATAGGAAAGATTTTTAAGAATAAAGTAAGTCTAGTTTTATAATTACATAGAACACGACTCATTTTTGTTTTGCGGCTGGAGAGCTCAGATAAAACTCAATATAAATCGTGCATTTTAATGCTCGCACAGATAAGCGGCTCTTGTAGCTAAGAAAAACATAGATATGTGTAAAGGGCAACCCTTACAACACAGTGCCATAGTACTTAACATTTCGCAAGCGTCCACTTCCTGTATACTTGAAAGACAATAGACCAGTTTCTGAATATTTTTGTTTTATAGTCGTTATTCGGTTATCATCTTCTCAAGACAAAATATAATATAATATAATATAATGCGAAACTAGACATAAGCACAGTAGTTTTGTATGAAAAATATACTTCTACCCTTTGATATAATCTCTAAATTTTCCAATAAAATTGTCCTACGGTATACACATATTTAGTAGGTATATGGGACAAATAAGCATAAAATTAATCGAAAAAAAGTGGTCCGTAGGACAAAATCACACTTTTTATCTCGAGAACCAAAAGAGATAGGACAATTCTGTTTGCAGCAATCGGAAGAGCATGAAAATAAAAGACGGCGTTCATAACTCATTTTTGGTCAAAATGGTTTGTAGGACGACTAAGTATTCACGTGACGATATGTCTGTGAGGCACATTGTCTTTAAAATGCAACAGTTGTTGCACGACACTAGTTAGAATGGAGTAGAAAGATAGGAAAGAATGGTTTTGGTACAATGGATAAAGAGCTAGTTGATTTTTATTTTCATTGCATACCTCATGAGCGACGCCAGCATAAGCTGGGACGTATGCTGAAAAGAAAAAAATGCTTTGTATCTGAGTGAGAATTTAACTTGCAACCTTTGCGTCAACAGCCAAGTAATCCATTGTACCTTTGCCGCCCATCCTTATGCAGCTCTCTGGAAATGTTAAAATAATTAAAACACAAAATTCCCAAATCTGACATTATTTCACCTCCTCGCACATAATGATGTAATATCGACCTAACTCTACATCGAGTTAAAAGTACAATACGAAATATTGAAGAAATTTACTCTAGTTTAGCTTAAATACGTACCGAACCTAAACATAACAGCAAAAACAAAATGACATAGATTCCTTAATATTCTTAAAATTTTGAAGTTGTCTATTTATTAGGTTCTCTTAATTTAATGAAAGTTTCTCTTTTTCTGGAAGTACAAAAAACTCAAAAATATCCCTACTATTATAACTCGAATCTATTTACTTATTGTTTGTACACAAAAGCAATTCAATAATCGCCTTTGTGAAAATTTGTCTTACAGATTATTCTTACATTTTTCACTCAAAAGCGAAGTCACCCTTAAATCTGACTCATTTATATTATCGCACTGTAACGGGAAATTTATTTTCAAATCCTCCTGTAGAGAAATTTTTAGTTCCGAAATGTTCACTTTTTACCACTTATCTTTCTTTGGCGCGAGTTTTCTTTGAGTGAAATTTTCTAAGAAAACTTTGACTTCTTAAAGCGCGCCATGCGCACCCAAACTTTTTAAAACCCACCCATCCTACCGATTACTTTGTAAAGAGCCAAAGAAAAGAGTTTTTCTTCTTTTCTTGAAAATTTTCTTATGGGTATTTTGTGGGATTCCTCAAGTTCCCAATAGATAGAAATAGAAAAGACCGCACGTTGAATTTTGGGAGTTGACAATATATGATGAAGCGCAAGAAGACACCTTCTTAAAAGTTTCTTATATTAAGGAGGGTGACTTTTATACGCGACGCGGCACCGTTTCGCTTTAAAATATTAGAATATTTATACTTAAGAAAAATGACGTTATGAAGTTAGTTTCTCGGGATCTGTCGTTCAAGAAGGAACTGAAATTTTCAAAGAAAGCCTTTCTTCGCTTAAAATGTCGCGTTAAAATTATATCACACACTCATGTTCAGTGTTACCAACGTCCTTGTGCACAATCATACATATAAAGAAACAAGTGAAAATGTCATCGTGCTTTTCTACTATTTGGACGTCAGTGGGTGGCTCGAATTAAATTCGTCCATGGGGAAGGGAGAGAAAATTATCCTTTTTATTGGCGCGAAACAGTTTCAATTTAGATCTTCCGTGAATAAATATTTCAAATCAAAATTGAATAACAAAAGTTTTTATAGTGAAGTTGAAAAGTGAATTGCAAAAACATCGTACCGAACCGATATAAATTCACTGTTTGAACTACAAGTGAATCATTCTTGCTGCATTCTCGAATCATTTTAATATTTTGAAGATGTATGTGAATGTATTTTTAAGCCATGGTTCCAAAATAATTTTATTTTTCCGAAAATTCTTGATTACAAATTTTCTCATATACAAAATGGTATAATATGTAGCACATAGGTACTATAAGGCAAGGTCTTTAAAAAAATGAGATAGCAAACAAACATGACATCACAATGTTCTGTTGTATAGGAACCTGCAGCTTTAAGGAATGAGGAATGAACCTATTTGTTTAAGATTAGAAAATAAGGGTATCGGCAGACTATGTAACCGTTATGAAAAAGCCAATTTTGTTCAAAAACCCGAATTTAAAATAACCAAAACGATTTTAATTAAACCAATTGCAAGTTTTTGTCTTATGGTTGCAAAAAAATGTTACTATGAAGATTATATACAACATAAATTAACTCCTTTGCAATTTAAATTCACTTTAATATATTTGAGAATAAACAAAAAACACATTCGTTCAAAAAGAATTCACCGTAAACAAATTCACATTTAAGCATAATCAAATTCACGCGAGTTATGTTGGTTATTCCTCTGGGAATAAAAAAAAATATATTTTCCTTCTCCCAACAACTTGGAGGAATTTCTTGAAAATGATAAACCGCAAATTTAGTATTTTAGTAGGATCTCAACGATCCTCTTTATTTGATATCGAGAAAAGAACTGACTTATAATTATAATACATTTGATTTCTTAACCTACTGTGCCGTATCTTTTTGTATGTATTTGTATTATAGCATGATCATTGGATCATGCTGAGTGTTGCATTAATTTGTCTTCTGGCTTTTGTTTAGGTTTGAATATTTATTGGTTTCATACAAAGTAGCTGACGAGTGTTTATGTTATCTTCGGGATGGATATGGCTATCATCTGTGGAGTATGTATATCAGCAATGGGTATGGGATGTGAGGGTACATTTGTAACTCCCCCCGCCTTAGATTGGAGACTCTCCTGAGGCTTCATGTTTTTAATTTCATTTAGTGGTATATTATTATCTGATTTTATTTCTTCGGCAGTTTTAATTTTTTCAATTTTCTGACATAGTGCTGCATTATTTTGAATTATTTGTATTATATCTGGATTTTGATTTTTGTGTGAAGTTAAATTATTAAAAATATCTATGTATTCTTGTAAGTTGATCCTATGGTAAATTCGATAATAGTCACTGACTAAAGGTGTATCATCGTCTTTTATTAATATTACTCCTTGGTCTTCAATGTATTCTATTTGAATGTCTGCGTTTGAGCTTATTTTAACACTCAATATTTTGTTATAATTAAAAATATTGTTTTTATGTTGAGGTGAGTTGAAATCTGTAATAAAAACAGAGTTTCATTGATTTTGACTTTGTTTATCAGTAACATTTTGATTTTTATTTTAAATTGAACCTTTGAAATACTTTTTCTGCCTTTTTATCCATGTAGGATGGATCTTTAAATTTCTTTTGCCCTTACTGTGTATAATATTACCCTTATCATCTGGTTTAACATCTACTTTTCGAAATTTAGGTTTTTCTTTATGTCTTACCTGACTGTAATTTTTTATGTAAGCTTTATTATGAGGATAAATTTTATTTGTTTCTCTATTTTGATTATGATAATCTAGATATTCCCAAATTGTACCTCTATTGGTTTCTTTTCTATGGTTGAATGTATTGTATTATTTTAATACATAGTAGCTTTGAGGATTTTTCTTGAAACTTCGAGACTGGGCTCTGTGATGTCAATTATTCGCATGTGTTCGAGTAGAGAAGAATGACACCTACTCATATCAGAATTGCCGGTGTGGCTATTGGGAGAATTGAAGTGAATTGATAAATTGTCCTCTTTTATATATTCTAAAATATTAGCCGTGTTGAATTCATTGTCTGCTACTATAAGCTTCGGCTTGTCAAAGTTCGATATGTATTCTTTTATTAATTCTACGAGGGTTAATGAGTTTTTGTCTATGCTTTCTTTTACATATAAATGTTTCGAGAATTTGTCAATTACTGTAAAATAATATTTCTTTTCAATAAGAAATATGTCTAAATGAATAATTTAATTTATATTGTTTGGGGTTACCGTATGTTTAAATTTTGGTTTAGGGGGTTTCCTATCATATTTTGCTAAATTACAGACTTTTAATTATTATTCCATTATTTATGTATTCTATAATTATTTCTTGAAATTTATTGAAATAATATTTTAATTTTAGTTCAGAGTAGTTTTCGTGGATTCCTCTGTGGTTGGTTTTTTCATGGATATCTTTTATTTTTTCTAGGCATGAATCTTTGCTCAGTAGATCTTCGGCTAAATACGTACATTTTATTAATTTGTAATTTGTAATTGTAAAATGTTCAAAGAATTTATTTTTAAATAAATTAAATGTCTTTTCATCTAATTCTGAAAAAAATCCTAAGACTCCTTTTTCTGGTAAATATTCTTTTAATATTTTAATTATTTCATCATTTCTAATTTCTGTTTCTGTAATAAAAAATTTTTTTTACTATGTACTTTTTTATACACTTGCTCTTTTTCTTTTACTAAAATTATTTGTGTTTTAAACTTATTCACTATTCCTCTATTTTCTATTATTTCATTTTTACTTTTATTAGTGTCTTCATTCACATTGATTTCATTTTTGTTTGTATTTATCCTTGACAGAGAGTCTGCCACTTTATTTTCTTTACCTTTGACGTATTCTATATCATAATTATATTCATTTAATTTTGTCTTCCATCTTATCATTTTAGAGCCAGGGTCTTTGAGATTATTTAACCAGACTAATGGCCTATGATCTGTTTTGATTGTAAATTTTATTCCATAAAGATATGGTCGGAAATATTTTGTTGACCAAACTATAGACCAAACTATAGGAACTACCTTTTCAATTGTTGCATAGTTTATCTCATGTTCATTGAGAGTTCTAGATGCAAATGAAATTGGGTGATTGTCTTGTGATGGAACGGCTCCGATAGCTTTGTCGGAAGCATCAGTAGTGAGAGTAAAACGTTTCTTGAAGTCAGGATATCTTAATATTGGATGACTCGTAATCAAGTGTTTTAATTTCTCAAAGGCATTTATGTATTGCGGATTTTTTTCATCAATCCTACTACCTTTTTTTAATCATTCCGTTAATGGGATAGCTATTTTGGAATAATTCTCGATGAATTTCCTGTAATAGCCAGTTATTCCCAAAAAGGATTTTATTTGTTTAGTTGTTCTGGGTACACATAGTTTTTGTATTGCTTCTAATTTAGATGGGTTTGGCTTAATGCCTTTGTCGGTCAATATATGGCCTAAATATTCAGTGCTTTTTGAAAAAAACTTACATTTGTCGATTTGAATTTTCAGGTTGTGCTTTTTTAGTTCTTGGAAAATTAATTTAATATTCACTTCCATTTCTTGGAGTGAAGTTGAAAATATTAAAATATCGTCTAGATATACGACACAAATTTTATTAATGTGTTCTCGAAGGATTTCGTTCATCATTCTTTGAAATGTGGCCGGGGCATTTTTTAATCCGAACGGCATTCTTCTAAACTCGTAGTGACCTTGTGGACTGTGGAGTGCTAAATGCGGTTTTGTGTCTGTCTTTTTCATTGACTAAAATTTGGTGAAAACCTTTAGCTAGGTCTAGTGTGGTTAAATACAGGGCTTTACCAAGTTTATCAAAAATTGACTCAATGTTTGGGAGAGGGAACTTGTTCTCGTGAGTTTTTTCATTTAATTTGCGATAGTCGACTACTATTCGCCATTTATTTATTTTTGAATTATCTTGTTTTTTGGGTACCACCCAAATTGGTGCATTATATGGGGAATTAGACTTTTGTATAATGCCTTGATTGAGCATATCTTGAACTTGTTTTTCCACCTCTTCTTCATGTATTTTAGGAAAACGATAAATTTTTGAAAAGATAGGTATACTATCTGTAGTGGTTATACTATGTTTAGTATTAAACGTGCAACTCAAATCGGTTCCTTCTTTGTAAAATAATTCACTATTATTTCTTAACACTTTTCTTAAGGATTCATTTTCTTCTTTATTTAAGTCTTTGTAGAGACAATCTAAATTATTTATTTCTGTGAGTTCTTCAAAACAATTAATTTCTTGTGGACAAGCATAGTAAAAAAATAGAGTGTCATTAAAAATTTTAAAAGAACCTTCCCCTAAATTGAGGGTGGCGTTTAAAGGATACAGAATATTTTGTCCTATTATAGCTTTGAAACTTTTTCCAGAAAGGTTCAAAATTTTCCACATCATTTTATTATTTGTTGGTGCATTATATTCTTTAGGAAAGGATGTTTTAATTTGTTCAGTTACTGTAGTTACACCTGTTAGACCATTAATATCTTGAGGATATTGTAGTTTATACCTTGGACATGTTTTAAGACAATTTATATCAATGCTACTAGTTGATGCTCCGGAATCAATTAGTACAGGTATAATTTCATTTTCAATTGTTAGATTTACTATGGGTAAAGGACCTCTGAGGCCTCCTCCTGAAAATTTATGTCACGGTTATCTACTTCATTATTTTGATTCGTATTTGTATTCAAATTTCTTGGATTTGTATTTTGATTTTGATTTCTAAAAAAATTATTATTATAATTATTCCTGTTATTGTTGTTCCTGTAACTATTATTTCTATTGTTATACCCATTATTATTATAACTATTATTGTTATTCGGGTAGTTATTAATCCTATTAAAATTCGCTTGACTATTATTGTTGAAATTTCTGTTGTTCGAATTTCTAAAGTTAGGGTTATTCCTACTGTAATTACCGCTATTATAATTACCGTTATTTAAATTTCTATAATTCGAGTTAGTATTATTAAACCTATTTCCATTATTGTTAAAATTTCTAGTATTGAAACTTCCGATAGCGTTTCGATTTGAATTTAAATTATCGTTATTATTATTTCTATTTCTAGAAGGATATCCATCAGAAAACTGAGTATTCGAATTTTTGTATGTATTTAAAAGCTCATATGCTTTTTGCATATTATTAATGTTCCTACTTAGCACGAAACTTTCTTGGTTTGAATTTAGTTGTGAACAAAAAATTCTAAAAAACATATCTTTTACGTTTTCTGGCGAAAATTCGACAGGTTTTATTAATTCGAAATTATATTTTATGTTTATCCTATCCATTAATGAACACAGCTTAATATAATAAGTGTCTAGGCAAATATTTTTCAAACTTACGGCTTGTTGGTAAATATATATATAATTCTCCTGTGGTCCGAAGTTTTTTATTAATGTGTCCTTCATTGCTGTCCATGTGACGAAAGGTCCTAGCATTCGGACTGCCTGCTGTGCTCTTCCTTGAATTAGTCCTCTGACTATGTTTTGTGTTGCAAACGCTCTCGTAGCTGGTGTCAGATATTTTAAGTTTATATCCACGTCATATATGAAGGACGCTACATCCCGTAGTTCTTCTCCACTGAATGGTCTGATTTTCTGTATTATTTTCACAATTTCTAATTCTGGTAAGATGAGCGTAAGTGGTTTTACTTCAGGTAATTGCTCTTGTTCTTGTTGTTGTGGTTGATCTTGTTGTTGTTGTTGCGGTTGTTGCTGCTGCTGCAACTGTTGTTGCTGCTGCAGGAGTTCCCTCTGTTCTGCTGTTGCGTTTAGCAGCAAGTTTATCTGTTGTTCCATATTTTTTTTTTTATTTGTTAATAAAATGTTCTTAAAAAAAAACTTTTCACTTTTACTTTATTTGATATAGTAACCTCTAAGTTACTCAAATTTGTAATTTGTAAATTAAATGTTTTTTTTCTCAAAACTTTTCACTTTCACTTTATTTGATATAGTAACTTCTGAGTTACTCAAATTTTGAAACAAAGCGTCCACTTTCAGTTTATTCGATATAGTAACTTCCGAGTTACTCAAATTTAGAAAAAAAAACGTTCACTTTCACCGTGCGGATACTGGAAAAATATCCTACCGACTGCGCCAGTTATGTTGGTTATTCCTCTGGGAATAAAAAAAAATATATTTTCCTTCTCCCAACAACTTGGAGGAATTTCTTGAAAATGATAAACCGCAAATTTAGTATTTTAGTAGGATCTCAACGATCCTCTTTATTTGATATCGAGAAAAGAACTGACTTATAATTATAATACATTTGATTTCTTAACCTACTGTGCCGTATCTTTTTGTATGTATTTGTATTATAGCATGATCATTGGATCATGCTGAGTGTTGCATTAATTTGTCTTCTGGCTTTTGTTTAGGTTTGAATATTTATTGGTTTCATACAAAGTAGCTGACGAGTGTTTATGTTATCTTCGGGATGGATATGGCTATCATCTGTGGAGTATGTATATCAGCAATGGGTATGGGATGTGAGGGTACATTTGTAACTCGCGTGTTTTAAAAGTTAAACAAGAATATTCACTACCTAATGCAATAAAAACTAGGTTGAATAAATGTATTAAAAATACATTTATTCAAGAAACTTTTCTGGATACTTTCATCCTGGCTTATATCATTATCAGATGCATATTTCGTGTTTTTATTAATTTCCTTTGCGATTTCTTTAATTAGTATACATGTTTATTGTTTATATCATCATTTGTATCAAGTTCATGTCTGGCTGTGTAGTGCACATCCGTGTATTTATATTTGTATTCTTGTGTAAAGTTCTTCATTCGTTTCTTTGTACTTAACTTTAAAATCTGCATAAATATATGAAGGGTATGTTTGTCAGGAAAGAACTTATAATAATACAATAACTAAACAAATCGGACAGCTGCATTACAATAATTTAGGAGCTAAATTTTCATATCCATCACTGAGCTGTGTGAATAAAAAAAAAAGGTAGAGCTAAAACTTGAAATTTCAGGGAAAGATTTTTATAACGCAAGGTGAAGCAAGGCTAATTTGAATTTTTGTCACTTTCCAACATTTTTTTTGTTAGAATCAATCATTTGAATAGTTTTAATATTCAGTATTATAAAAATATTTTAACTTATTCCTCGCAATCCATCTAACCCAATTACACAATAGGTTCATTACTCTGATCTTGATATGTACCTAGGTACTTCTAAAACTCACTTAATAACTCCTTGAAAAATTCCTTTGATATTTTTTATGAATTCGCAATCGAATCGAAAATAAAAATTTTTTGCTCTCCAAACTTTGTCTTGAAATATATGGTATCGTTTGTCTTTCTTATCAGCTGTATTTATTTTGTATTTATTAGGTATTTCTTAAACATGAAGATATATATATATATATATATATATATATATATAATATCTTATAAACTATTTTACAGCAATAATTTAATTCTTTTTTAGTTTTGAAAATGATTATGTAAATATGGCGTTGCTAATGGTTTAAAGAGAAATATGCTTATCAGGGACAAGCACCAGAACAAATTAAATTTACTGAAAATCCGAACCGGAAAGGTTAAATTTAAAATAAAAAAATTCAGCGTAAGTTAAAAATTTTTAAGGTCAGCTCTTAATCTGTTTGTATTTCAGTAATCACTGAATCGACTTACACTTAGTCCGGGAGGCGACCGTAAGATTACCTATATCATCCGGAGACAGAATTAAACTATAAAGGATGGATTGTGTACGTGGAAACATTGACTAAACCACTGGGCGGACAAACTTTTTCAGGGAACATTAGGCGGGAGGGGGTCACTTCCGGTACGGTTTTTTGAGGCGCACCTATCCAATCGGGGCATAGAAAAAGCTTATTGCTAGTAGGAAGGATATTGTCTGTAGATTCCTAAGCAATTGGGCGGACAAAAAAAATCAGGGAACAAATGCTTGTCCGCCCACCTCAAATAACGGTATTTTTGACGAGAACCTATCTCATCGGGAAAATGGGTAAGATGGGTATCAAATGAAAGGCACAACTGTCCTCTCCAAGAATCCACTGGGCGGACAAAGTTTTATAGGGAATAACACGCTGTCCGCCCACTTTAAAAACAAAAAAAAAAATTTACTTCTTTTCTCGAGTCAAAAATATGTTTTTCCTTACAGCAAACATAATGAAATTAGTACAGAAAGATAGGTTTCCCTACTGTCTATAATACACAGGAATTTTTGACTCACGACCTGTTTCTAAAACGCATTTTTTTAATCATTTATGATATTTTTGAAGTTTAAAGAATTTTTTGGCATAAAATCTATAATTTTTTTGAGCAGTATATATGTATATGTATATTCTGAAAAGGAATGTTAAAGAACTCAAAATTAATAAATATAAAATAAGAAAAATTTAAGATACTCACCAAACTATCAAACTTATGGTAGTGTTTAATGCAATTGAAACAAAGAGATTTTCGTTCTTAATTTGCTCTTTTAAACAAGGCAAATAAAACAAATTATTAAAAGTAGCTATGTTTCTTATACAAAACAAAAATGTTTCAAAACAAAAAATTGTATCCGGTGTTTGAAACCAGGAAGGTACCTTAAGTGTCATTGGTGTCCAACTGAATATTACCGTTTACGTCAATCTCATCAGCCAAAAAAAAATATTGATCTCTATCATTGATGTCTACCTGATCTTACTCTGTCATAATACATACCTTATTAAAAAAATTAGTTGAAGTAATTTGTTAAAGTAAACTAGTTATTTGTGATAGTGTTTTTTTTTTTGCCTTAAACTATTTGAATAAATATTTTCAAAATGAAAAAGTGTTTTGTGTGTGAGGTTCATGATGAATCAAAAAAAGTAATGGACTTCACAGAAGCCACTTTTAATCATGTGGTTCATATGATTGGTATTCGGAAAAGTAAAAATTTCAAGTATGGGAACATTAAATTATCTTCTGAATCCAAAGAAACTCTTGGTTATCATGCAGTGTGTTATAAGTAACTACATGTTAAAAAAAATTACTTAAGTAAATCGCTTGAATCAACAACTGAAAAGTGCAAAACATTAAATATTAAACCAACAGTAAGTACACTCTTATTTTTGAGAAATATAATAGAAAACAGCAATGATAAAAGACGTATAGTTTTAGACAGAAGTTGTGTTTTCTTAAAGCTTAGTAAAATCACAAATGTTCGCACCTTTTTTTCATTCAATGTCAATATGTTATGGTCTAAGCCTGATGCTTAGTCAAACCTATGTATCTTTCAACTAAACATTTTTAAAGAATTTAATGACGTTTATTTTGAATTTTTTAAAACAAAGACATTTAAAGGAAAACTGATTGAAACCATCATTTGATTTATAATTATTTAAATATTTATGAATGTATATAGTACAACAAAAATGGGACTAGATAAACAAAAAATTAAAAACAAGTGGAATTTACAAGGTTGAGATAAAAATATTTGTAAATATGAAATAAACATGCAAATAAACACGTACAAATATTATCACCATATCAAATTAATTCAAACAAGAATCAATAAATATTTAGAAATAAATAAGTCAACAAGGAGATGAATATACCAATAGAAATATAATAAATAAATAATCAATAAATAATATATTACAAAAATTATTATTGATAATAACTAGGTACTACCATGAGATTCAATCACGATGCTACAAAGTCCACTGGAAAGTGCACCGATGCGGGAATCACCAATCCATGAAGTATTTGTCTCTATAATTTATGTGGCAATGCAGTCCTTTTAACTGTTTTTATTTAGGCTCAAATAAGTAGTTCACCTACATATTTAGGTGCAAACAATCAGGAAGAGGTTACTAAGATCTCAGCACCTCAAAGCTCCATTTCCTTCAAAGTATTAATAGATTACAATTAACCTAAAATTCTAGGTTTTATTGATTTGTTTTTTGTTTTAGGCTATAGCAAGTAGCTCAACCGATCTTTTAAAATCGATTGAAACTCAATCGCGTTGGGAAACTGCACTTACAACTCCACTTTGTACTCCATCGACCGAATCAGCAGGACAAAATAGCATTAAAAAATGTATTTTTTGTTCTCAGGAAATTAAAAAGCAAGGCTTGCGTAATCAAAAAATATCAATATGTAATAATGGCGAGCAGATAAGAAATATGAGACGAATCGCTGAAAAAATCCAAAATGTTTGAATTATCAACAGTTTAAAAAATTGTAAAAATTTTGCGTACCATCCAATATGTAGAAATAAAACAATAAAAAAATATAATAAACTTCAAAATATAAACATCCAAAAACAAAGCTGCTGGCACAAGCTCAGAAAAATTCACAAACAAGCTTTTGAAGCATTTTCAGTCCATATTTTAGAAGAAATTGTTGAGAATGAACACGGTTTTATTTAAAAGATTTGTTTTTGAGATACAAAGCTCTGCTGTTAGAAATTAACGATAACATTGTAACAAATTTTGATTTTGAAAGCTTTACACCACAGTTTTTGCAAAGAAAAATTGAAAGTGTTCATGGTTGTCTTGTCACAATTGCAGTTTCTGACACATTTAATAAAAAAAAAAATTGTTTATAAATCGGGCATTGATATAAATAAGCTAGTTAATGACTCTTAATTTTTAAAATCTACTGAAGTTTTCAAACTTCAAGAAGTAGCCTATGATATTCGAAATAGTGTAAAATCTATAGTAAAAAATAAACTTCCTAGTAAGTTAAAACCGGACGATATTACTAGGGGAGAATGTAATACTCCCGGAAAATTGTATGAGTTTATAAGTTCCCTAATTCAAGGACCTGATGTTCGAAGAAAGGCATCAGAAGATGATTCTGTCAAAATAAATTCATTATAGATTACTATATAATTACAAAAGGGAGAATTAAACCAGCCAAACATCTTATGCTAGGTCTTTCGATGAAATGTCTTACAAGTAGTAAAAAGGTTCTAACAATACTAAATAAATATGGGCATTCTGTAGGGTACACTGTTGCAGGGGAGCTTGAAACAGAAATGACTTACACTGCCCTTGCAGAAAACAGTCTTATACCTTCAGGAATAGAAAGAGATGTGAGTCGAAGTACTCACGTTGCTTTTGATAACTTTGATCGGTATGTCGAAACTCTAAACGGAAAAGATACACTTCATGACACCGTTGGCATTATCTATCAATTCGCACCAAAAACTGATTTATCGCAGGTCACAAATAGCAATTTGGAAAAATCAAATGTTGTAATCGAAAACGTTGAGTGCTCATCTAGAAAAAGAAGGCGATTTGGAGAAATTCCACGAGACATTCAACCATACATGAAAAAAGCTTCTTTTAATACAAACTTGCTACGAATGGAAGACATTATAACTGCTTCAAGTGACTCTTTTATAACCAAAGAAAATACTATAATTAAAGATTTAATCTGGTCAATCTCACTGTCACAACTTCCGGAAACACCAATGTGGATAGGGTTTAACAGTAAAACGACAATAGACAAAAGTGAAACCCAGATCATCGATTATCTACCTCAAATTAATATGTCGCCAACATCCTTTACGGTGGTACATGAAACGTTAAAATATGCCCAGGACATTGCCAATGAATGTGGTCAAAGAGAAATTATCTTAACCTATGATTTAGCTATTGCTAAAATGGCTATGCAGATCCAAATTAATGAAAACCCAACTTTTAACAATGTGTTTATTAGTTTAGGGGCATTTTATATACAAATGGCTTTCTTTAAAGCTCTTGGAAAATTTATCGATGGTTCTGGTGTTGTAGATATATTAGTTCAAGCTGAAGTTTTGGCTGAAGGATCCGTAAATGGATTCATAGATGGCAAACATTTCAACAGGTGTAAAAGAATCCATCCTTTGCTATACGGGGCTATTCAGACTCTGCATTTTGAAAAATTTTGCTCAGAAAAGGAGGTTAACATAGTAGAAGATTTAACTTTTTTTTTTTGAAAACTCATTCGAACCAGAAGACGTGCTTACCCTGAGTCCTGTGTTAAATGGTGTCATACAAAAATACAGAGAATACTGTAATGTCACCCTTACAGGAGGTAATGGAAAAACTCCCCAGTTTTTTATTCAGTTCGTTGAATTTATGAACGTATTTTTCAAGTTTTCTCGAAGTATCAGGACAAACGATTTTGATTTATATGTGGATTCGATTTTTGAATTATCGAACTTATTTTTCGTTTTTAATCAACCCAACTATGCTAGATGGATATTGAAATATCACAGTAATTTATTAGATTTGAAAATTCGAAATTCTGAATTGATCAAAGAGTTCAAACGGGGTGCTTTTGGTATTAAACGCACAAAAAAAAAGTCTTGCAAGAGCTCCTGTTGACTTAACGCTTGAACAGACAATAAATGCAGATGCGGCAAATTCTTTAACTGGGGTTACACATTTCACCAATTCAATATCTGCTAGACAGCGTTGGGCACTTAGCCATAACAAAGATGACATAGCTTATGAGTTTGCACAAAGCCGAGTAGAAAAGGACAAAAAGGCATTTTTTGAAATCGTTAATTCATTTAAACAAAATATAAATCCATTTGAGAAGAGTGTTGAAAAAGAACATTTATTTCACATAACAACGGGAAGAGCAGTTTCCCAAAAAATTGCAAATTTTCTATTAAATGCCAACTTAACAGGTTTTAATCAAAAAACTGCATTTATAGATGAATGTTCCAAAAATGTCAACTTAACAGGTTTTAATCAAAAAACTGCATTTATAGATAAATGTTCCAAAAATTGTGAACATTTTGTTAAGCCTTTAAAGAGGAACAATATTCGAAATTTCGCATCACAATGTTTAAAAAAATTTCAAAAAAGTAGGGATGGTGACAAAAAAGCACTAATCAAAATGGAAAGGGATGTCTTTGGTCGGCTTCTAGCCATAGCTTTGGAAAAAAAATCGGTATGCAAGTTTGCTTGTCATATCCTTTGGCACCTGCTCCTCCTTCCTTGTGTCATTACAGTGGTGAAATGCACAAAACCGACAAATCTGTCCTAGCCAAAAAGCTCAAAAACAAAATTTCTTCTTCCGAACCAGTTGGTGTGAATATAGATATAATTGATGGTTTTTACTTTTTGCATCTTTTGGGACCATCAGTTCCGCAATCTTTTGGAAAAATTTCAGAAATGATTTTGAAGAGAGCATGCTCAACGGATGCTTCAGAAGTGCATTTAGTTTTCAATAGATACTTACATCCATCTATTAAAGATTCGGATCATTACTTTCGTAATGAACAGGATTCGGTCAGTTACACTATTCATGGACCATTTCAAAAACGAAATAATGACTTTTTAAAATTTTTTAAAAATCCAAAGTTCAAAGAAGCCCTTGTAAAATGTTTAGCAAATAGTTGGAAAACCCCTCGATGGTTCCCATTATTGGAAACAAAAAAGTTTTTTTGACGTTAGAAGAAAAAAGTATTTCGTATGTCGTTAAAGACAAATCAATTTTGATTACTGAAGAAACTGAGTATAATTGTAACCACGAAGAAGATGATACAAGAATGATTTACCATATCAGTAAGTCAAAACCCGACTCAATAGTAATGGTTAAGGCGTCTGACACTGATGTTCTAATAATCTTGTTGGGAAACATGCACAAATTCAATAATCTTCAAATTTGGTTAGCGGTTGGAAACACAAGGTCACGCGATATAAACTGTTTTAATTGTACACAACTTGCCTCTACACTGGGAAATAGTCTATGTCTATCCTTGCCAGCTTTTCACGCCTTCACAGGTTGCGATTATACCGCTTGCTTCTTTAGAAAAGGAAAAGCAAAGCCATTTGCATTTTGGAAAAAAGTGAAAATTTCCAAAAAGCTTTTACAGCTTTAAGTAGTTTTCGAAACGGAGTTGTAGATGATGAAGTTATTGATGCGATTCAAAATTTTACGCTGCAAATGTATGGAGTTAAAAATTGTAGCAACGTGAATTTAGCAAGAGTCCAAATGTTCCAAAGTCTGTATGCCGTGAAAAATAATGCTCGGGACAACTTCTTCAAGAATATGAAAAATTTCGATTCCAGTTTGATTCCCCCTTGCTTTAAATCATTGTCACAAAAAATCAAAAGAACAATTTTTGTCAGTACAATGTGGGCCAATGCATCACAATCAGATTGTGTGAAAACAAAAGCAGAGGATTTTGGCTGGGTTTTAAAAAATTAAAGGTTCTTACCTCTTTGGTTTGAAGGCGACCCAACACCACTCAATATTGAATACATTGTTTTTGTTGAAAATGACAATGAGGAAGAAACAGATTGTGAACAAGACTCCGATGAAGACGAGAATATTTTTTAATTAATAAAAATTATGGATTTACGCAACTATCTAATTTCTGTATATACATGTTTCATAATTACATATTTGTTTTGTATAATTTGAATATATTTTTTTATTTGCCTTGTTTAAAAGAGCAAATTAAGAACGAAAATCTCTGTGTTTCGATTGCATTAAACACTACCATAAGTTTGATAGTTTGGTGAGTATCTTAAATTGTGAGTATCTTTAAATTTTCATAAAGAATATACCCTTGCAACCTTCCTTGACGTCGAGGGAGCTTTCAATAACGTTCTTGCTAATTCGATTCAGGGATCTCTTGTCAAGTTCGGCGTCGATGCCAAATGGATTTTATCCATGTTAAGATCAAGAATCATTCAAGCAACGTTGGGTAATGACCACATTATTAAACTCGTAGATAGGGGTACACCTCAGGGAGGAGTTCTATCCCCCTTACTATGGTTGCTTGTCATGGACACAATCCTTTGTGAACTATACAACTGTGGTGTAAAGGCGGTGGCGTATGCGGATGACCTGGTGGTTATGACATCAGGGGCGTTTCCTACAGTGATAAGTGATATCATGGAAACTGCCTTGAAAAGAGTTGACATCTGGGCTACTAGTTGTGGACAAGGTGTCAATCCAAATAAAACCGAATTGATGCTCTTCACCACTAGGACTAAATTCCCCCTTCACCCTACCCCAGTTGAACGGTCACACTCTTTCTCTATCAACAAAAGCTAAATACCTAGGAGTTATTCTGGACCCTAAGCTTAGCTGGAAAATCAATATCGAAGAACGTGTGAAGAAAGCAAGTATAGCCTTCTATGCATGTAGTAAAACTTTCGGGAAAAAATGGGGTCTGAAGCCTACAGCTGTGTAAGTCCATAATATCATTTTATTATGGACTTACACAGCTGTAGTTCGTCCAATTCTAACATACGGATCGATCGTATGGTGGCCAGCCCTAAGTAAAAAATATAATATAGGAAAACTGAAAAAGATTCAAAGAACAGCCAGCATAGGTTCCACAGGTGCATACCTTTTAACAGCTACTGCCGTAGTTGTAGAAATCCGCTGGAGAATTAAACTATTGAGCATTTCCTCTGCCACTGTCCGGCCCTGGCTAGATCTCGCCTCCAGGCATTTGGTAGCCTGTTTCTCGACAACCTAAACGTGCTGTCGAACAAAAGGATAAATGATTTTACCGCTTTTCTCAACAGCACCAGTTGGCTTTAACAAACCAAGCAATATCTCTATTTCAACTTTCACCTTGGAAGTTTTTGGAACTTCCGTTTAGGACTGGCTATTCGGACTAGCACTTACTCTATCTTTGGCAATAGCATCAGAGTACTGATTAATACCTGGTAGGTATAAACTGTCTTTGAACGGGCTTACCCTCATATAGATCTAGTGTAAAGTTATTGGGCAGGCTCTCAGTCCGGATGGAACCACCAAGCACACAGTGTGATCTAATTTCTTCCTTTGGGACTGCGGGCACGGACCAAAAACTGGTCCCCTTAGCTTTTCAAAGCACTCACTCACTTTCCATTTCAACTTTCACCTTTTAAGTTTCTGGAACTTACCTTTAGGAATAGCTTTTCGGACTAGCACTTACTCTATCTTGCGGCGAAAGCATCAAAACACGGATTTACACCTGGCAGGTGTACCGCCTTTGAACGGGCCTAGCCTCATATAGATCTGGTGTAAAGTTAATTGGGAACAGTTGTTCTGCGAAACCGCCATCTTACCTACCTACCTATCTTAAATTTTTCTTATTTTATATTTATTAATTTTGAGTTCTTTAACATTCCTTTTCAGAATGTACATATACATATATACTGCTCAAAAAAATTATAGATTTTATGCCAAAAAAATTCTTTAAACTTCAAAAATATCATAAATGATTAAAAAAAATGCGTTTTAGAAACAGGTCGTGAGTCAAAAATTCCTGTGTATTATAGACAGTAGGGAAACCTATCTTTCTGTACTAATTTCATTATGTTTGCTGTAAGGAAAAACATATTTTTGACTCGAGAAAAGAAGTAATTTTTTTTTTTTTTTTTTAAAGTGGGCGGACAGCGTGTTATTCCCTATAAAACTTTGTCCGCCCAGTGGATTCTTGGAGAGGACAGTTGTGCCTTTCATTTGATACCCATCTTACCCATTTTCCCGATGAGATAGGTTCTCGTCAAAAATACCGTTATTTGAGGTGGGCGGACAAGCATTTGTTCCCTGATTTTTTTTGCCCGCCTAATTGCTTAGGAATCTACAGACAATATCCTTCCTACTAGCAATAAGCTTTTTCTATGCCCCGATTGGATAGGTGCGCCTCAAAAAACCGTACCGGAAGTGACCCCCTCCCGCCTAATGTTCCCTGAAAAAGTTTGTCCGCCCAGTGGTTTAGTCAATGTTTCCACGTACACAATTCATCCTTTATAGTTTAATTCTGTCTCCGGATGAGATAGGTGATCTTACGGTTGCCTCCCGACTACACAGTTTACATGCAGTAAGAGGACATGTCAAACTAGGTCATGAAAACTATATTTCTGAACAAATGTTCATAGTTTGGGTAAGAAACGACACTAAAGTTGAACTTCCGCAACTCGAAAAAATTGGGCAAAAAATAATTATTTTAAATATTTGGTGTACGACCAAGTTTTAACAGTCGAAAAGTTTTCTCCAACTCAATTTCAGCGGCATCTGTACTATTAAAACTTATCTGAAATTAAAACCGTTTTTGGGTTCTGGAAATGGATAAGAAGAGAAAAGAATCGAATGAGCTTTGAACCGGTAAAAACTAACCTAACGAAAAGAAATCTTAAAGCTTTTTTTACCATATGGACATACTGAATTATTATTCTCTAACATTGAACACAATACGATTGTGAAGAAATATATTAATCAAAGTTTTTGTGGAAAGTAAAGTGGAAATCTAAGTTTTGGTGAAAAATAAAGTGGAAAAGTTTTTATTTTAGTGAATAACTTACTTATATTACTTAAAAGGAATTTTGAATGTGTGAAAATAATTTTTTGAGCTCGGGTTGATAAACCATTTATTAGGACTTTTCTAAGATGTTTTTTTATTTTAAAGCTGTAACATATTGATATTTAAAGCTTTACGGCAAACTTCATTTTTGTTTTGCAAGTATAAAATGGAGTTTATAACTATAGACAATGTTTTCTAAAGTATTATTTCAATTCATGGCCATGTCAAGATTCCTCTCTTTTGACAGGAATAATACTTAAATTAAAAAACCTCAGAATCTTTACCAAAAATAGTTTATTTCCAACGCCGTTTTCGACGGGTTTTCAGCTAGTGTTTGCATAAAAAGCGATCAATGAACTAATTTTCGAAAGCTACAAGTAAACAATGAACTTAATAATTGAACAATTAATCTTTAACAATTAGGAAATTTATAGTTCTCACGATTTTCGTATCCAATTACAGTTATAAAGTAGCTAGTTATAAGAAAGTAGGATTTTTAAACGCTTTAAAACTTTAGTGGGGGGAAGTGTACCATATTGCAATACCAAAATATAAACTCATTTCTAAAACTAAAAATAATAAATAATTGGCCAATATACAACATTCAATAAATTTTATTCAGACTTTTAGTTAGATATTGATGAAAATTGTATAAACTAGTTATAAAACAGAACCAAAATTTAAAAAAAAAATATTATACTTCTTTAAAAAAAACACAAAAGAAACAAATTTGAAAAAGTGACCCTAAAATGGACCACTCAAGAATTTATATATTAAGTAGAAATTCAATTTGATGTGCACGATTTTTTTTTATTATTATTTTTCTTTTATATTTTTACTTGCGATTATAGGCATAGCCAAGTTATGAATTCGTGCAAAAAAAATATTTTGAGATAACAATCAAACATGAAATCTTATATTATAACTCTTTCTCCAACAATCTACGAACAATATTGTCACACAATCTCACATGAATTCCTTCAAACAGTTTAATTTCCAGGGAATTATCTTGAGCAATTCTTTGAAATTAACCTTCTCAAGTTTACACTTAATTGACAAAGAATTGTCTTAAGCAATTCTTTGCAATCAACTAAATCAACCAAAATTCTCCAATTCCGCTTCCAATGAATAACAATCTAAACACTTGCACCTGCAAGAATGCAAGTCAGCAAGATGTTCCCTATTCAAGCTCCAGATGAACAATAAATGTTCATTTCAGTTCAGTTCGTTTTGAATTGTCGTCCGATCTGTGTTCAGATGGCTAAAATATTATAAGTTACTTTTTTGAATTATTGCTAAATAAAAAAAACAAACGACCTTTACTTCATTTGAAATAAAACAAACGACTTTTTTTCATTCATTTATTCATTTATTTGGCGCAGTCGGAAAAAAAAGTGAATAAAAAAATCGCTACCACCGTTTTGGTTCGAAAAGCTTAAAGAGTTTCAATGATTTTTTTTTTGTGATAAAAATTAAAACTGTGTAACAATTGTTCACTCGAAATGTGTCGCAGTAAATGTTTTAAAATAAAAAAGCCACTGAGTAGAAAAATAAAAAAAAAAAACTGCATAGTTAAAATAAATGCAGAATATAACAAATAAGTGCAGAATATAACAAATAAGTGCAGAATAACTGAAGTGCAGAAGAAAAAATAAGAAGCAGAGCAACATTACAAACGCAACGGAAGAAAAAAGAAATCTACACGAAATTGGAAGAAGTAAACACATTTCTTTTCATTGTATTAATGTTTTTTATTGTCTGAAGATTTTTTTAATTTACGAAACGATAGTTAAAATTATACTAATTAACAGTATCGTGCACTCATTTTGTTCTCCTTTTCTCTTTTCTTTGTGGGGTTTCGCTTTGTACTCAAGCTTGTTAGAGTGAGTGTGTGAAGTTACCCCCCCCCTTTTTTGAAAATTGAATTTTTGAAAGTTGTGCTAGGTTGTGCTAGGTTTGTGCCGGTTCGTGCCGTAATTTTTTTCAAAATATTCAAAAATGGGGGTTTTACAGCCAAAAAACCGTTTTTGACCTAACCCCCCCCCTTTTCGAAAATCTAATTTTTGAAAATTGTGCTAGGTTGTGCTAGGTTTGTGCCGGTTTGTGCCGTAATTTTTTTTCAAAAATATTCAAAAATGGGGGTTTTAGAGCCAAAAAACCGTTTTTGACAAGTGTGAAGTTAGCCCCCCTTTTTTGAAAATCGTATTTTTGAAAGTTGAGCTAGGTTGTGCTAGGTTTGTGCCGGTTTGAGCCGTAGTTATTTTTCAAAAATATTCAAAAATGAGGGTTTTAGAAAAAAAAAAACATTTTTGACCTACCCCAATATTTTTTTAAAACATTTTCGAAATTTTCAAAGTTGTGCTAGTTTGTGCTAGACTTGTGCTGGGCTGTGCTGTAACCTATTTTGAAAAATATTCAAAAAAAAGTGTGAAGTTAGCCCCCCCTTTTTTGAATTTCAAACTTTTTTTATTTTTAAGAATTTAAAAGTTGTTCTAATCATTGTTCCAAAAAATTAAATTCACATCTTTTGTATTTTCGAAGATAGAGCATTTTAAAGTTTATTTTTAAAACTCAAATAACTCCCCACCATTACGACTTTTCTCAAATTTTAATTTTGAATCTGAATAAGTGTTATTAAATACAACTTGTAAACACAAAATTTAGTTCTTACAAGATTAAAATCATGTTTTAATTTGAGTTTCAAAAAATGCTTAAAATTTCTGAGAGCTCCAACCGCCCCCCTTTTTCCAAAATCAAAATTCTCAAAGTTGTGCCAAGTCAAACTTCCCAAAATCTCTAATATTTGAAAATTTCATAAGAAAATATAAAAAAATGCGGAAGTAAACTGGAAAAAATCATTTTGCTTGAATTATGACCAATTAAAAGCTCCCCTTTTCTGAAAATAAATATCAAAAAACTGTTCCAAATACTTACAGCTATAAACTATATGGATTTCAATGTTGTTTCATTTTAAAAGATTTAACCTACCCACAATTTGAAAAAAATACACTACGTGCACCCCTTTTTCCCAATCGTGAAAACAAAAAAAAATTTTATTAAAAAGTCATACTAGCCTAAAGTTTCTAAAATGTCACTCGTCACTGTCAAAGTGTTTTTTTAGCATAAAATCTTCAATAATTAATATACTTGAATGAAACTTTGGAAGAAATGGATTCGCGTGATGACGCACTTGGCACAACTTTTAAATTTTCGATTTGGGGAAAGGGGGGCTATGGGGGATATTTTTTGAAATTTAACATAGTAAAAATATTTTTTATGAATTGAAAGCTTGGAACAATAATAATAACTTTGCAGAATTTTTTTTGTATCGTAAAGGGGGAGCAGGAATACTTTTTTTTATTCTAAGATCGTAAGAAATGATTAATCACTTAAAGTCTGCAATAATTCGTATATTTTCGTCAAAATCTTGGAAGAATGAATTCTCTATCTGAATTAAAAAAATTAAATTTCATTTGAGAAAAGGATGTGTATCAGGAATTTTTTTCGGAAAAGTGGTTGAAATGGAACAATAGATAACAGACGTGTCAAAGTCAAGCGCAAATTTATTAAGAAACTGTCTAGCATTTAAAAGTCCTATAACGTTGAAAATACAGTGGTGTTGTGTTTAAGTAAACATCTTTTTAAAATACAGTCTTTTAGGGCTATAAACATTAAAGTTGAGTAAAAATCTAGTTTTATTTTTCACTTCTTCAAAGGTAAAATATATATAGTGTTATTTATTAACCGCAATGTCCTCAAACAAAAATAAACCTGAAGTGGAACAGCAACAAGTTGCTGTACAAATATCAAATAAAACTCCCGAAATAACTGCCAGCTCACCCCTTTCCCGACCCCGTAGGCAAGCTCAATCATATCCTAGCCACAATGAAAATAACTTCTCAAAACAAATGGAGAAACAATTTAGAAAACAATCAGAAAACTTAACACAATTGTCAAACATAATGTCAGCCATTGAAAATGCAATATTAACAAAAATCGATCACCAAATTAATGAAATAAAAACTGAAATTAAGAACTTCAGCACCCGCCTTTTAGAAGTTGAAGAAAAACAAAACAAATACACAAAACAAAACGAAACTTTCAGCTTCGAATTGAAATTAATTACTTCAACGCTCACAACAATTAACCAGCGTATATCGATCGTCACAATGGATGTTGATAACTTAAAAAAAAGCGAACACAATGATATCTCTACCGGCAATATCGCACCCGAATTGTTTTTATTAAAAAAAACAATCGAAGCTCATGAAAACAACAAAATTGCGATGGATTCTGTGCTATATAATATTCCAGCTCACCAATCTAACTTACATTGTATTTTCAACCAACTTTGTATCTCACTCAAGATCGTAGCACCCAATTTGCAAAATATTTTTCGAACTCGCCCGAAACGAAATGCACTTAGTTCTGCAATTATAATTAAATTCTTCTCGTCGTATGAAAGAAACTTAGTTCTACGCAAAATTGGCGTATTTCGGAAAACGAATAAAAGACAACTTTCACTACGCGATGTGGGAATCGAATCAGATGTACCGATCTACTTACGCGAATGTCTCACAAAAACAAATCAACAAATTTTGCATCTCGCACTTGATTTAAAGAAAAAGAAAAAACTATTTTCTGTGTTTACAATTCATGGAATAATTTATATCAAATGTCAAATGCACGAGGAGGCCACTGAAGGAAACAACATCGAATATTTGCAGAACATCGAAAACATCGACAACATATCAGCGTTGCCAGCAGATTTAATATCATAGCACGATGTCGAAAATGCAGTTCAGTCTTATAAATACTGTAACGACTTTTTATGATAATTTATAAAAAATTTAAAATGTTCTTAACCTTTTTCTTTTCAAAATTTAAAATCTTTTTAAAATTTAAAATACTAATTTATTTAATTTCATTATTAGGAACTTTCCTATTATTGCTATAAATTTCCTTATTTTTTTTTTTTTTTTTTTTTTTTTTAAATGCTGTCTGTTCTTTTGACTGGTTTAATTATTCTTTTTTTCAATTATGATGCCGGTTGAGCAAAATTTAGATATAGTTTCCGAGCGAGCAAGGCGTAAATGTTTCAAAAGCTATGATAAAATTATTAGTTTCTCGGAATGAAGGTTTTAAGTTGTGTCACTTAAATGCTCAGAGCTTATTCAAAAAGCTCGATGAATTTCAGGATTTGTTTGTGGATTCCGGGGTTGATGCAATAGGAATATCTGAAACGTGGTTTAATACTGATATCGATGATCGGCTTTATAATGTTAAGGGTTACAAATTATTTAGGGCTGATAGGTACGGGCGTGTAGGTGGTGGTGTTGCTTTATACGTTAAGGAATCCCTTCGTTGTAAGGCCAGGTTTTGTTCCACTCCTAATCTACCCTTTGAATATCTTTTCGTGGAAATTTCTGGGCCTTTTGAAAAGCTTCTTGTAGGTGTGTTGTATAGACCCTATTCGAATATCGATATTTCACCATTAACTTCTCTTTTGGAAGAGCATTCAACTAGTTTTGAAAATATTGTACTCTGTGGAAATTTAAACTGTAATTTATTAGTTGATGACAGTTTGATTATAAACATGAGAACCTTTAATTTGCGTCCAGTAAATGTTATTAATCCAACCTATTTCTCACAAAACTCAAGTACATTGTTAGATGTGTTCTTTGTGAGTGAAATTATAAAGGTAGAACTTTACGTTCAGCTATCTGCACCTGGTTTTTCGCGACATGATCTTATATATCTTTCTTATAATTTCAAGCTAACCAGATCACCAACAACTTTTCAATTTCGCGACTTTAAGAACTTGGATGTCCTTGCTTTAGAGTCTGGACTCCGTTCAATACCCTGGCAAAATATTTATTATTTAATTACTCCCGATGAACAGGTTGAGTACCTTCAAAATAATATTAACAACCTGTTTGAGGCCCACGTTCCTCTCAAGACAAAAACTATCAAGTACCCAAGAAATCCTTGGTTTTCTAATGAGATCCGGAACTGCATGAACTTAAGAAATCAAATTTACAAAAGATGGAACCGCTTTAGAATTGCCTCAGATCGCCAACAATACAGGCGGATTCGAAACAAGTGCGTGTCCCTTATAAATTCTTCAAAAATAAGATGGCATAATCAGAAACTGGACATTTCCTTAGACAGTCGGAAGTTGTGGAAAAATCTTCGTGAAATTGGTATAGGGAAAACTTCACAATCAGTCAGTGAAGTTGATTGTAATAATATTAATGAAATGTTCATTTCATCCGTCCCTCAACCAACATATTCTGAAGAAGTATTTTCTTCATTTTATACTGAGGATTCCTTGTCACTCGATTTACAATCTTTCAGTTTTTCAAGGGTTTGTCCAGAAGATATTGTGGAACATTTTATTTCTATCAAGTCAAATGCTACAGGTCTTGATAATATGAACCCAATTTTCCTTAAAGCGGTTCTTCCACATATATTACCATTTGTGGCACATATCATTAATACCGTTTTTACAAAAAGTATTTTCCCTTCCCAATGGAAAATTTCCAAAATCAATATGAATTCTACCTTTCATTTCCAAAGTTGTGAAACGGCTCATGCATAGGCAGATATGTCAGTTTTTAAACTCTAATAACCTTTTAAGTCCAAAACAGTCTGGTTTTCGAGCGAAACACAGTTGTATCACTGCTCTATTGGATGTGACTGAAAAATCAAGGAAAGCCTTGGATGATGATAAAGTCACATTCCTGGTTCTTCTTGATTATTCTAAAGCATTTGACACAATAAATCACATCATTTTGTGTAACAAACTTTTGTCACTTTTTAAATTTTCTCCGGAGGCTGTCAACCTTATTTTTTCGTACCTTTCTGGCCGTAGCCAAGCAGTGGTCATTGGTAACCAGATGTCTGAGTACTTTTCCCTTACACGAGGTGTGCCGCAAGGTTCAATCCTGGGGCCACTTTTGTTTTCATCATATGTCAACGATATTCCCGGTATTATAAAGTATTGCGACGTAAGAATGTTCGCTGATGACGTCCAGCTAGTAATAAGTTGTGATTTGGGCTTGATTGAAGACTGTGTTCTTAGATTGAATGAAGATCTTAACGCGATCTCAGTGTGGTCAACCCAGTGTGTTCTAGTACTTAATCCAAAAAAAAACAAATGTCTTGTGATCTCAAAAAAACCACTTGATCTGGTGTACTTTCCGGTTGTACAGGTAAATGAAACACCAGTTGAATACGTAGATAAAGCAAAAAATTTAGGAATATGGTTCAGTAGGTCACTGACGTGGAAGGATCAGGTGAATGCAGCTGTTGGTAAAACGTATGGGGCCCTGAGAACTATTTCGCTAACAAAAAATCTCACTCCCTTCGAAACCAGAAAAATGCTGGCAAAAACTTTAATTATACCATCTCTTACATACGGCAGTGAAATTTTTTGTTCGTTAGATGCGGTATCACAAAGAAGACTCAATGTTGTGTTCAACAATGTTGCCCGGTACGTTTTTGGTCTCAAGAGACGCGATCATATTTCGGCTCATTCCAAAAGTTTGTATGGCATTAGTTTTGATAATTTTTTGAAGCACAAAACATTAACAACCTTTTTCAAAATCATTCTTACGCGGACACCTGCAGATATCTCCAGTTCTTAACATCGAACAGAACAAATCAAATTGCTATTCCAAGACACACATGTCTTACTTCCGAGAGGCAATTTTTGGTTGATGCGGCTCGCCTTTGGAATTCTATACCTCGTCAGTTAAGAAGAGCAGATAGCATTAATAAATTTAAAAAAGACCTTCATGCTTATTTTTCAGGGTTTAACTAATTCTTTTTTTTTTTTTTTTTTTTAAGATAAAAATTGGAAAATGTCGGTATCTAAATTCAATAGAATTTAATTATTTACTCGTTTTTTGCTACTCATGTTAGGCTTTTTGATGGACTTATGTTTTTCAAAATTTGTATGTATTAATTATAGTCTTTGATACCTACTGTTTGCATTATTGTACTTTGCTTTTATATAAATTTAAATCAATACTCTGTTGACTCCATATCAAACCTAATTATTAAAAGATTGTATCTTAAAATTAAGCTCCTCTTGAAATAAATAAATAAAATAAATAAATAAATACCTATACATAAATCAAAAACTTAAATCTAATATCGTAAAATTAGTTTTTTTGGCCTAGATCCTACAGTTGTGAATATTTTCGAGTGACATTTTGGAAACTTTAGGCTAGTATGACTTTTTAATAAAAAAAAGTTTTTGTTTTCACGATTGGGGAAAAGGGCAGCACGTAGTGCATTTTTTTCAAATTGTGGGTAGGTTAAATCTTTTAAAACGAAACAACTTTGAAATTCTTATAGTTTATAGCTATAAGTATTTGGAACAGTTTTTTGATATTTATTTTCAGAAAAAGGGAGCTTTTAATTGGTCGTAATTCAAACAAACTGATTTTTTCCAGTTTACTTCCGTATTTTTTTTATATTTCTTATGAAATTTTCAAATATTAGAGATTTGGGGAAGTTTGACTTGGCACAACTTTCAGAATTTAGATTTTGGAAAAAGAAATTTCAAGCATTTTTTGAAACTCAAATTAAAACATGATTTAAATCTTGTAAGAACTAAATTTTGTGTTCACATGTTGTATTTTATAACCCTTATTCAGATTCAAAATTAAAATTTGAGAAAAGTCGTAATGGTGGGGAGTTATTTGAGTTTTAAAAATAAACTTCAAAATGCTCTTTCTTCGAAAATACAAAAGATGCGACTTTAATTTTTTGGAACAATGATGAGAACAACTTTTAAATTCTAAAAAAAGTAAAAAAAAGTTTGAAATTCAAAAAAGGGGGGGCTAACTTCACACTTTTTGGGAAAGTCTTTTGGGTCTAAAACCCCCATTTTTGAATATTTTTCAAAATAAGTTACAGCACAGCCCAGCACAAGTCTAGCACAACTTTGAAAATTTCGAAAATGTTGATTTTCAAAAAATATTGTGGTAGGTCAAAAATGTTTTTTTTGCTCTAAAACACTCATTTTTGAATATTTTTGAAAAATAACTACGGCACAAACCTAGCACAACCTAGCTCAACTTTCAAAAATTCGATTTTCAAAAAGGGAGATCTAACTTCACACTTGTCAAAAACGGTTTTTTGGCTCTAAAACCCCCATTTTTGAATATTTTTGAAAAAAAATTACGGCACAAACCGGCACAAACCTAGCACAACCTAGTCATCTTACCACATGGGAAGAATATGAAGAAGAGGATATTTTTTTTTTTTTGTGGAAAGTGTGTCGAAATGTTGTTATGGATAATAGGTATCAGAATCAGATAGGTCAACAAAATTTGTACGTACATCTTGATGTAAACGTAGAGTAAATGTAGCAAATAAATGTATTAATTTTGTATACACAAAATTCGTTCTAGGTAGGTATATCTAACTATCTACTTACATACCTATTTAGATTTTCGTCAGGGAGGTAATAGCAAATTATCAAAAGTTATTTTTTTCAGTGGCCGGTGGGGGATGAAAATGTGTGTCGAAATAGACGGTATAGTAATATGTAATAATAATAGGCGCAGGAACATTACTCCTCGGGACATAAGTCCAAAATCCTTTTTTGAAACTAATGTCCCACTTTGATGGGACATAAGTCCAAAATCTAATTTTGGAATGATGTCCCACCAAAGTGAGAAATAAGTCCAACAAATTTTATTTTTGAAGTGAGACATAAGTTCTCACTTTGGTTGGACATAATTCCAAAATGAGATTTTGGACTTATGTCCCTTCAAAGTGGGACATAAGTTCACAAAAAAGCTTTTTGAACATATGTCCCGTGGAGTTATGTCCATGCGAAATAACTTTTTAAAAAGAGTCGAAGAGTTTTTAAAAAACAAATATAAACTTTATTTAGAAAATAAAATAAAATACAAGAACAGAACAGACGAAAGTCGATTGTGTACTATGATGTGTATAATGTGTGTCTGATGATCACTGCAACTGAGACTTATCTGGTGATACTGTCCGATGATTGTTGGCCGCATCGAAGATCTTCCAATGTTTATTTTAGCAGATTGATTTACTGATGCACTTCGATGTGAAGTGGTGGTTGTTTATAGCATTGAAGATTGTCCAATGTTTATATTCAAAAATGCTATTGGATTTGGACCAATGTTAATGTTATCTCATATTTCTGAGAATGTTATTAAAATTTAAGTGTCGTCGTTGCAACGGTCTCAAGTGGCTTGTGCAATAGATTAGGGTTAGGGTTAGAAGATGTAGATGTATACGTAACTCCCCCCTCCTTAAGATTGTTGTTTCTCCTGAAACAATTTATTCTATCTCTACACAGAAATATAATTACAGTGCATAATATACAAATAGTTACAATATGTATGTAATATGAAGTCTCTTTATGTGTATTTAATTTTGATATTTTTTCGTGAATTATGTCAATATTATTTATATCTTCTAGTTCAATTTCTTTTTCAATTAAGAGATAAGATATGTTTTCATACCATTTTAGATTCTCTAAATATAAAGATTGTTCTTCTATTTCATTGGAATTTTCAAAAGTTCTATTATCTATAGTTATCTTACATTTCACATACTGAATTAATACATTATTTATGATTTTAATTTTTTTTCTTTTCATTACAATTGCTACTTATTTCTATACAACTGTTTTTTACTAACAATTTTCCTCTTGCTATTTCTAATACAATATATTATTTTTTATTGATTAATTTAGTACAATTTCTTGTTGTTATACAGTTTATGTATATTTCCAATTTATTTAAATCTTCTTCTTTCGATATTTATTCTACATTTTCGTTTTCAATGATATATTTATCATTTATTTTTAATTCTTCTTTATTATTATTAGGTAAACTAGTTACAAAATATTGATTAAATTCTAACATTTCTTCTGGAATACTTATTATAAATATAATTTCTTGATCGTGTAACCCTGTAGTTATTTTGATATTCTTTAATTTATTAAACGTTACATTATATGTGATTATTTCGTGAATACTGAGCATTGAATTTACCATTGTATTTAGTTTACTTGATAACACATTGTTTTGAATTTTTTCAATAATGCTTTTAATTTTATTAATTTTTTCAAAAACTTCTTAAAAGTTATTATTCTTTGTGTTATTGATGTACTTCCTACTTTAAGGTTTAGAAAATCTTTACTTTTGTACATACTGTTAAATTCTGATTGTATAGTATCTATTTGCTTCCTCAGTTTATTATTAATGTCAATTTGCTTGTTAAATGTTACAATTAATTCATGGTTGTTATATTTATTTATATTCAATTGTTCTTCGATATTTTTTCGGTCGTTTTCATCTTCTAATTCTTGTGCTAGGTAACTACATTTATAAAATTTAATTATAGTTTTATCAAATAATTTGATTAATTTCTGTTGTAATTGGTTGAAAATGTGATAGTCGTCACAATATATTCCTGTCTGTTTAATTTCTAAAACTTCCTTAATTTGTTTTTCAAATGTTTCAGAATCGATTATTGTAGGGGACAATTCGATTAACTTTCTGTTGCCTACTAAAATTTGCGTTCTTATCTTTCTTTCATTATAATCATTGTTAACCACTATCTGTTGTTTAAACTTGTTAACTGGTTTTTCTATTATAGGAAAGTGATCTAACTGTTCTTCATCTTTTGAGTGGAGAGTTTCTTCTAGGCTAGAATCATCCAACTGATTAATTTCTCCAGTGTCTTTTATTTTGCTACTGAGGTAATCTGCCACTGAATTTTGACATCTTTTAAGGTACTCTATATCGAAGTTATATTCACCAAGTGATAGAATCCATCGCTTTAACCTTCCCGATATGTCTTTACCTATACTCATTGTTTTCAACCATTTTAAAGGTTAGTGATCGGATTTTAACTGAAATTTTCTTCCATACAGATAAGGTCTTAAATACTTGATTGACCAAACTATTGCTTATAGTTCTTTCTCTGTAGTAGAGTAGTTTCTCTCGTGGTCGTTTAGAGTTCTACTTATGAATGTAACAGGATGTTTATCTTGAGCTAAGACCGCTCCTATAGCATAATTAGATGCATCTGTTGTTAGCTCGAAAGTTTTATTGAAATCTAGATAAGCTAGGACTGGAGGTGAAACAATTAATTTTTTTAATGTTTCAAATGAATTCATGTACTGAATATTATTAGTATCGATTTGGTTCCTTTCTTTAAATATCTTGTCATTGGTTGGGCTATCTTAGCATAATCTTTTATAAATTTCCTATAGTAACCAGTAAGACCAAGGAATGATTTTATTTCTTTAGCGGTTGCCGGTACGTTAATTTTTTGTATTGTTATAATTATATCTTGACTGGGTAAAACTCCCTTGTCTGTAATCGTGTGTCAAAGAAACTTCGTTTCTTTCACAAGAAAGTTGCATTTGTCTATTTGAATTTTTAAGTTGAATTCTCTTAGCTTTTGAAATATTTTATTCAGGTTTGTTATGTGCTCTATCAGAGAAGTTGAAAATATCAATATGTCATCCATGTATACGACACAGATTTTATTAATGAGATCTCCCAGTATCTCGTTTATCATGCATTGAAAACTAGAAGGAGCATTTTTTAAGCCAAAAGGCATTCTAAGAAATTCAAAATGTCCTTGTGGAACACTGAATGCAGTTTTTTCTATGTCTTTTTCGTTGACTCTTATCTGGTGAAATCCTTTTGCCAGATCTAGTGTCGTAAAATATTGCGATCTCCCTAACTTATCCAAGACATCGTCAATGTTTGGTAATGGATACTTATATTCGATAGTTTCCTCATTTAACTTACGGTAATCAATTACCATACGCCACTTCATAGTTCCCGAGTTGTCTAATTTTTTTGGAATTATCCTAACAGGTGAGTTATAAGGGCTTCTACTTTTTTGTATAATTCCATCACTGAGCATTTCTTTAATTTGTTAAGCTATCTCTTGCTCATGGATTTTTGGATATCGATAAATTTGTGTGAAAATGGGATTATCTGTCTTTGTCCTTATGGAATGAACTGTTTGAGTTGTGGAACTTAACAATTCTCCATCCTTGTAGAATAAATCCTTATTTTTATTTAAAAATTCTCTTAGTATATTCTTTTCTTCTTGATTCAAATCTTTGTGTAAAAGTTTGCTCATTTCCATTGAGTTATCTTCTAACACATGCATTTCGTCATATTGAAAAGGACATTAATCTTTTCCATTGATATATTCTTTTTCTTTGACTGGGAGATAAACAAAAAGGTTTAAATTTCCAAATATTCTGTTGTTGTTGTACCTAACCTGCTTAGATGTTATTTTATTCTAATGTCTTAAATTATTATTATTTTGATTAAATTTATTTTGGATAAAATTTTGATGTCCCTGATTTTGTCTAGGAGAATTATTCTGATGGTGTTTCAGTTTCATACTAAAGCCCTTGTTTGGTTCACTTTGATTTCTTACACGAATCATATCATTGGCTTCTAAGATTTCATAAGCTTCAACCATATTTTTACAATTATAGGCGATAACTATAGCTTTTTGTGAAGGGTTTAAATTATGTTTAAATGTTTCAAATACCATAACTTCATTATTTACCTGTGTGTAAATTAAATTTGGTTCTAATTGCGTTTTAGTTTGCAATTTTTGCAATACAAAGTCTAATTTTTTATACAATTCAAAAGTGTTAGATTCTACAATACAACCAATTTCTTGAGATAACTTAATATATGTAAGTTTCTTTTATTGAAAGTAATCTTATTAAGTTTACCTTAATGTCCTTCCACGACGATAAATGTGGTAAGGTGTTAGTTGCCCTTACCGCTTCTCCTTGAATTTTTGAGTGGATTATTAATGTAGCCTTTATCTGATTGTCCTGCAGCAAGACTTGGTTTGGAAAGTACTCCACTGTTGATATTAAACAGTGCCTGATTGCAATCTTTTGATCCTCTGAATAGATTTATTTTCTCCATTTCACGAAGAAGGTAGCGTTGTTCCTCCTTCTGAACATCGTTTAATACGGGTGCAGTTTCCGTCATTAAATTGTTTTTTGTTCGTCTGGGTCACTTTCACTTCCGGCATCACTGTCGCGATGTTTATTTTACTTTCTGTTTTATCTGTCTTTGTTTAATTGTTTCTCTTTAATGTTCATTTGCTACGAGATTTCGCAACATACATTTATATATGAATGTGAGATGCTATATTTTTCACAAACGTTTTTTTTTTAAACTATTTTAAATTAATATTCGTTTAATTTAAATTTATTTGAAAAAATTTAAAATCGCGAATTGCGTTCGTATCAATGGATCTCATATGTCACTATAATATTCGTTCATAGATCTCATTGAGTATCCTACCGACTGTGCCAAATAACTTTTTAAAAAGAGTCGAAGAGTTTTTAAAAAACAAATGTAAACTTTATTTAGAAAATAAAATAAAATACAAGAACAGAACAGACGAAAGTCGACTGTGTACTATGATGTGTATAATGTGTGTCTGATGATCGCTGCAACTGAGACTTACTTTGTGATGCTGTCTGATGATTGTTGGCCGCATCGAAGATCGTCCAATATTTATTTTAGCAGATTGATTTACTGATGATCTTCAATGTGAAGTGGTGGTTGTTTATAGCATTGAAGATTGTCCAATGTTTATATTCAAAAATGCTATTGGATTGGGACCAATGTTTATGTAATCTCATATTAAAATGTAAGTGTCGTCGTTGCTTCGGTCTCAAGTGGCTTGTGCAATAGATTAGGGTTAGGGTTATAAGATGTAAATGTATACGTAACTTGCGCCATATTATATACCTAATAATTTGAACATAATGTTATGTAGGTATAACTATCTATAATAGGTATTTGGCATTATGAATTTATAATTATGAAGAAAAAAATGCGTTGAAAGGCGAGATGTTATTTGGTAGAAGTTACAGAGGGTGTATCTTGTACATACATCTGACCTCTTTTTTGTGTTAAAGACCGCATCCTAAGTAATCGCATTAGCGAAATCCTAACTATTTCCCCTCCATTAAAATCACAACATGCATACCTCAGAGGCAAATCTACTGAGACAGCTCTCGAGGTTGTTTGCACAGCTGAAAATACATTACATTATAACGAATATACTTGGCAACTTTCTTAGACGTAGAAGGAGCCTTTAATAACGTCCCAACTGAATCTATTCTACAATCGCTCATCGACTTCGGAGTTGATGCTTCTCTAAGAAAATGGATAGTATCCATGATTAGTGACAGAGTACAATCGATGAAATACATAAACAGAGGAACTCTACAGGGAGGAGTTCTTTCTCCTCTACGTTGGCTTCTTGTAATGAACAAAATTCTATTGGAACTTGAGGAAGGGGAGTTGAAGGTTGTGGCGTATGCTGACGCCTTAGTTTTGCTGGCATCTGATAAATTCCTGCCTCGCCTCAACGGTCCCACTCTCACACTGTCAACCCGTGCTAAATATCTGGGTATAATTCTTTACCCTAAACTAAACTGGAAATTGAACACAGAAGAAAGGTTAAAAAAAAGTCAGCATATCTTTTTATGCCTGCAGTTAAACATTCGGTTAAAATTGGGGCCTCCAGTCAAAGATGGACGTACACCGCAGTAGTACGACCCATACTAACCTATGAATTGATTGTCTGGTGGCCTGCCCTAAGCAAAGCCTACAATTCCTCTGGACCTACATATACAATATTTAGTATCTTGCCATGCTTACAGACTCAAGGAAATTGGTCGTTGGACCGACAGACCCTTCGGTAACTGTAATATTACCAAATTGCTACCACCGGGCTTCATTTTGACTAATACCAATTACCGCACTCCCTCTCTGAATCTTAAAAAACGTTTCAACGTCGCATTCACTACCCGAAAGGAGTGGGTGGATGGAGATATAACGAAAAATTAAGACACAATCATTTTCACGGACGGTTCAAAGATGAAATGCGGTGGTGGAGCAGGGGTCTTCTCTGAAACACTTAATGTATCCAAGTCACTTCGACTGCCGGACTACGCTAGCGTTTTCCAAGCGGAACTGTTTGCAATCAAAGAGGCATGCAAAATAATAAAGCAAGATCCAAATCAAAACCGTAATACTGCTATATTTATAGATAATCAGGCTGCCATCAATGCCATTGATGCTGCCTCAATATCCTCTAAGCTCATTCAACAATGTCTAAACGAGATCGCAGGCTTTAATAATAGCCTGAAGGTCACTTTGATCTGGGTTCCAGGCAACAGTTATTTTCAGGGAAAGGAAAAGGCTGACGAGCTTACCAGGCAAGGATCGGCCTTTCATAGCTCACTTGCTGAAGCAGTTAGTATTCTGCTGGGGGTTGTGAGGGGCAGTTTCATGTCTTATTATCTATCTGTATCCAATCGTAGATGGAATGGTCTGACTAACTGTCCCACCTCAAGAAAGATGTGGCCCACCTATGACGAGTCCAGCATAAATAAACTCTTAAGTAGAACTCGGCCAAACATAGCCAGAATCATTGCAGTTAGCACTTGGCACTGGCCAATAGGAGAGCATGCAGCAAGAATGGGCATTTTGCACAATACTCATTGTCGTAGCTGTGGAGATGAAAAGGAAAAGGAAACAGTGACCCACTATCTCTGCTGCTACCCTGCCTTGGCTTATCTAAGATGCCAATTCTTTGGTCAGTACTTTATTGACAACCTTAGTGAACTTTCAGTTGTGAGCATAGGTAATCTCATTGGCGTTTTGAATGCAACTAAATGGCTTTAAAACGTAACAAACCGTATCAATATCTCACCTCTTGTAAGGGTAGACAAAACAAATCAAGAGAACTACATGATTTCTGCAGGAACCTTTAGCAGTGTAGGCGGGCTAAGTCTACAGCGAGTATCATGTTTTTCCCTAAATCGAATTGATCTCACGGGAATCTGGTCCTACCCTAAGACATCCAGCACCCTGCTTGTTTAGGTTTTTAGCGAGGACAACCATATCGGAGCTAACAGCCTGGCATAGACCTGGTGGGGGGAATGGGCCACTTCCCTTGGGTGAGGTGTTTGAGGATCTCTTGTTTTAATATGGAAGTTGGTAACTAAGGGATTTACTCCCAAGCAAAACAATTTAAAACCATATAACATAACTCACCGTACCAATATCTCACATTTTCCATGGGCCGACAAAACGGATCAAGAGAGCTACATGATTTCCGCATGAACCATGTCTTTAGCCGTGTAGGCGGGTTGTGTCTACGGCGGAAATTATGTCTTTCCCTAAACCAAATCGATCTTACGGGGAAACTGGTTCTACCCTAAGCCACCCAGCACTCTGCCTGTTTATGGTATCAAAACGGTGCACCAAGCGCTAGTCGGGTTTGTATTCTAGCAGAATAGCCGGCATTCCTAACTACCTTCCTACCTACCATGCATAGGTAGGTATACCTACCGTTGAAAATGTAACATAATCGTTATCAATCATAGGTATTTATAAAAATTTAATGTAGGTTCCTCTCAGGTAGGTATGAACCAATTTTTTTCGAAATATAAAATCTTTGTATGTTTCTTCATATGTACTTATAGGTAGGTAGTTAGGTACCTACCTTACCTATACATACATATAAGTATCTACATATAGGTATCTACCTAATTTACCTAAAGGTGTATCGACATTTCAGACTAGGAAGGTACCTACTATGTGTTTCCATCTGAAATATGACGTTATTTTCGATGATAACAAAATTTAAGTTTTAGGTCAAGCTGAAATTTTTTGTGGCTTCTTATGCAAATCATCCAGTACCTATGTATGTATTCAGAAACCTACACGAAGTCAAAAATTAATTTTAAAATCAAAATAGGTAGGTATACAGTCTGGTCGATCGAGTAATTTTTTCCATATTTAATTGAAATGGAAAAAAAAAAATAGGTAGGTACATACCTCAGTGGCGAAGCTAGCCCCTCGGGGGCTCCCTATCAAAAAAAATTTGGGGGCCCCCCTATTTTCATCTTTTATTGTATGCGTTAAGAAAAATTTGAACAAATTCCTTACTTGCTTATTAGATAAGTTCAAATTAAAATTAAGAGCTAATTTACTTACATATTATTACATATTATTTTTTATAATTCTTAAAAAAATAGATTTTAAAATCCAAGTTTTTAAATTAAAACTTTTTAGGTTTTTTTTTCTGCAAAAATGTTAATCTTGATCCGACAGCCCTTGCTACTAAACCTTTGAACATCATACAAGTTCTTATCCAGATTTTTGTTAGCTTAGTCTTTAAAAAGGTTTTTTCGGTAGTTACTGTAACCACTAGCTTTAAGAAAAATTGAACAAGCAGTTACAATTTCGGAAAACTAAAAACTGGACTTTGTTATTCGACCAGCAATTTAAATTGACATATATAAAGCAAGTTTTTAAATATACCAATCGCCGGCAAGAATCAAATGGTATGTCTTTATTATATTCCACGAATAATTCTCTTGTTTCTTTTTTATAATTGAATGACCAGTGTAAGAAGGGAATAAATCCCCAAAATTTTGGAAATTTTCGTTAGTAAGAAAAAGGAAACCAATCTTATTCAAATATCAGATCATCGGCTCAATTTTACTAGTGCACATGTCGTTTAAAAAAGGTTTAATTGTTGATCCTTCAAAAAGTTTTTTTGATTTTCTTCTTTTGTTCTAATAATAGGAGCCACTCCCCATTTATTTTCAAAATCTCTAACCAAAAACATTGCTATAACAAAGTGTTAATGTTCCGTTTATTTTAGCTCCAATTATGTAATTTTTTTTAATTGAAAATATCTATAATTCATTAACATTTAATTATGAATGATGAGTTTCAATGATAGTTACAACTGGCCCCTAACAATACAATCATAAAGATTTGTTTTTACAGTGACAATTTGTTAACTTTGTTTACTTCAATGGTTTTTTCAGCTTAAACATCAGAGTCGTTTGGGGGCCAATAAATGTCCGGGGCACCGTATCTTTGATACGGCTGATACTGCTGTAGCTACGCCTCTGCTACCTAGATATCTATACCTACATTGTTTACTAGATTTGTAGGCAATTGACAATTGTAAGCTTGACAATTGACAATTGTTTAGCTATCTAGGTACCTATTTAGATAAAAATAAAAGAAATACAAATAAATTCATGCACCCATACGTACATATGAATATCTCTTTTTTTAGCAAAAGTATTTGTATAATGTGTAACTTTAGATCTACCTACCTAACAATACCTAACTATACCTATGTATTATACCTGGCTACACGTCAACTCACATAACTTGAAAAACCTTTCTTACAATAAATAAAAAATACATAAACATCAAGAAAAAGATGAACTTGGTATAGTTTATAGCACCTATTGGCATCACTGTTCTGTCATAGTGAAGTTGTCTTTTAGAAGAGCTCTGATAAAAAACTTTAATTAAATAAGTTTAAGTGAAAATAAATTACTTTTTTTGATTCCAAATAAAAAATAAAAAATTAAGCCACACAAAAAAAATAAATCTGAGTAAGTCATAGCAAGTTAACACATGGTAACCAGACGGGACAAACAGGAATCGCACACAAGCTGATAAGAGAGATTTCCGACCGTCATAAAACATTTCAGAACTATAATAAACAAAGATAAACTATCTGACCGTCGTAAAACTAAAACATTTACGACCTAAGCCGCCAACAGATAAGAAGGATGTTCTATGACCGACGCTCCCGATAACGACCACAAAGCGAACCATCGAGGAGATACAACTGATCGAGGATAGGCAGATCGATTCCAACCCCGAAGCAGTTCACACATTAATACTTAACCATTTGTAAAGATTTGTATTCAATTACTTAAAAATAAAAATATATTTTTTTAATAAAATACGCATAGCGAATATTAATTGGCGCCCGAGCAGGGACTCGTTTAAAATTGTTTAAAAAGTAGTAAAATTAATAACTTAACGCGAATTAAATCAGTGCAGTGTTAAAAATTAAAGTAATAACTTAAAAGTGAATTGAATCAACATTAAAAAGTGACTACGGAAAACAAGGCATCCAATAAGGAGAAACTCAAGAAGTATCCATCAGCCACGAGGACCAAGGAAACAAGGACTTAAAATCCACCAAAGGGGAACAACGGAACGACTCAAAAGACTGCAGACCCAAAACACCTGCAGCAGAAAAAGACGGGACAGTGAATCCCACGGATCAGGGAAGTAAGCGCATGAGGAGCCGAAAGCCCAACTTAAAAACTTTGGAAAAAAGAGTAAGAAAGTATAAAAATACATGTACATATATATAAAAAAGGAGTAAACAGTGATTAAAACAACAAATAAATAAATAAATATACATAAAATAGAAATAAGATAAAGAAATAAATAGAAAACAAAATAAAAAGAAAGTATCCTTGTGGAAAGCAATAAAGTGGTTAAAGAATTAAAAAATATAAAAATCAATAGGAAAAAAATTAGAAAGAAAATATCCTTATAAAAAGTATCAAAGTGGTTAAAGGAATTAAAGTTAAAATTAAGATAAACTACATATATTTGCAAGAATTATTAAAGTCACTTAAGAAACTAAAACTAAAATTAAAAAGAAAATATCCTTGTCAAAATAAGCGAAGTAATTTGAGAAAATTAAATTAAATCATGTACAAAAAAGAAATATCCCTTGTAGTTGTTGAAAATTATAACAAAGAAGTCCACAAATACAACAATAACGCCAGAAGAACTGTCGACAGTAGTTAGTAGGTTAGTGGCTGATGCCAACCAACAATTAACCGAAGAGGTAAATAGACTAAACAGACAACTTACGGCATTAACAACAAGAGACACCATCGAACCATATAAGGACATAACAATTGATCCAGCGATAGTAGGTGGAGAGGGGTTAGAAGTAGCCAAGTGTATACCACAATTTGATGGAGGAAACTATGTTTCTTGGCACACAGCGCTAACAAGCGCTATTAAGGTGTATGAGTCGTGTAAGGGTGGGTCGAGATACTTTTCGGTAGTAAATATAATAAGGAATAAAATCATAGGGAAAGCCAACGATGTCCTCACTAGCCACGGGACACCGTTAAACATTGATGCGATTGTAGGTCGATTAGATCTAGCATATAGCTATAAAAGACCAGTCCATATGTTAGAAACAGAATTAGGTAACATGAGACAGGATAGGAAACCATTGCAAGAATTTTACGATGACGTTACGAGAGTACTGACGCTTATAATAAACAAGACAATTATGAGTTATGGTCCTAGAACCGCTGAAACCGAATGTCACACTGAAAGGGCAAGACAAAACGCTTTGCGAGTATTCGTTACTGGGTTAAACCAACCCGCATGTAACATCGTATTTTCACTAAATCCTGGGGATTTACCCAATGCCTTAGCGAGAGCACAAGAGATTGAATCAAATCAGACAAGGTATAGAAACATGAGTCAAGTTAATTACAGACATCAACCCAGACAATTTCAGCAAAACCGACATTATAAAATTTTTAATAATAACCATAATAATAACCGACCCGAAAGGATGGACACATCAAGTAGTAATATAGTGCCCACAAGACAAGTCACCTCTCAACCTAATAGTAATGATAGGCCACAATGTTCCAATAACTCTTTTGGTAACAACCCGTTCAAAAGAGATCGGGCAAATAGTGACCAAACAGCGTTACATAAATTTCTACGCCTCAATAACTTGAATGAGAGCGGTAATTTTTTAGAGTAAGGCACGACTTACCGTATATAAAAAGGACGGATGGTAAGCCGGGGTGTATATTTTATATTTTAATTGATACAGGAGCAACTCATAACTACATTAAACCAGGGCTGTTCCCAAGTATGGAGCTTGAAACTCTGTCGCAAGTCAACAGCGTTCATGGAACTACTATCATTCGTACTTACCAAGCTATAAATATCTTGGGGGTAGAAGATAAATTTTATGAACTTAATGAACTAAAAGATTTTGATGCCATTATTGGCATTAAATTATTAAGAACTGTAAAGGGGAATATTAATATTAGGGATTCAACGTTAGAATATGATCAGGGCGTGATACCTTTAATATTTAATGATATTTTAATCAATACACTCAATATAAATAATGAAATTTCCACAAAAGGAAAATTAACTTTAATTTTAAAAAAATACCAGGGTGTTTTTACCGAGAACCCAAATTACCTTCCGTACAACACGCGTGTGCAATGTAGCATAGATACTACTATTGACACAGCTATTTGGACGAAATGTTACCCGTATCCACAATCGGTAGCTAGCTTCGTAAACAAGGAAATAGAGAATTTACTTGATAATAATATAATACAGCCTAGTCGAAGTGAAACTTAATTCATTTACTAAAACAGATAAATATCCTATGGCAGAAACATCGGTTACCTTAGCAAATTTAGGCAAAGCTAAATATTTCACCACTCTCGATTTACAGAGCGGGTTCCATCAGAAAGTTAAAAGAGAGCGATAGGGAAAAAACAGCTTTTAGTGTTAACAATGGGAAATACGAGTTCCTTCGAATGCCGTTTGGACTCAAAAATGCGCCGTCAATTTTCCAGAGAGCTATGGATGACATCCTCCGCGAATACATAGGGAAATTTTGTCATGTTTATATTGACGACATCATTATATATTCAGAGACGGAAGAAGAACATCTCGGACATATCGAGACAATAACGAAGGCCCTAAGCACAGCGAACATAAGAATATTGAGTGAAAAATCGAAATACTTCATGAAAGAAGTAGAATTTCTTGGGTACATCGTATCATTTAATTGCATAAAAATGGACCCAGTAAAAACTCGATGCATAGAGAAATTTCCGCAACCAGAGACTTTACGCCAATTAAGATCTTTTTTGGGATTAGCTGATTATTACCGTAAATTCATAAGAAATTATGCAATGATAAAAAAAGTCCTTAACCAAGTATCTCAGGGGAGAGAATGGTAAAACTGGCCAAAGTAGTAGCAAAAAAGTCACAATAGAGTTTGATAAGGAGGCCATTAAAGCATTTAAAATATTGAAGGACAAACTCTGCGAACGAGTTACGCTCAACCAACCTGACTTTAGCAAAAGATTTGAGCTAACCAAAGACGCTAGCAACTCAGCCATAGGTGATGTGCTTAGTCAAAATAATAAGCCCATAATTTTTATAAGCCGCACGTTAAGTAAAACCGAGAAAAATTACGCGACAAACGAGAAGGAACTCCTTGCCATAATTTGGGCATTGAAGAAAATTCGAAATTATCTTTATGGTGTGAGTGGTATCCGCATTACAGGGTGATTCGTATAAGGTGCACTAAAAAGCTTAAGTGTGTAGGTGGAGTTAAGGCAAGAAAAAAATCGTATGGGAGGTGGGTCTATTTCCCCCCGTTTAGGCGGGAGGGGCAATTTTCTAAAACATTGACTTAAATCAGAAAAAAAATTATTTAAAAACAACGGTGAATGATACAACCCCTTGTTATATTTTTTTGGAAAGCCAGAAAACTACTCTTTTATTTAATTTTTAAATTAAGTTGTTTAAGGGAACAGTTTTAAAAAAATTAATTTTCAAACTCAAAATTTTGAAAAAAAAACTAAAAAAAAATTTTGTTAACTAAATTTTTTCAAAATTTTATGTAATTAACTATTATTTTTATTTTCAAAATTCAATGCTCTTATTAATTTTTAGTCAAAAACAAAAAACCGGATGCCAAAATGTATCTTAGTTTTTGAGACAGGCTAAAAAATTGTTAACAGATATTATTGGCCAAATGCATTCAAGCAAATTCTTTCATTAAATGCTACATGTGAATTTTGTAAAAAGAACAAGTACAATAGACACCCGAATAAGCAACCAATTGAAGAGCCTCCAATTCCTGAAGAAGGGGGAGAGCGCATTCACGCAGATATATACTACTGCGAAAACTCGTCCTTTCTTACAATGACAGACCCATTTTCAAAATATCTCGTTACAACCCAAGTAAAGTCAAAGACGGAAGCAAGAGACAGAATTATAGAACTACTACCGCTTTTTGGTAACGTCAAAATGTTGATAACCGATAACGAAGCAGCATTTTGTTCACCTTCTGCAAAATGTGCGTACAACCTTCTTAACATCACTCATAAAACTACACCACCAGCTCACTCAAAGAGCAACGGTACAATAGAGAGAATTCACTCAACTCTAACAGAGCTTATTAGAATAGTTAAAGAAACTACACATATTACAGACATTAAAGATATAATGACTTTAGCTACAAAAAAATATAACGAAACAATTCACACGGTGACAGACAAACGACCGACAGATATATTTCATAAATATATAGACAACAATGACACCAAAGTAAAAATTCAAAAACACCAACAGAAAATGATAGGATATTTTAACAAGAATAGGAAAAATAAAGTATATAAGGAAGGAGAAACAATTTTCGTAAACAACGGGCAGAGGAAAAGTAAGAACAAACCTTTGTTCATGAAAAAGAAAGTGAAAGAAGATTTAGGGAATTAAGTAATAGATTCAAATAATCGGAAAATCCATAAGCATAATATTAGAAATTAAAATTACAGATGATGCTTCTAATTCTGATGCTAGTTGCTTCAACGCTAGCCCAACAGATCACCGATTACTCCAGTGATGAAGTTATTTTAATAGAAGAGGGAAGAGCCGCAGTTTACGAAGACTTCGGGGAAATCTATCACGTAATCAATCTCCGAGATATAAGATAAATTTAGAAACAGAAAGGAACTGCTTAAAGTCATTGACCAAGATTTAGAAATAGCTGACAAACTGCTTAACGAATTAGTCATCAGGAATAGAGAACGTGGAGGTATAAATGAGATAGGCACTCTTTGGAAATGGATCTCCGGAAGTCCAGACCATGACGATGCCGTTAGAATATATATAAAAATACGAGAATTAATAAAATCAAATAACAAACAAAAAAATATAAATACACGTCTATTTAATAAGTTAGACAGAATAAATAAAGATATTGGCAATAAAGGAATTATTGATATCAAAATAATAAAATTCATCATTATAGAATTAAGAGAAATAATAAATACAATTAATTTAAGCAAATCAAACATATTGAACACACTTTTGTTAAATGTTAATGAAATTCAAACTATTATGGAACAAGAAAAAGTAAACATATCTATAACAGATGCACTAGATGCTTCCATATATAAAATCGTTCAAAAAAATAACATTATTGTACTGTTTGTCAAATACCCCAAAGTAAAAGTATTAGGTACCCATTATATAACTAGAAGTAATAATGTAAATGGTGGAAAAATTGTTACACTAAAAGAAATTGTTAAATATGTTGCGTTAAAATTTACCGCAACAATTTTCATCGGCCTGTTCTTCTTTTTCTTATTAATTCTTTCCACTTCCCTTCTTTTTTGTTGCGGCTCAAAATTGCTTGTAGAGTAAGTGGTTTCCTGTTCCATCAACCAGAGGGCCTACTCTCAAGTAATTGGGAAAAGTAATATTTTTTGTTTAATTTTTATATTTAATAGCTCATCGAATTTGAATGTTTGATAACAGATGGTTGGTGTAAACCATCAGTGTGCGAGAGACGATCCACACTTTAAAACTATACCGCCCAACAGGAAGTTGACGGCAGAATTCGAAGTCGACAGTAGGTCGATATGTGCAGACGGCATGCGAAATAATATGCATGGCAACCCAAAATGTGTGACAGGAGATTCACACCCAACTGACAAGTCAGTCAGTCTTCGTAAAGCAAGTCTTCTTTTAGCATGGCCGAGAGTCCGACCTAAAGTTAGTTTTTAAACACAAAATGAAAACGCCTTTGCTAGGTGTTTCCCTATTCTTTTGAGTCTGCGCGAAGGTCTACGGGTTTTAATTTGTAGAGTTTATCGCGAGACGGCGGATCCTTTCTCACCATTTGATTTTCAAAATGGTGGAGACTTTTTCCAACACAAAAGTTTTGCTTTTTATTTTAAGTCTGGGTCGGTTTTAGACGGGGACTTTATCGTGTGTAAATAGTTTTTCGTTTTCGTTTTTATTAAATTGGAATTGACGGAAAGGGACTGAACTCGTCCATTTAACCATATCGAATTATCACCAATGATTGGGATATTCGGAGTTGTCTCTGAGCGAATCGTGGTTTGGATTCAACAACGGGCAGGCCTCAGCTAATGAGCGGGGTCGTGCGACAATATGGTCGTTGATAAATGGATGAGAGAGGTCCGCCATTAGTCTCTTCTTGGAAGACTTTGGTTGTGAAGAGATAAAAATAAGAAATCGAAAAACTATTACGATTTTTGTTTAGTAGTTAATTTTGGGAAAGTTAATATTTTTGAGATTGTGAGAATAATTTTGGCAGTTTGAGCCAAATTATTTAGTGGACAAATTTTAGCAGTTAGAGCTAAAATTTTTTTTGTGAATAATAAAAAGAAATCTTTTGTGTAGAGGAGCGCAGTTCGGGCGATTACTCCAGGAGAAAGGATTCTCGTTATAGATAAGAACCTTTTTAGTTTATTGTGTTTACTTTGGTTCGGTTTCGATTTTGGATTTTTTTTGGTGGCCTATATTGGCAAATATTGTGATATCGGTCAACCTTCGCTCCGTTTTTCATTTATCCCGATATTGCGGGACTCGTGACCCTTTTGTTCTTCAATTATTGTCCGTTCGGGAACGGTTCCTCTTAGCCATTTTCATTTCGTGTCTTTTGTGACAAAAATTGTAGTTACCTATTTTATATTCAACAATTGTTTTGTTTTTTTTTACTTTTAAAATTGGCCTTTTGTCAATTAAAACACACCATTTTATATTTTTTTGAAAAGATCCTGGTTTTCCACCTATATTTTATAAAGGTTTTCCCAGGCAGTAATTTTTAATAAACATTTTAAATCCCCATTCTGGAAAATAAACTATTCTTTTATTGATAGATAGATAGATAGATAGATAGGTTCGATTTATTTTTACATTTAAAAGTTTACAATATTTTACATAATGCATTTACACAAATCGTTTAGGCATGGCTTTGCCGTCTGCCCGATTGACATTGTTTTAAAAAAAGTAAATTGTACTAAAGTAAACTTTAAATAATTTAATAAATTTTGACGATATAATATAATATAATATACAAATAGCTATTTGTTTTGCTTTTATTTTAGAAAGCTTCGTTTAAAATTTGGATTCGATATGATATAGCGGTTTGGTAAAATCTGTAGAGGTTGTTAATGTTACTTTGGCAATTGAGCAATGCCATTACTTCTTCTTCTGATATAATATTGCTGTTCAAAAAGCATCTTCGTATTTCGCTTAACACGGGGCATTTCCCAATAAAATGGACGACATCCTCTCGTTCTCTCAGGTTACATAAGCTGCAGTAAATAGGAAGATCCTCCCGATGCGGTATATAGAACAGACTTATAAGCTCCCCTCTCATTTTAAATATTGCTGATATAAGTGGCTGGCTGTTTTCACTGTGAAAGTAGTTAAGTTCACATAAATTGTGGTTAAGCCGGCTGTAAATTGATCTGTGGGTTGAAGATGCAGCCTCGTTTATGCAGTCAGTTCTATACTGTTCGTCCACCTTGGCAACAAGTTCGAAAAGGTTGTCCTTAGAAAGGTTTACATTTTCTCCCAGCAATCTGAAATTGGTTCCGCAGTAACTCCCAAGTTCATCGAGTTTCTTATACCATGAATTCTTTTTAGCAATCGTCTCCAAAGCTTAAATTTTGGGTAGCCTTCCATCCGGCATACCAAGCACTTTTATGATGTAGTCTGCATGGAACTTTAGAGTCTTGATGAAGAGGGGTGATAAACCTGTCTCTATTGTGACCATGTAATTGGGGGTGGTTTTAGGCAAGTGAAAACATCTTTTTACAAAATACCTTAGCAGTTTTTCAACTGTTTCATATTTTTCACATCCCCATATTTGCGCTGCATATAGCATTACAGATTCAGCAACTGCTACAAATACTTTATATTTAACAGCGTGTGAGATAGAATTATTATTAAAACATTTCTTCCAAGTGGCATTGATTGCACTTTTTGCTGCAACTAGTTTTTCTTTGAGGTGGTGTTCCATACTAAGATTGTTGGCTATGGTTATTCCCAAATACTTGTAAGTTTTTACAACTTCAATTGGTTCCCTGTTCAAGTACCAATTCTCGTCTCTAGCAGTTCTACCGGATCCTTTTCGAAATTTCATAACCTTCGATTTGTTCAAATTGACCCTCAAATTCCACAATCCGCAGTACGCTTCAAGTTTGTTTATCATCAGTTGCAGAGTTTGGGGGGAATACGCAAACAGAACCACGTCGTCGGCAAATAAAAGTGCTTTAATCCTTATCCTTGAGACTTCTATTCCACCAGGCAAAAAGTCTATTAAGTCATTAATAAATAGAGCAAAAAGACTTGGACTTAAAGCGCACCCTTGTTTCACCCCCATTTTTGTGTCGAACCACTGTGAGATTTCTGACCCGTCCCAAACCGCTGATAGACTACCATTGTAAATATTTTCCAGAACTCTCCCAAATTTAGCTGTCATACCAACGTTGTAGAGTTTAAAGAATAAAGCAGCGCGATCCACGGTATCGAAGGCTGCTTTGAAGTCCACAAAAAAGACGTACAGCTTCCTATTTTGTTCGATGCAGTTGTTTGCTATGGTGTGCAGAACAAAAATGTTGTCGATAGTCGAATAACCACTCCTAAATCCAGCTTGAAATTCTCCCAACAAATTGTTTTCCTGTATCCACATTGTTAAACGACAATTTAAAAGTGTTGTGAATATCTTGTAAAAGGCACTAAGAAAGGATATTCCTCTATAATTGGCTGGCTCGGATATACTACCCTTTTTATGGATAGGAAATATAAGGGATTCTTTGAAATTATTTGGTATTTCTCCAGTTTCTAAAATTGTATTATACACAAAAGTTAATTTTTCAATCAACGTTTCTGTCCCATATTTGATAAATTCTGTTAGTATTTTATCAGCTCCAGCAGCTTTCCCATCCTTCATCTTATCCAGCACATTACGCAGCTCCTCTTGACTTATAGCAGAGTCCAAAATTTCGTTTGAATATGCCGGTTTAGCAAAATGAATAGGTGGCGCGAGTGCATCAGGATTTAAAAGTATTTTAAAATGGTCATGCAATAAATCAATATTGAGTCTTGTGCTTATTTGCAACTTTTTACCATTTAATTGGTTGATGGTTTTCCAAAATGCTTTTGCATCCTTACAAGTCGTTAATTTGAGAGCTTCGTTTTCCCAAAACATTGCTTTTTTCTTTTTGCATAGTCGTTTGAACATGGAATTCGCTTCAATATACATCCTTTTGAAGTAATTGCAGCTATGTTTTCTAAAAGCCTTAAGCCAGCCAAAAGATTTTTGACGTGATTTTTCACAGTCAACATCAAACCATTTCTCTTTTTGCCTAAATACTTTTCCAGCGTTAATAGTCATAGGAAAAGATGATTTGATTATGACTTCGATGTCGCCTATAGTAATTTGGCCTTCTAACTGTAAGTTTTGACCCAGATTCCGTCTATACTCTTCCGCTTTGTTTTCTTTCCACCTAAGTTTTGGCGGGAATCTTGAGACTGCCATTTCTTCTTGCACTAGGTGATTAAAACCAAACTGCACTATTATTGGCATATGGTCAGAATATGGTACGCTTAAAACCTCAAAATCTGCTGCTATAGAGATCCAGTTACCTCTTACTAGGCAGTAATCAACGACTGAATATCCTTGTGGGCCTACAAATGTATACTCTCCATCCTTATCTGATTCAGAAACGCCGTTCATCACCTGGAATCCGAAGGAGTTACACAAATCCAGCAGTTTTAGACCTCTTGCGTTCATTGTTTTATCTTTTGAACTTCGAACCTTGCCCGCAAAACAGTTTTCTTTTCCTTCCTCTGTTCCAATTCTCGCATTAATATCACCGATTATCATGACGTCATCACTTTCAAAATGTTCCAAGAAACTGTAGAGTTTGTTAAAGTCGTGATCCCAGTGGTTGCAATTTATGTACGATGGAATGATGATGTATTTTTTATTTTGTATTTTAATGTTAATGAGATTGATTTCGTCATCAAGTTTGAACTCACATGTAATATTTTTAAGCGATTTTTTGTAGCCAAAGAAGCACCCTCCACTTGCCTTTCCTCTAGTGTGTTGTCGTGTTGCAGAAATCCAAATAAACTCAAAATTCTTAAAATTATTTTTATATAAATGACTTTCATCTTCTACTAAAAATGTTTCATATAGAAAAACGAAATCATAATCATTAATTAAATTAAAAAAGTTTATATATAAAGATTTATTTTTTAACCCTGATATATAATAGCTTATTATTTTTAAATTTCTTAATTCTATACTTTTATTTATTATATTGTGGCAAACGGCGGCGCCTCTACCCTATACATTATCAGAAGTATTGGTTTCGGTATCCGCTAAACTACTTCTTCGCTGACGGCTAGGTGGCGCATACAATTTTGATCGACTTGCAGCAGCTGTTGTTGGCGTACTGTCAACCTCAAAAAGAGAAGACAGGTGGTGTTGATTAAGATCGACCTGGTAAATGTCATTTAAAACTTGAATCGCCACCGCGTTGTCATGCACAAATCCTAGCGTTGAGTTCCAATGAAAAGTGTTTTTTTCGACAAACATTTTGTCTTCCCTTACTAGGACTTTTATTTCGGGCTTAATTTCATTTAATCGTCTTTTTATGCACATTAGTTTGTATCTCTTTTGACGAATTGAAGCTGGAAGATCTTTTGAAAATGTAATTCCTGTGTTTCGCATTGTGTTGGATGATTTGAGTGCATCAATAACCTGATGTTTAGAATCGAGTTTGACCACAAAATTCTTAGCTTTTGGATTTGTTGACTTAATTTCGTGGATTTGTAAATTTTCAAGAGATGGAGGGGGATGAATTATGTTTCTACAAACGTTTTTTGCGTGATCCTTTTCGTCGCGGCCCTCAATGATTGCTACCCTTATCATAAGATTATTTTCTGTGCTTTTTTTTTTGCATATTTTTGATTTGTTGTTCTAATCTTTCATACTTATTTTCCAAAGCAGTAAGTTTAGAAGATAACAAAGTGTTTGTTTCTATAATATTTTGATAGGCTGCGGTGACCACCTCGACGTCACTTTTTTTTGCCAACTCCGCCATTTTAGAATCAAGGAGCACCTCTATCATATTTAATAATTCAATTTTAGACATTGATCCAACTGAATCTGTGGCCATTTTGAAGGGAGATTGTGTCCTTTTAGATTCAGGATTCTCTGGAGAAATTATGTGGACTTTTCTCTTATTATTGTGCATAGGTTGTTGGTGCAGTGAGGTTATGTTCCGTATATTTTTGAATAACTTATAGAATTATCTTAATTCTCTACAACTCACTTGTATTTTATGTGCTGAAGCGTTTATGAATCTAAGGCTTCACTATAGAAGGTTTAAATAATTAATTTAATGTTTTTTACTTAGTAAAACTCGCTTAAAAATCAGACCAATATAAAGACAAACTTCTCAGATTAAATGACAGATGTCCATTGTGTTGGAGATAAGTTCCAGTGTTTAGTTTAAGGCAAACTTTTCTATAAAAGTTTCCTGGCGCCCTTAAAATTTAAGCAGAAGCGTACGACGAGGTACGTAGTCATTAGGTATTCGGTTAATATCACCTTGTTTTTTTTTAACAACGTTGAATCGATTTCAATCGATTAACCCTTTATTTATCTGTTGGCAAAACAGATTTTGTCTTTTTTTTGTGTATTCTTTTTTTTTACATCGACCCACCCCACCCACTTGAGCTAGTTGGGAAACAGCACATAACAAGCTGCTGTTGTTGTGTTGCATTTTTTTTTTCTCTCGTGTATATTTCTTCTCTCTTATTTTCATTTTGACACTTCGTCATAATCGAAAATATTTTGCGCGGTGCCGGTTGCACATTTTTTTTTGCTTAATTTGATTTTGTTTTATTTTCTTATTTTGTTGGATACGAAAATCCAAAGTACCGCGGTTTTAAAGTTTCGTTATCATCATAAAGTTAAAATTAATAATAAAGTAAAAAAAAAATATTGCAACAAATTGGCGCCCAACGTGGGGCCCTTTTTGAATACAGACAGTGTACCTACCTACAAGTGTTTTGATTTTGTTTAGCTGAGAAAGTGCTTGAATCCGCACTAGTGGTTAAATTGTTTTGTTTTAGGGAAGTTTTTTTAATTTATTGTTAATAAAAATAATTTACTTGGTGTGTATTTTTTTTTCTCATAGGTACCAACAAGGAAATTATATACCTTCACATATTGTGCTTTTTTCTACAAGTGCTTTTCTACATAGGTATTTGGATTTGAAGTGATACCTACCAACCTAATTAAAAAGTGAGTTTTTTTTTGTTCCTTTTTATTTTATAAGTTTTTCATTTGAATTTTTCGTCGGTTCCCACCTACGTACATATAATTGTGTCGATTAAATTTTTAATTTAATTTATTTATTTTTTTTTTATTTTGTTCGGCCATTTTATTTTATATTGTTTTCTCTTTCATTAAGTTTTATATTTGACAATATAATTTTATAGGTAGTGTTTTCTCTTTTTTTCTATTGAGTTTTTTGTTATTGGCATTATAATTTAATAGTGCCTTCTCTTTTTTTGAGTGGATACATTTTTGAGTGGATTTTGACCGTGTTATATTTTATAATATACTACGAGAATTTGCCAACTGAATTTTTACTACTTTTAATTGGTACCTTTTTTCTGAAAGATTTTTTTTAACGTAAAGGGTCCTATATTGGATTCCTTTTTTTTTAAGTTTTTTTATAAACTTTTTGTATTGATTTTTTGTAAGCAGATTTTTTTTATATATTTTTTTTTAATTCTTTTTTTAATTCCTGGTGTGGAATATAAAAATAGTGTAGGGTTACCAACATGGTTTTTTTCTGAGACTTTTTAAATCTTTTTGATAGTCCTTGTTTTAATTTATTTAAATTAAAATGGAAATAAATCGGCTTTCTAGTGACGAGCTAACATATGAAATGCTCTGTCGTGGATTAGAAAAGGGGACCGTAGACATTATGAGAAGTTCCTTAAGAGCTTCTCGTATGTTAGAACGTAGGGGTTCAGTAGAAGCGTACGATAAGTACCCTTTCACCTACATACAGGATAGAAATGCAGTGGTAGATAAGATTAGTGAGATTAGGGATCTTCTTAAGGATCGTCCAAGAAGTTCAAAGTCACCGGAGTTCTTGAAGATCCTTACCAAGATCGAATGGGGTTTAAATAGAATAGGGAAAGCGCAGGCAGCAGGCGATGAAGAGGTAGGAGAGCAAAAGTCTCTCAAGTTAGATCTTTTGCTACTTTTATCGAAATTGAACGGCGAAGATGATGAAGAAAAGGCTTTCGAGGAAGAAATGCCAATGACCTCAGGAGCAGGTCAGTTGACTCAAGGCCCGAGTCAACCAACAAGGCCTGATATCACATCAGCGAGGATGTGCAACGATTAAGTTAGGCCTGCTGTAGGGATTAGTTTAGAGAATAATTTTCAAAATAGTGCAGGGAATAGTATAGGGCGTAATTTAGCTTTTTCTGGTGCATCGCAGGAGCGGTGTACAGAACGAATTTGTAGGTGGAATGTTCAGTTCACTGGTGAGCGGTGTGGCACATCAGTGAACTCATTCCTAGAAAGAGTAGAAGAGCTTAGTTTAGCTAGAGGGGTTTCAGAAACCCATTTATATCAGTCAGTGGTAGATCTTCATACTGGCCAAGCCTTGTTGTGGTACAGGTCAGTCAGAGAAGATATTTCTAACTGGCAAGAATTTGTAGACGCGTTGAAATATGAATTCTTGCCAGCAAACTATGATGATTTGTTATTAGAACAGATCAACCGTCGTACCCAAGGTAAAGAGGAGTCGTATGGTGCATATTTAGCCACCATGCGTACTTTGTTCAAGAGGTTAGGAGAGCCACTTTCTGAACGGGAAAAGTCGCTATCCTAATGAAAAATTTGGACCCTTTTTACCAAAAACAGATTGGTTTTCAGAAACCACAGTCTGTTAAGGAATTGGCTAGCCTAGGTAGGGATTTCGAGACGCTAAGGGCCAATGTAGAACATTTCGAGCCGCCGCCTGCTCGAAATAAAAATTTTATAGAGCCCGAACTCGGTTACACTGAAGTTTCGTCAGTGCAACCGAAAGTCGCGGCTGTTAAGATACCCGAAGTCGGTTACACTGCAGTTTCGGCAGTGCGACCGAAATCCCCTTCTGTCGCTAGGACCGAACAGCCCAGCAGAGTGGTTCAACCTAGTAGGTCGCAGCCTACTGGATTCAACCAAGCTGGTACGTCTGGTATCAGATGTTATAATTGCAATGGATCAGGCCATTATGCAAATAGGTGTTCGGCTATTAGGAGATGTTATGGTTGTGGTGCTGAAGGTGTCAGCAAGAGCAGTTGCCCACGTTCGGGAAATGCTCATCGGTCTCGTGCACCAGCAGGGCGCGAGTACCGAAGAAATTAGTTAGGTTGCCTGTTGGCAACCAGCTGACAACTCAAATTCATTTAGGTTTTACTTTGGCGGCAAACGGAGATGATAGTAGACCATTTTTGAAAATTAGTATTTATGGTTCTAGATTTTTAGGTTTATTAGATTCAGGAGCTTCTAGGACCATAATAGGTAGAGATAGCTGGAGCATTCTCCAAAGATTAGGGCTTAGTTTGAAGAAAGACACTGCTCACTCTGTATGTTTAGCAGATGGAACTAGTGTCAAGATTTTAGGGGTAATTTCGTTACCAATTGTAGTTGAGGATAAGGCAGTTCTCATAGACTGTCTTGTCATTCCCACACTACCCCACACCGTAATCTTAGGTGCAGATTTTTGGGCACTGTCGGGCATTGTTCCGGATTTGAGATCACGGATGTGGAATTTTTCGAACCAGGATCGGATGGTTTCGATATGTTCTATTACAGAACGGTCAGATTTGGGTGATAGGGAAATTAGATTATTTGATGATGTAATAGAGAGTTCTTTTAGAAAAATGCCAGAAGGATTAGGGTGCACCAAAATGGTGGCACACAAAATTAGAACGTCAGCGGAACCGATTAAACAACGGTATTATCCGGTTTCTCTGGCAATGCAGGGCCATATAGATAAAGAACTTAAAGATTTGTTAGACGCAGGGGTAATTGAGAGATCCAAAAGTTCTTGGTCATCTCCAATACTCCTGGTTAAAAAGAAAGATGGCTCCTATAGATTTTGCGTGGACTATAGGAAGCTAAACAAGAATACAAATAGAGATGCTTATACACTTCCGTATATAAATTCGATTTTGGACAGACTTCGAGGTGCGAGGTTCTTGTCTTCGCTAGACATTAAGTCAGCATACTGGCAAATTCCTATGGAGGAGGAATCTAAGCCCTATACTGCCTTCACGGTTCCTGGGAGAGGCCTTTTTCAGTTCAGAAGAATGCCTTTCGGTCTTCACAATTCACCTGCGACATGGCAGAGGTTTATCGACACAGTTTTGAGTGCCGACCTGGAGCCATATGTCTTCGTCTATTTAGACGACATCATCATCATTGCGGATTCTTTCGAGAAGCATCTTGAAATCTTTAATGAGGTGATGAAAAGGTTGTGTGAAGCAGGATTGAAGGTCAGTAGGGAAAAATGCAATTTTTGCATGCCAGCTCTAAAATTTTTAGGATATATCGTGGATCGTAACGGGTTACATGTAGACCCAGAAAAAGTGGAAAGCATGGTTAGGATTCCAGCACCGAGGAATGTTAAGGAAGTTAGAAGCTTTATAGGGACAGTGTCATGGTACCGTCGTTTTGTACCAAATTTTGCTGAACTACTTCAGCCACTGTCAGATTTATTAAAGAAGAATAGAAAGTTTAATTGGACAGATCAGTGTGAGGTTAGTTTTAGGAAGGCAAAGGAGTGTCTGGTGACAGCACCCATACTCACTTGCCCAGATTTTAAACGACCATTTGTCGTTCAAACAGACGCGTCAGATTTCGGCATCGGTGCAGTTTTGTCTCAAAACTTTGATGAGGGTGAAAAGGTTGTCTGTTACCTTAGTAGAAGTTTAAATAGAAATGAACGAAATTATAGTACAACAGAGAAAGAATGCTTAGCTGTACTTTGGGCTGTTGAGGAGTTGCGACCGTATATCGAAGGCTTTCGATTTACAGTCGTGACAGATCATTATTCTTTAGTATGGTTAAGCAATCTTAAAGATCCACAGGGTAGATTAGCGCGTTGGGCAGTTCGGCTCCAACAATTTGACTTCGAAATTATCCATAGAAAGGGCAAAGAGCATGTTGTTCCTGATATGCTTTCTCGTGGAGTTCCGGTGTTAGCCGAGATCTCAGAAGAGGATGTAGACCCTTGGATAATTAAGATGAAGTCCGTAGTTAATTTTAACCCATTAGCTTATCCGGCTTGGCGAGTTGAACAAGATCAGCTTTTCAAACTCGTCAAATCAAACCATATTGTCGTTCATGAGAGTAGTCAAGAATGGAAGAGGGTTTTAGGGAAAAATGAAAGGCTAGATATTTTGAAAGAGTACCATGATGGTCCGTTAGCTGGACACATGGGTGTTAGAAAAACTTTTGCCAGGATCGGGGCAAAGTTTTATTGGCCCAAGATGAGGGCAGATATAACAAGATATGTACGCAATTGTAAAGTTTGCCAACAAGTGAAGCCGGTGAATGAGAAGCCAGCTGGTTTGATGTCTGAGAGAGTAGGGGTTACTTCACCGTGGGAAATGATCTGTGTAGATCTTGTAGGTCCGCTTCCTAAGTCGAGTAGGGGTTTCATTTACATTCTTACCGTCGTTGATTATTTTACTAAATTTCCACTTCTTTTTGCTCTTAGGTCTGCTACTGCGAAAGCAATTTGTAGGGAACTGGAGGATAACGTTTTTCTTTTATTTGGCATCCCAAAGGTGATCGTCTGTGACAACGGTCCCCAATTCCGATCTAAGGAATTGAAAACGCTTTGCCAGGCGTACGCGTCACGTCTTCAATTTACGGCCCATTATCATCCGCAGGCAAACCCTGCGGAAAGTATAAATCAAATTATTAAAACGACGTTGCGAGCTTACCTCGGTGAAAACCACAGTTTGTGGGATTCACAACTCGCCAAGGTTGCGTGTGCGATTCTTACGTCGCAACACGAGGTTTTGGGTGTTTCACCCTATTATGCGAATTTCGGGAGGGACATGGTTACTTCGGGTCAGGAAGTACCAATAGTAGGAGATTCGTTGACAAACGTTCAAGATCTGGGAGAGGTCGCCGAACATTTTAGGGAACTAAGAATAGATATTGGGAGGAAGCTAAAAGCTGCGAGTAGCAAAGCAGCTAAAGCTTATAATCTTCGTCGTAGAGACGTTCAATATCGTCAAGGTGCGATGGTTTGGCGTCGAAACTTTTCCTTGTCGGATGCCGCGAATTATTACGCTGCCAAGTTAGCACCGAAGTTTGTCGGTCCGTTTGTAATTAAGAAGCGTGTGTCACCTTGGGCATATGTCTTAGAAGATAGTAGAGGTAAAGAACGCGGTACTTGGCATGCTAGAGATTTAAAGCCGTTTTCAGAAGCATCCAATTAACGTAACTTTTAATTTAGTTTTTTTTTTGTTTTTTTTTATGATTTAGCTTAAATTCTTTTTTGCTTTTGTTGATAAGCACTTTTTGATATAGATTTTTGATTTTGTAATTTTGTTTGATTTTTGAGTTTGCAATTTTTTTTTTGATGGAAATTTTTTTTTTCTTTTCTCTATTTTCTCTTGGGTGAGCCTCAGGAAATTATTTACAGTTTTAACGAAATGTAAGAACATTTCCTAGGAGGTAAGGGTGGGATTTGTTGCGTTAAAATTTACCGCAACAATTTTCATCGGCCTGTTCTTCTTTTTCTTATTAATTCTTTCCACTTCCCTTCTTTTTTGTTGCGGCTCAAAATTGCTTGTAGAGTAAGTGGTCTCCTGTTCCATCAACCAGAGGGCCTACTCTCAAGTAATTGGGAAAAGTAATATTTTTTGTTTAATTTTTATATTTAATAGCTCATCGAATTTGAATGTTTGATAACAGATGGTTGGTGTAAGCCATCAGTGTGCGAGAGACGATCCACACTTTAAAACTATACCGCCCAACAGGAAGTTGACGGCAGAATTCGAAGTCGACAGTAGGTCGATATGTGCAGACGGCATGCGAAATAATATGCATGGCAACCCAAAATGTGTGACAGGAGATTCACACCCAACTGACAAGTCAGTCAGTCTTCGTAAAGCAAGTCTTCTTTTAGCATGGCCAAGAGTCCGACCTAAAGTTAGTTTTTAAACACGAAATGAAAACGCCTTTGCTAGGTGTTTCCCTATTCTTTTGAGTCTGCGCGAAGGTCTACGGGTTTTAATTTGTAGAGTTTATCGCGAGACGGCGGATCCTTTCTCACCATTTGATTTTCAAAATGGTGGAGACTTTTTCCAACACAAAAGTTTTGCTTTTTATTTTAAGTCTGGGTCGGTTTTAGACGGGGACTTTATCGTGTGTAAATAGTTTTTCGTTTTCATTTTTATTAAATTGGAATTGACGGAAAGGGACTGAACTCGTCCATTTAACCATATCGAATTATCACCAATGATTGGGATATTCGGAGTTGTCTCTGAGCGAATCGTGGTTTGGATTCAACAACGGGCAGGCCTCAGCTAATGAGCGGGGTCGTGCGACAATATGGTCGTTGATAAATGGATGAGAGAGGTCCGCCATTAGTCTCTTCTTGGAAGACTTTGGTTGTGAAGAGATAAAAATAAGAAATCGAAAAACTATTACGATTTTTGTTTAGTAGTTAATTTTGGGAAAGTTAATATTTTTGAGATTGTGAGAATAATTTTGGCAGTTTGAGCCAAATTATTTAGTGGACAAATTTTAGCAGTTAGAGCTAAAATTTTTTTTGTGAATAATAAAAAGAAATCTTTTGTGTAGAGGAGCGCAGTTCGGGCGATTACTCCAGGAGAAAGGATTCTCGTTATAGATAAGTACCTTTTTAGTTTATTGTGTTTACTTTGGTTCGGGTTCGATTTTGGATTTTTTTTGGTGGCCTATATTGGCAAATATTGTGATATCGGTCAACCTTCGCTCCGTTTTTCATTTATCCCGATATTGCGGGACTCGTGACCCTTTTGTTCTTCAATTATTGTCCGTTCGGGAACGGTTCCTCTTAGCCATTTTCATTTCGTGTCTTTTGTGACAAAAATTGTAGTTACCTATTTTATATTCAACAATTGTTTTGTTTTTTTTTACTTTTAAAATTGGCCTTTTGTCAATTAAAACACACCATTTTATATTTTTTTGAAAAGATCCTGGTTTTCCACCTATATTTTATAAAGGTTTTCCCAGGCAGTAATTTTTAATAAACATTTTAAATCCCCATTCGGGAAAATAAACTATTCTTTTATTGTGTTGGAGATAAGTTCCAGTGTTTAGTTTAAGGCAAACTTTTCTATAAAAGTTTCCTGGCGCCCTTAAAATTTAAGCAGAAGCGTACGACGAGGTACGTAGTCATTAGGTATTCGGTTAATATCACCTTGTTTTTTTTTAACAACGTTGAATCGATTTCAATCGATTAACCCTTTATTTATCTGTTGGCAAAACAGATTTTGTCTTTTTTTTGTGTATTCTTTTTTTTTACATCGACCCACCCCACCCACTTGAGCTAGTTGGGAAACAGCACATAACAAGCTGCTGTTGTTGTGTTGCATTTTTTTTTCTCTCGTGTATATTTCTTCTCTCTTATTTTCATTTTGACACTTCGTCATAATCGAAAATATTTTGCGCGGTGCCGGTTGCACATTTTTTTTTGCTTAATTTGATTTTGTTTTATTTTCTTATTTTGTTGGATACGAAAATCCAAAGTACCGCGGTTTTAAAGTTTCGTTATCATCATAAAGTTAAAATTAATAATAGAGTAAAAAAAAAAATATTGCAACAAATATAAGAAAAAAATTTATAAATCAAAATGTAAAAAAGAACTCAACCACGATTATTGCAAAGTTATAAAAGAAACAAGTTGCTTAACGGACCTTTTAAACAAATATAAGGCTAAATGAACGAAAATAAAGGAAAGAAACCTATACCTATAGAAATAATTAACGAAGGAAATATTGTACAAACAGGAAACCATATTGTAAATGAAATAGAACTATCAGGAATTAATTTAGTTCGATTCGAAAATAATGTACCTATTGATGAAAAATTGTATGTTAATTCAAAAAATCAAATATTTCAACACATTAAAGAACCTAAGTTAATAAGAGAGGTTTCCAACCGTCATAAAATATTGAAGAACTATAATAAACAAACTATCTGACCGTCGTTAAACTAAAACATTTACGATCCAAGCCGCCAACAGATAAGAAGGATGTTTTATGACCGATGCTCCCGATAACGACCACAAAGCAAACCATCGAGGAGATGCAACTGATCGAGGATAGGCAGATCGATTCCAACTCCGAAGCAGTTAACACATTAATACTTAACCATTAGTTTGTAAAGAATTGTATTCAATAACTTAAAAATTAAAATATATATTTTTAATAAAATACGCATAGCGAATTTTAATTTAGCATTCTAAGCGCCAAGTTGAATTTTAAATTCAAAAAAATTGGTTACCCTCACTAAATGAACAAGAGAGTACTGCAGGAAACTTCACCAGATCATTTTAATTGTGAGAAGCGACGAACCAATGAAAACTGCAACGATATGTCATCGGAATCTATAACTGGTTTATCCATAGACAAGCTTAAGGAGATTCTGGACTAAAAAAATAGGGAGCTCGCCAAGGAACTTGTCTCAAAGTTTTACTTTCATAAGCTTTGTTGGGAGCTGTGAGGAATGAAAATAAAGCAAAATTAAATTTCAGCAAAGGATTTACAGCTATAAAATACACCTACAAAATTTTTCATTAATTTTTTTTGTTTTCAATTAAATTTTTTAGTCCTTTTAAGGGTCCGGTTATAGCGAATTTTCCATTTTTTAATTCGATTTAAGACACAAATGCTACACTAATCGATGACAAATAACTTAAGGAATATTTACTGCAAAATTAATTTTACATTGAAAACATATTTTTTGTTTAAAACGTATTTGTGTTTTCCTGATGGAATTCCATCAGGAAAATAATTAAATGCACTTTTAACAACAAATATTTCAATAATTACATTTTTTACTTGCGATTATAGGTATTATAAGGCAGGTTATGCATTCGTAAGAAAAAAGTTTTGAGATAACAATCGAACATGACTTTACGATCATAGAGAAGATTAAAAAAGTAGGTCCGACAATTCTGTATGTTTGTTTGGCTGGATGTATCGACACCTGCAGCCTAAACGGTCGATTTTAATAAAATTTAATATGAGTGAATTTTTGCTAATAATGATGTCCACCATCTAAATTTTTTTTTTCAGAATCAGCTTATTAACGGTACCTACCATAGAACCGTTTTTTATTATTTCGACTATCTTTTGAACGGCTTCACCGATTTTAACGAAATTTGATATTCAAAAACTACTGCTTAACTGGAATAAAATTTGAAAAATGTAATTTTTGAAAAAGTTTTTTTTTGGTCAAAACCGGTGATTCCAATTTTCTCGAAAAAAATACGATCAATTTTAATAAAAGTTTATATGAGTGTTTTTTTTGCCAATGGTGATTTCCACCATCTAAATTTTTTTCAGAATCAGCTTATAAACGGTACCTGCCATAGAACCGTTTTTTATTACTCCGACTTTCTTTTGAACGGCTTCACCGATTTTAACGAAATTTAATATTCAAAATTTACTACTAAACTGAAATGAAATTGCACAAAAAAATTAATTTTTGAAAATGTTTTTTTTTTTTGGTCAAAATAATTATAATATTTTTACCGAAAACTATATCTTTCATATAAACCTTTTTTATTCTATACATTTGTTTCTAAAAGATTTTTTTAAAAAACAAATATTTCAAAATATAAAATACCTACTAAAATTTTTTTCTTTATTAAAAAAAGCTGGTCAAATGATTTTTTCAGTCGTAAACACGGAAGTAACATGCCCAAAGAGCAAGTTGGTCCGACCCAGTCGTGCCCTATTTTTGCGAAAGAGATTGTTTTAGCTATGCTTGTCATCGATTAATTTAACATTTCTTTTTCAAATCGAATTAAAACATAGCAAAATACGAGGGGTTTGTCACTAGCCAGTGTAGTGGTTAAATGATTGAAATTTTTATATGACTTCATATGATTTCAGGTGATTTCAAGCAGTATTTAAAACGATTTAAACCAAGTGATTTCATTATGATTTCAATTCGTGTTTTCATTATGGCACTTTGGATTGCATGATTGCAAAAGCAATTAGTGATTTCAAATGTTTTAAATGATTGCAAGAAATCATTTGAAATCGATCACCAACATTTTTTTCAATTCCATCACTTGAAATAGTGATTGCAGCTGATTTCAACGTGATTCCAATGGCAAGTATAAGTAGTCAATTGATTTCATTCGTGAAAAACCTCTCGGCAACATATCGGTTTGAAAATGTTTCGTGATCCTTTTTTCCGACCGCTATAATATAATAAAATAAGTGAATCCAACATTTTGTTTGTCCTCTGAGAAACCTTAAAATCCGTAAAATTAAACGTTTTGTGAAAAAATTTTTATTAATTTGTTATTTTAATAAAAAGGCAAGAAATAATAATGATAATAATAATAATAATGAAATAATAAGAATAATAATAATAATGGAGAATTTAGTGGCTAGTGGTCAAATTCATCTTGATTCTTATTCCCACTATACGCCTTCTGTCATCTATGTATCAGTAATTATTTTTTTGACTATTGTCTAGTGCGGTGTTTTATAAGGTTACGAAAATTGAAAACATTTTTAAATATGATTTAAAACGAATGGCTTGGTAAATGTTTTACTGACAAATTTTACTAACTGCGAATAACTTATTTTGTTTTTTGTGGAATATTTAAAATCCTTTTTCTTTTTTAGTTCAAATCAGGCATAAGATAAGTCTTGTGCTTTTTTAAGAAACTTTATTTACAATAATTGTTATTATGAATGCATAATATTAATCAAAAGAATTCCCAACGATTCATCATATTGTGTGGTTTGACTCATAAATTGGTCGATAATAAAAAAATCAGAAAAAAACTACCCCAACTCTCAACGTCAGCTAGGGGTCTAACTCAAACAAACACGAACAGCCGTTTCAAAACTTGGGGGGATCGAGCCACAGTTGGAAAAGTCGATACAATTGTACTTTTTTCGATACAATTGAATGTTCTCAAGTACGAAAATACACTTTCATGAAAATCAGTACAATTTTCCTCAACCACTGAATAAGATAAATTTAGGTGGTATTTTCATTGATAATCCCATATAACACAATTTGTTGGACCATTTATTGTACTGAACAGTTTTTTACTTTATTGTCATCCGTCTGTCTCTATCTTGCTTCGTGTTTTGCTCTTTCTTTCGTTAATTGTGTTCATGATTTTGTGACCCTGTCTAAAGTTGTGTTATTGCAAACCAAAACTTAAATCTGGTAGTTGTTCTTGTTTTATAAGTGTTTATCATATCTATACAAATGTTGCGGCATAGTTGTATACTATTTAAGAACTAGGCCCTGTTTTTTAGTTCGATATTATTCCATCTGAGTTAGGTTAACCTCGAGTTATCGCTGATGGAAACATGGTCTTAAGTCAGTTTGAGATCCCGAATTCACTCAGCATTAAATCACCAATTTAGCTGGAATAATTTTGAGTTAACTCCGGACCTCAAAACTAACTGAAAACCCTGTTTTCATAAAAGTTAACTCGGGGTTTATCTAACCCTGGTATAATCTCAACCCGAACAACTGAGCCTCAATGTGCAAGTCGAATACAAACTGAGACTTTCTCAGCACTAATTTAAAACAAAATTAATTAATAATAAAAAAATAACAAACTTTTGCTATAGTTTCCATATAAAAAGTAATTTGTTCAGTGTTCAAAATTATCCTTTTTCTCTTGAACAAGAAGAACTATTGGAGTCAATTCTGGTTCTGTTTTTCGCAGAACTAGAATTAACCCTTTGTACTAAACCACTAAACAGTTGTTAATAGTGGCAAAATGGGTTATATAAGTACATTTTTAAAATTTTGCGTAGAAGCATTTTTAAAGTTCAAACTGTTATAAACAATTATAAACTTCTTTTAAAAAATTAAAAAATAAACCAAAATTTTAAAATAAAAGAACAAAAAAAAAACTGTTTTTGAAAAATGAAAAAGAACAATTCGATACATTTTTATTTTGACTTTCGATACACTTCATAAGATTCATTTTCCATGCCTGGCTCGAGCTCGAGTATCTGGCTCCCCCTATGAGATTTTCAAAAAGTTTTAGTAAATCATGTACTTTATGATGAAATCACCTAAATAATAACATGATCTCGGAGGCTTGGGGGGGGCTTGAGGCCCCCCTCAATACTCTACTGACTGCCATTAATATCTTACGAAAAGCTAACAAATTCAGGAACACTAACATCAGTATCCGCAAAGATATTCCTCTTAATGTCCGTCAAAAAAGGGCAAAGTTGGTCCCTTTCATGATAGAGCTGAGCGAGAAGTGTTCAAAAACGCAGATGAAAATTGCGCTAAGAGACGATAACTTGCATGTTGGTGATAGGTTGTTCACCTGGGACTTAGCAGAAGGACATGACTGTGGCAGAGAAAGTGATGCAAGGATTATGCTTGAAATATTCGGAGAAATTCCAAACGCCTTAAAAATATTAAATAATGATCTACAAAACCAAAACAATATGTGCAAAATGTCAATGTCATCTGAACCTAACAGCCGGAAAAGTCAACAGAAAATATCTAAAGGCGTAGGCACACTACAAACAGCCGCTGTACTGAATGTTGGTGCACACACTAGTGGTGGCTAACTTTTTGGATTCCGTAAGCAGATAGAACGAGTAAAGTTTGACATCATAAATATAGAAGGATTACACTTGCTTGAGTTGAAGACGGATATGAACACCTGTCACATTTTACCAATCTATTAAAATTGTAATCATTTGGCGCGAGACTACGACAAAATAAACTGAACAACCTTTAATGCAAAATAACTTCATAAGTGGGTTAAGTATGCCATCGATTTATATATACCGCAAATCTAAAGATGAAATTTGTGACGTCAAAGAAACTAAAATTCTAGATCTAATGAATTAATTTTATTGCGGAGTACTTAATGGAAGCTGTTAAGGAAATCCTCATGGAGAGTGTTCTGTTATAGACTACTGTTTTGTAACTGGAAGCTTGTACTCCCTTTTTAAGGAATTTAGAGTCGGTATCAAACCATTCTCAGATCACATGCCGTTGGAAGTTGCGTTCTACCTGTACAGAAGCCCAGTCTATAATACTACAACTCAATTAAGCCTTTTACCAAAATGTTTATGGATAGACAGTTTTCGGGATTTGTATCAGACAAACCTCAACAATCAGCTCGTAGCTTTAACTAACGGTAATGAAAGGCCGAACCTTGAAAGTCTTGCAGAATTAATTAAAAAAGCAACGCCACAAAACACCCAAATAAAACATGGCAACAACTCCAATACGTTCAAAACTCTATACGCAGTAGCTAACAAGGATTTTCAGATAATTTGTCGCGAAAAAATGAAAAAAAATTTACGAGCAAAATATCGCCATCTTGAACAAAACAAAATGCTCAGCAGAATTTTGGAAAGCTGTTCAACTTATTAATGGTAGAAGAAACTCCATTGCCTTAAGTTTACAAGTGGAACAGCTAAAAAAAAAACACTTCTCTTGTAGTAAGTTTCCCGAACTCCAAAGTTCCTGATCAATTCAGCTTTTATGTTGTCCCACGTTGGATTCGCTCCCTGCGTCCTTATTGCTTGTAATGCTGGTCCTTGAATTTTGTTTATCACGTTCCTTTGAAGAATAAGAATGTAATACTCCCATGGTGTTCCCGCAAAAAACGGCAGGAAAATCTCCACTTCCCTGATGAATGAAGTCAGGGCGTACTCTGATGTACCCCAGTATTCTCTGATCCTTGAGGATTCCTTCATAAACTCCGTTACTCCTATAGTAACTGGTGCAGGACCTTGTGGTTGTGCTCAAGCTCCACCTTGTGGTGGAGCTTGAGCCTGTTGATCGTGATTGCCTTCGTCTGCTGGATTCTGCATCTTGAATTATTTCATGTTTTTTTTTTTTTTTTTTGTTTGATAATATGAGTTTATCACTTTGTTTGATAATATGAGTTTATCACTTTTAACTTTTTTCTTTTTTATTCTTTTTTTATTTTATTAATAGTAAATAGTCGAACTAAAATGATTAACAAACCGGTAACCCAATATTAATTTCAGTTTAACTTGGTATCACTTTGTTTAATCTTCACTGCCAATATTAATTTTAGTTTAATATGGTAGATATGTCACTTTGTTCACTATTTTGCATTTTTTTTATTTTTGTTCTTTAATTTCAATCTTCGGATTGAAATCCTCTCGACTGCGCCACTTAAGTAGAAATAAAAAAAGGTTTAATTAAAAAAAACTTTATTTACAAAATAAGAGAATCTTAAGTTGAACCGTTACAACTGACGGTTCTTATTCAGACTAAACTTATAATAATAATTATTGATGAAGGTTGTCTCAGGCAGTTGAACATTAATTATATCGTCAGCATATTTCGTAGTTCTTCTTGGAATTATTATTGCGACCAATCGATTGTGAAATTGGTGGCTCGTGTTGACGTTACTGCTGACGATGGAAGATTCGTATTTGTTAATAATACGACATCTGTTTTTTTCTGGGGTTGCTAACCTGAACCATTGTATTTAAATTTCTGTAGTACAATCATGAAGCAGCGCCATCTAAGGAAAGTTGTGAATCTCACATTTGGAGATTCTTACATTTACTAATTGTCTATTCTGTTACCCTAACAATAGTCGTCAACAAAACAAATTAATAATATATGTAATGTATTTTATTGGCTCTAAAATCCATATTTCCTTGAAAAGAGTCGTTAACAAAACAAAAATCATATATGTTTACGACTGTTGTCAGAGTTACAGAATAGACAACTAGTAAATGCACGAACCTAAAAATGTGTTATTCACAAGTTTCTTAAGATGGCCAGGCGGTGATTATTCAGCATGAAAATACTATAGAAATGTATATACAATGTCTGGACGTAACCCGCGACTTATAGACATCCTTTTTTTGTTCACATTAATTGAAAACGGCTAAGAACTAAACAAAGAAAATGTGTCTTTTACCTAGCTTATATGCATGGTTGAAGCGAGCTTGAACTTAGGTTCACCCATTTGTAAACGGGGATGAGTTGGAACGAAATGGAATTCGACTCGATCGCACTCGAGCAGTGGTGTTGAGTCGAAAATTAAATGAAATACCTGGGTTGAAATGGTGAATACACAATTATTTCTGCATGTGATCAATTGCATATTAACGAATGAGTATTTGTTGTTGAAAAGTATGCGCATAACTTTTAAAAGCAATACAAATATGTGGGTTCTCCGGAATCTCTTTTGATGATGTTATGAGTTTCATAAGTGGTTTGCTGTTATATATCGATGTCACAGTAGGGCACGTAACTCTTCCCCCCAAAGTGTGAACTTTAAGATTGTGGCGGGTTAACGTTCAGCTCACCGATGTCATGGCTTATGTGGTTTGTGGTCCAATAGTGTTATATGAAGTATCTTAAGAATCCGCAATAAATTCAAAGTGTGCCCTTTGCTGTGTTGGCAATTGGGAAAGGTATGGGGAGGAAATAGGTTTTCTATTTTGTTCATATTAATTTTAATATTTTTCTTTTTTTTTGCAATGTTTTTTTTTTATTTTTTTTTAATCATAGATAGGTATAAAAATCATTATAGTTTTCAAGTTTTTAAGTACAATAACTTTTAATAGAAAAATAGTAAATAAGTGCTTTAATTAAATGAATCCGGTTTTCATTGATTAAAATGTAAGTATATATGTACATATTTTGTACGTATAAAATGATATGTACCTATAGGTACCAAAAATTACGTAAATTTTCGTTTTTACTAATTTTTTGTTTATGTACCTTTCTTTTATTTGTCTGAACTGTCACTGGATTATTTCTTAGCACTTGATGCTCTAAAAATTTCAGTGCAAGTTTATTTCGTCTATCATCTTTTTCAAATATACGTTCACCAATGTTTCTTATAGGAGGAATTTCGCGTGTACTGTTACGTTTTTCAGTTATATTTTTTTTATAAGCTAAACTTCTATTATGCGCTATATCTTTTAAAATGTCATATGTTTTTTTGTGCTCAGTTAAGTAGTCTTGACCTGTATTAGTTGTCGTTACAGTTGGAAAAATATTGGTTTTAGGTATGTGACCATTTAGCTATTCGAAGGGTGTCATTTTAGTTACAGAATGGATAGAACCTAGCCTTAATAATTCTTATCAATTCCGTGAGAGTGGAATGAAACCTCTTTACAGGTTAGTTTCCAGTGGAACTTTTGGCACATGTTGTGTGTAAATGAATGCTATAAATACTTAGGAAGTCTTTAAAAAGCGAGGATAAAAATTCGTTACCATTATCTGTAACTATTTTTTCAGGGATTCCGTGATGTGAGAAAAAATGTTTGAGACACTTAACAATGTTGATGCTGTTTCGGGATGGTAATAAGTAAACGCTTAAGAATCTACTGAATTTTGTAAGGAAATTTTCATTATGTGCTGAATAAACATCCATATGCAAAATCTCTAAGGGTCTTGATGGAGTTTCAGTCAACTCAAACTTCAAGGGTTTCACTAAACGGTCGTACTTGTATCTTTGGCATGTATTGCAGTTGTTTTTAATTTTGAAACTATGTTTTTCATATTAGGAAAATAAAATTCTCTTTTAAGATGTACTTTGCTTTCTATTATTCCTCTATGATTTGATTTTTCACGGTAATTTCGTATTATACATATGTTATACATTATGTATGTTCTTGTTCGTCACGTTGGGTCACGTCTTGCAACAAAGAAGTACTCCTAACAAGTTTTAAAAGTGCATTGTTAAAGTACTTCGAATAAACATCATGAATGGAAGTGATTCTTTTAGTACTCAAATAGTTTTGAAAAATGTCTACCATAACATCTTCCTTACATAAGTTCTCACATTCGATTCGATGTCTTTTCCTTCTCTTAAATAGTATACTCAAAGTAGCATTTACTTTTTTCCTATTCGGATTTTCTATGAGGATAACCTGATTGGAAAACTCATTAATGGGTCTTTCAGATATCGGAATACCATCACTGGTATTCTCTTGAGCAAAATGGATAGTGTCTAGGTTTTCTGACTCGTCAATGTTATTTTCAGTAGATATTAAATCTAGATTATGTGACTGTAGATTTTCATTTACGTGAATTTCAACTCGGGGTAGTGCATCGACGTTAGAATTCAGCTTCCCGCTTTTATGAACAATGGTGTAGTTATATTCCTCTAAATTTAAGCGCCAACGAACTAATTTTGAATTTTGTTCCTTATTAAGAGAAAAGAGCCATGTTAAGGGCTTGTGGTCTGTTACTATCGTTAACTATCGACCATAGAGATAAGGCCGAAAGTATTTTGCAGCCCAATAGATTGCTAACAACTCTTTCTCAATAGTACTATAACTTTCTTCAGATTTAGACAATGTGCGACTTGCGTAACAAATCGGCTTGTCTGTTCCTATTGGTCCTTGCGATAGTACTGCATCTATTGCAATGTTACTCGCATCAGTAGTAAGATTAAATGGTTTTGTAAAATCGGGATACTGTAGGATCGGTTCGTTGCATAGGAGGGTCTTACAAGTGTCGAAGCAATCTATAAACTTTGAATTCAAAATGATGCTATTACCTTTTCTGAGACATTCTGTCATGGGTTTTGTTATTTTGGCAAAGTCCCCTATGAATTTCCTATAATATCCAAGTAAGCCCAAGAACGATTTTATTTGTTTGGAAGTCCGAGGTATAGGAAACTTTTTTATAGACATTATTTTATCTGGGTTCGGCTTAACCCCTTCGGATGTAACCAAATGTCCCAAAAAAGATACTTCTTTTTTAATAAACTTGGATTTTGTCGGCTGAATTTTGAAATTTGCGCTCTGGAGTTTTTTGAATACAAGTTCAAAATTCTCAATGTGCTCTTGGAGCGATGTGGAAAAGACGATAATATCGTCCATGTAGACAAAACAGATTTTTCCCTGCAACTCTCATAAAACATGGTCCATCACTCTTTGGAACGTGGATGGGGCGTTCTTTAGACCAAACGGCATTCTAACAAATTCAAAATGTCCATTATTGACCGAAAAAGCTGTTTTGGGTATATCTATTTCATCTACTTGTATTTGGTGGAACCCTGACGCTAGGTCCAGAATGCTAAAATATAAAGATTTTCCTAATTTGTCTAGGATATCATTCACGTTTGGTACGGGATGTCTGTCGTCTATAGTTTTTTCATTTAACTTGCGATAATCTATAACCAATCGCCATTTTTCTTTGCCATTTAAATCTTTCTTTCTAGGCACTATCCAAATCGGAAAAGACCAAGGAGAAAAACTTTGACGAATGATACCCTCTTCAAGCATTTTACAAACCTGCTTTTGAACTTCTTCTTTTAGAGCATATGGATATCTATAGGATTTTGTATACACCGGTATATCATCTTTCGTTTTTATTTGGTGTTTTATTTCACTAGAGAATGTTAGGTTATCATTTTCTTTGAAAAAAATATGTTTATATTAATTTATAGCAACGCGTTTTTATAGCATTTCGCTCTTCTGCATTTAGGTGATCAATCCGAAGCATGTCAATAACATTAATGTCACCAAGATTTCCCGAACTTTGTATTGACATATTATGTATTTCTATGACATTATCTGAACTCATTTTGCATGATTTTATTGGCTGCTCTAGTGTAAATACCTGGGTAGAGTTAGTCGAATTGACAATCTCAACCAAGGAACACCATGCATTTGCTTCATAAATGCCCTTGAAAAAAAGTAAATTTGGCCTTATGTATGTGGGTTTTATAAAAATGCTACCAAATTCAACATCAGGAAGGCGACAAATTATTTTGCTCATTTCCGGAACAGAGTATGTTTTCGAAATAATGTTAGGCTTGAATTTTAACGGTATTTTTATGAATTCATTTTTTAACATTTTATTTTTCAAATCAACGTTAATCCCTAGTTTTCTCATGATATCTATTCCAAAGAGACCATCTGTTACAATTTTTCCCGCACGACGAGGAATATTATTATTAATATTAATATATTTATTAAATTATTTAAACTTTTAATCTATCACCGCGAACAACAAATAAAATATCAAAAGGTACACACGACCGCGACGACGAAGACTAAACTAAAACAATTACCAAAAATAAATAGGTAATTGATGCGATGATAAAAAAAAACTGTTTTTTCTTGTTTATGATAAACAACACGGCGAAAACAAAATTGTAACCTACAGCAAAGATGATGCTGCTTCCTCAGCCTAGCTCAGCTGGTCGTAGGTTCGCGAATTATTTAATCGATAAAATGATTGATAATAAAAAAAACAAATCACTGATAAGAAAATTTAAAAAGTAGGTACAGGTACCTATTTGTACTTACTTGGTATACGTATGCAAATGCAGGTACGTATACAAGAAAGTCAAAAGGGTAAAGGGCGCCAGAAATTTTTTTTGAAAAAGGAAATTCCAAACCTTCGAAGCGGAAACGACGGTGAAAAGCCAAAGAAAAAAAATAAAAACAAAATGAATAATTATTTTAACTTCCCGAGTAGGGATTTCACATATTCTTTATTTAGCTCAGGAAACCTTTCAAGCAGGATAAAAACCTGAGATCTTTTAAAACAAAACAAAAATTAACAATTTAAATAGGTATAGGTATTAAAATTAAACTAAGATGGATCACTATCGCTTGGTCCCGAAATATAGAAAATGCAATTACAACCAGGTCGCGTGTCCTGCAATCTCAGGATAAATTCGATGCAGAAGTCAACCGAATAGGTAATATGTTTATTTTTTTTTCTCAAAAAAAAAACTCAACATAAAACGTAGCAAAACAACAAAAAAAACCACTGTGTACTTATCTGTACCAACTGCAAAATTTTCCTTCCTTTTTCTCCTGTCTGCCTGGAATCTTTACTACAACACTTTTAAAATATTTAATTTCTCTACTCTACTTTATCAAATTTCAAAATCAAATTTTCCAACTATCAACAATTTTTCTTTATTATATTACAAATTTTTTTTTGAACCTCTCGTTCGTTTGCTAGTCACTTAAGAAGTGTCCTTCCAAACTTTAACCATGCTTGGAAAGCATCTTCTTTTTTTTGTCCCCTATGGTTTCGGCCAATCAGTACCCGCTAATCTCGATGACGAGATAATACAGCAATCACATAGCATTATTTGCGAATATGTGCTGTCGTCATCGAAATTCAGCGGTCCTGCTTACTCCCATATAAAACCCAAGCTTACTGCATATTCATCATCGAATTCGCCGGCCACTGATCTTCTTACAGTGAAAGGCTATTCGATGAATGCATTCAGCCCATATTCCCACATTTTTATAAAAAGAAAAACAATTGAAAGCTGAAAAATCTAATGTCAGCTTACAATCATTTTTCCCCTCAAAACTAATACAATGCAAAAAAAACAAAACAACAAAAAATTCAAGGCAGACAATATAAAACCATTTGAAGGAAAATATGGCAGTTTATATCTCCTATTTGTGACTTTAACTACTTCGGTGGACTTCTGTTCAGATTTGGGGGATTGGGGCTAGCAGATAGCGTTCCATCTTGTACAAATTATATTTAAATTTATGACAGGCTCTCGGCCATTTTTAAACAACATCAACTTTCGGGAACAAAATGTCATCCGTGTTTATCTTCATCAGTATGCCCTTCTGGCTATGCAAGGTTTATGGTTTCGGAGAGTAACTTCAGCCTTTATGTCTATGTTACAGTAGTACGTCCAACTACTATTTTGGTTCTTGGCTCACCAAATCAATGTTTTAATCGCATGACATCCGAAGATCTGTTTCTTCAAAATACTAAGAGATAGTACCGATGTCTGATGGACCATGGTTGCCCTACTCTCTCTCAGTAGATTGAAAGAAACACCTGAGAAGATAAAAATTAGAAGGAAGTAATGCAGGAATAAGGAATGGGACTGAGATGTAAAGAACAGTTTTTGTAACGGTAAATAACTATGGGAATCAAAAACTAAAAAAGATATTCTTTTTTTCAGTATTAAATTCAGATATACCCTCAAATATAACTTCTTCGTTGATGTTTTGACTTTTAAAAACTATTTTTATTTCAATTGGGTCTATTGTTTGTATTTAAATTTTTTTTGCAATGGTTGGACTAATAAAAGATCTATTGCTGCCTGTATCTATGAGAAATTTAAGTTTCGAAGTAGTTAAGCTGTCTATTGTTATGTAAGGAAAAAGATTAGTATTGTAGTTGTTTACATTAATGTATCCTATTGATTGTCCGAGGCTAGTGTAAGAAAATTCGTGTCATCTATTTCTGTTTGTATTATTTCTTGAGGAGGATCGGAGAAATCAAGGTTCTGATAACAAAGTTGTGGTTCCTGACAGTTAAAGTTCGTTGCATTGTTTTGTAGTTGGATTATCTTACTATCGTCAGAAGGGTCCCCAATTTCTACATTATGCAAATAATTTTGTGAGCTAGGATTCATACGAGTCAGATTTGTACTTCCACTTGCAACATCCATTGGTTCTGGACGTGAAAATCTTGTTTGACTTGAATATTGCTGATGTGGACGCGAAAATCGAGTTTGACTTGAGTATTGTTTGATATTGCTGTTGTTATTACTAGAGAACGGAACATTATGTGTAGATGTAGATGGTTGTGCAGATTGGGAATTACTGTTAAAAAAAGATGGTTTGGCAAAATGTTGAAGATTGTTATTTAGAGTTGGCTGGCTGTTTACAAATTGTTGATTATTTATAGGAATATATGGAGCGGTAAAATGTTGTTGTCTGTAGTTTGGTACATATGGTACGTTATAAGTTTGTGGGGTAGTATTTGGGACGAACTGTCTAGCCAAAACATTTCTTTGATTTTGTGGGGAAGAACTGTGGTCTATTTTGCCTATTTGTTGTGCTGTTTTGATAAAATGATTGCTGTAGGTAGTTACAATTATTTGAGTCTCTAAAGTATATGCAGTTTTGCTCTTTCAGACAAAAATTAAAAGCGTGTGTCAATTTATTTGGTCTCATAGCCTTTATTGTAAGGCCTAAGGGTTCTTTGAGCCCTGAAAGGAAAGTGTTAAGGCACATTTTCTCGAATAAGACTTGCTTATATTGTATAACACTGGGTTCTCTTTCATGCACTTTTACATGATTAATCATAGCGGATAAAATGTCTATTACTTTTGAGTAAAACTTTCAACTGTATCATGGTTTTGTCGTAGTTGGTGTAAGTTCCGTACAAAGCTGGTTTCGTTGCGTTTGTCAGAGTAGTGCACAACAAGATTTTGCTTAATTTCACTCCAAACAACCGGAGTGCCTTACATATTTAGCACTTCGTTTGCTTGTCCCGTTATTTTATTACGAATCGCACGAAGTATTATTTTGGGATACGCAGAATCATTTAAATCAGGCATCAAACTTAAAATTCATCAACGTTTGAAAGAAAATCATATAGAGTCTTAGGATTACCATCAAAGTAATAAGGTAAATCTTTAACTGCGTCAGGAATTTTGAGGGAGTTAAAGATTTCTAACGGATTCATAACTGTATTTTCAATTAAGACACCGCTTACAATATTTCTTAAGTTACAGGTTAATTTACTTCGATCAGCACTAGATAAAATGTTATTGGCTTGTAATTTATTTCGATTTTGGGTTTTAAAGGAAGGCATAGGAATAACGAGGAATATTACTAACAACAGATTGGGACTCACCTAAGATCAACTGGGATACTGCTGGGGATAGACTATGACATTTGCTTTACGTGTTATTGATAATAATATAGTTGTAGTTTTAACTTTGACAAAAATGTGATTGGAATCCAATATTCATTCGGATTTTTATGATAAATTGGGATACCGCTGGGACAGGCTGGAATAATTTGCAACATGTGTGTCGTCTTTAATATGTAAGTTAGTTGTATATTTTGATTTTGAACAATGCCTTCCGACACCAAGCTTGTCCACATCGGTAGCTTTCTACAAGAGGCAGCTGTCGACATTCAACTTGACTGCGCACGACCTTTCAGATGGAACGTCAAAATCTACATGTGGCATGAAGGCATTGCTGGAAGGAGGGCAAATGAAATAGCGTCATGCCTTTTCCTGCACCTTAAAAGTCTTCCCAAAACCATCAACTCAGTAAAGTTTTATTCTCATACTTGTGGATATTGATCCTGATTTGGAAGATTCTGATGAAGAATAATACAATCGAAAATGTACTGAATTTCTTTTCATACATTAAAATTCTTAAATGATTTTTGTATTCCTTTTCCTTTAATTTTATTTTTTTCTAGTTTAAAAGTGAAATAAATGTAATAATTTTTACTATTACTTTTATCGTTGGATTAAAGATCCAAATTTAATGTCTTGATTTTGATTTGTTGAGTTAAATACATAGATGCGTTTGTTTATGAAACACTATGTACCTGTTTTATTACTTCATTCTGTATCTTATCTCAACTCGTTGAAAAATAACTGAAAATAACGTTTGGTCATAACAACATATCTCCTTCAAATCATGCTCTTACATTGATTTGTTAATAATAAAATATATTATTGCATTCAAACGTTACTAAAATATCCAAAATGAGATTTAGAATGAATTATTGAACTTCCAAGTGGCTCTATCTCAAAACTATGATTTTGGACTTATGCCCTTATGATCAGACTTCATAGATTTAATCCTAGTTAAATTTGATCCCTTTTTATTGGAGTGAATAAAATATAAGCTTTTTGTTGTGTCAGTTGAATTAATAAGGAATTTTAAAAAATATAAATTTCCTATTGAGATTCCTTGTGTTCCATTGAGATTCCTTGTGTTCCTTTAATACAAAATTTCTATGAATTTCAATCAAGTGTCTTAGTATTTATATAAATGCATAAACAGTGTTTCACAACAACACGAAGCTATGAGGTATGCAATGAAAAATAAAAATTAACTACCTCTCTATCCATTGTACCAAAACAATTCTATCCTATCTTTCTACTCCTTCTAACATGGTCGTGCAACACCTGTTGCATTTAAAAGGCAATGTTCCTTACAGACACATAGTTAAAATATTATTATTATTATTATATCCAGATCGCTTTGGATACAATCGATAAAAAATGCAATAATGAACGCGGCCGATAATAAAATGATATACAAATGATCGCAGCGAAACAAATGTCAAAAATTAACCACTTGGTTAAATTTTAACGAGCTGTTAAACAAGTTTATTTTTGATGTCTGTATTCACCTCAAGCGCAAAAATTTAGCCATAGGATCAAATTTAACAGCACTTTCAACGCAAATGGCACACGGCCTTAGAATTAAAAAGAAAACATTGATATTATCACATCCAGAAGGTTTACTAAAAAAAAAATATTTGCTTAACTGCAAATAATAGAGCATTTTTGCAAAATTGACATTTTGAGTGAGATTTATATCATGAAACTAAATGATCCACAAGTTATATACAATTTTTTTGTAACAGAATAATTTATGTCGAACATAAGAATTAAGTTTAACCTAGTTATATTATAGAATTATGAAGAGAATGAGCAAACGCCAGTTATAGCTATTATTGAAACTCATTAATTTAAAAGAAAATTAATATTAAGTCAATATATCCAACAATTATGGTGTAAATTGGTATTTAAATGAAGGTAATGAATTATAAAATTTTTCAATTAAAAAAACTAACGCAGTTTGGACTGGATTTACAAAAGAACAACACTTTTGTTTTTTCATTGATCATTGAAAACAGATGGCCCGTTTTTGTATGGAGCCTGGGCCCAGATCCTATATAGGAAAATGCCAAATATTTTTAAAATCGGTGTTGGCGGCATAAGATATTTCGGCTTTTCTGAAGAATAGCATCTAGAAAAATGATAAAGAATCAAATGAAAGAACTCTAAAATACCTTTCAAACGATACTAATATCTTTTTCCTAAAATCTTCTTCGGCTGATATCTTAAAAAAATCAGTAATGTCATACACTTTTTTTTGCACCACATTAAATTAAAATTATCTTATCGCAAACGAATGTAATCTTATAAGTTAAAAGAACATTTTTAAGTTAGTCGATAAGTCGAAAATAATGAAGCTACCTCTAAAATATGCGGAACTTAATGAAATTTTCACAGGCTGTTTCGTAGTGTACTAGGAAGACCCCCTCTAAGTTTTTGACCTCGATGACCCTGTCTTAATTTGTGGAGGGGGAAATCCTCATTTTATTCTTATTTTTTTTTTAGTTTTTCACTTATAAATCCTATACTAAGCACATTTTGTATACCAAATTGCATAACAAAGTTAAAGAAAATTAAATTTCCGAAAAATTGGATGGTAACCAGATCTTTAGGCTCAATATTAACAGAGATACAGCCGATTTATTATTGGGGTCTGCTCACCCCAACAATAATAGTGAGTTTTTAACTGTATACTGTATTTTTATTGTCTTAAGGCAAGGTTATTTGTAAACAAATGTTAGAAGAGCGAGTTGATTGGGCCAAAAATATAGAATTGGACGCGGGTTTATTAACTCCCCCCTCCAATTAATCGGCAGGGACAATTTTCAAAACAAAAAAAAAACAAAAAAGTACCTTTTAAGGCCAGGCATCTCTTCTTCGTTGTCTTTTTTATTAAAGTTTTTTTTATCAAATAGTTTTTGAAATAATAATTTTCAAATTAAAAATTTTGAAAAAAAAATAGTTTTCGTTATTTTTAATTTTCAAAAAAGCACACGACGTTTGGGCATATGGGGTGGGGGAGTAAAATAAACCTTACCTTGGCCCAACTTACTCGATCTACATTCTTTTACAAATGATTGTAATAGCCTTTTCTAAAAAAAAAAAGAATCACTGTATACATAAAACACCTACTATTATTATAGGGGTCAGCAGACCCCAATAATAAATCGGCTGTACAGATCTGGCTCACCACCCAATTTTAGTTTAGAAAATATAGGGTTAGGTTAGGTTTATGTGGCTGTCAGGAAGACTACTGACACACTTAGACCACAGATAGGTCCGTTGTGATACCACGAAATGAGCGAGGGAGTATTTCTTTAATTAAACCAGTTGGAGCTTCTTATGAAGCGATGTAAAGATAGAATATCAACGTTCGACATATCGCTTGGATCGTCGAAAAAGAAATTACCCAGGTGTAATTTACGTCTTTGGGAGAGAGCTGGGCATGAACAGAGAAGATGGGTGATAGTCTCCTCCTCCTCCTCGTCCATGCAGCTTCTGCAAAAATCATTAGAGAATACGCCAAGTCTTATGGCGTGTCTTCCTATGAGGCAGTGTCCGGTTATGACACCAATTACGGAGCTAAGATGTAATCTGCTCATAGATAACAAACATTTAGTACGTTTCTGATCTAATTTTGGCCAGATTTGCTTTGTCGCTACGCAGGTAGTAGTGTTTGTCCATCTTAAATTTGTTTTCTCTATGGCATCTAGTTTTAGCATGAGTTTGCTTGTAGCGATAGGTATACCAATATTCACCTTGTTAGGTAAAACCGGTAGTAGGGTTCCATTTCTGGCGAGTTCATCGGCTTTGCAGTTTCCCTCAATGTCTCTGTGTCCCGGCACCCAGAAAAGGTGAATATTGAACTGTTCTGCCATCTCCATGAGAGATGATCGACAGTCGCAGGCAGTTATTGAGTTTGTGGAAACAGCACTGATTGATTTGAGGGCTGCCTGACTGTCTGAAAATATACGGATATCCGATACAGATATCACGTTTTCCCTTAACCAGGATAATACCTCTTTGATCGCCAGAATTTCCGCTTGGAACACACTACAATGGTCAGGTAGACGGAATGAGAGACTTAAATTTAGTCTGTCTGAGTACACGCCACCACCAACCCCATCTTTAGTTTTTGAGCCATCAGTGTAAAAATGAACTGATTCATCTTTCAAGAAACTCTCCATTTCCCAAGTGGATCTTGGTGGGATGGTGACTTGAAAATTCTTGTCAAAAACTAGCTGGGGTATAGAGTAGTCGGAGTGACTTAATTTTGGTCCGAATGTTTTCAGAATAATGGAGTGACCAATTGAGTTATCGGTCCATTGAGAGATGGCTTTGAGACGAACGGCTGTGCTTGCGGCCGTTTGTTTGCTAAAAATGTCAAGTGGTATGAGATTAAGTAGAATGTCAAGAGCAGCTGAAGGTGTCGAACGGAGAGCTCCGCTAATACACATACAGGCTGACCGTTGGACTTTACTTAACTTGTCACGATATGTAACTTTGTCTAGGGCAGTCCACCATACTGCTACCCCGTAAGTTAGTATCGGTCTGATGACCGCTGTGTAGAGCCAGTGGGTTATGTATGGGGATAAGCCCCATTCATTTCCGATGGCTTTTTTGCAAGAGAAGAGTGCTACTGTGGCTTTCCTAACTCTTTCCTGTATATTTGCTTTCCAGTGTAGTTTTTTGTCCTGGATAAGACCTAGATATTTAGCTTCATCTGAAAACCTTAGTGGAGTTCCCGTAATTGATGGGGGACTTATTTGGGGAATTTTATATTTTCTTGTGAAGAGGACAAGTTCAGTTTTGTTTGGGTTTATACCCAGTCCGCATTTTTCTGCCCATTTGAGCATAATATTTAGAGCATTTTGCATTAATTCAATGAGAATTTTAGCATGTTTTCCCGATATTGCAATGGCAACATCGTCGGCATACGCGATCACTTTGAAACCTTCTTTTTCTAGGCTTTTTAACACCTCATTTACGACTATGTTCCATAGAAGTGGGGAAAGGACTCCGCCTTGAGGTGTACCTCTGCTGACAGATCTTCTTTCATGAGTGCCACCTAAAGATGAATTAATAATTCTACTTTCTAACATAAGATTAATTAGGTCATTCAGTGAACCATGTATATCTAGTTTCTTCATTGACGCTGTGATTGCTTGATAGCTGACATTATTGAAGGCGCCTTCAATATCGAGAAATGCAACTAGAGTGTACTCTTTATGATGTAGTGAGTATTCGATGGTTCGTACCAGTGTGTGTAAAGCCGTTTCTACCGATTTTCCTTTACAATAAGCGTGTTGTGCAGTAGATACCAGATTAGGATCTATAGCATTGCGCAGATGGATATCGATCAATCTCTCTAGGGTTTTGAGAAGGAACGATGATAGGCTGATTGGTCTGAGATCTTTAGGGTTAACCTGGGAGCATTTACCGGCTTTGGGTATAAAGACAACTTTTACCTCTCTCCATAAAGAGGGAATGTAAGTAAATTTTACGCAACCAATTAGGATGATCTCTAGGATGGGTGTTATGATATCCGAGGCAAATTGAAGCTCGGCAGGTATTATGCCGTCGGGTCCGGGAGATTTGTAAGGATCAAAGCTGTTTATAGCCCATTTCAGTTTATCCTTAGAAATCAGACCAACAATATTTGTATGTGTGTTGCTTGATAATAATGAATCAATGCTGTTTATATTTTGTGAGCTACCTGGAAAATGGGTGTCTAGTAGCAGGGTGAGCGATTCTTCGCAAGAATTGGTCCAAGAGCCGTTAGCTGTCTTTAAGGAGCTAGGCATTGTAGGATTTTTTGATAGAATTTTTCTTAATCGTGAAGCTTCTGAAGTTTCTTCTATTTTTCCACAGAAGTTCCTCCAGGAGGTTCTTTTATTATTTCTTAATTCTTTTTTATAAATTTTTAGGGATTCCTTATAAAATTCCCAGTCCAGACTATCTCTAGAATGTTTAGCTCGGTTAAAAAGTTGTCTGCACTTTTTCCTGAGCAGTTCTAGACCCGAGTTCCACCAACGTGGTTTCTGTTTTCCTCTTATTTGAGTAAGGGGACAAGAAATGGCCATTGATTTATTGAGAGCTAGGGTGAGATCTTTGACTTTATCATCAAGATCATTTTTATTAGAAGGGATACTTAAGAGTGATGGTTTAACTAATCTTACTAAAGTTTCTCTATATAGTTGCCAGTTGGTTTTCCGATAATTTCGGAAGGCTGGCTGTTTTTTAGATTCTTCATCAAGACAAAATTGGACGTATCTGTGATCAGAGAACGAATGTTCCTTAGAAACTCTCCAGTTTTTGATCTTGTGATGAATCGTAACGGAGACAAGAGTGATATCTAGAACCTCTTGTCGGTTTTTGGTAATGAATGTTGGTTCATTGCCAATGTTACTTACTATAAGGTTAGTACTTAGAATAAAATCAAAAAGTGACTCACCTCTGTCATTTATGTCTGTACTTCCCCAGACGGTATGATGGGCATTAGCGTCACACCCGATTATAAGGCAGACTTTCTGTCGTTCTGCTTCCCTGATTAGTTCCTCTAGCTTGTCGCCAGGAAGAGGGCCAAGGTGGTCATGGCCGAGATACGCTGATGCTAACCAGTACGCCCCGTTATTGGTTTGTAGTCTAACTACGGTTACATCACGATCGCTGTAATCAGGGAGTAAATATACGTTAATGCTACTTTTTACTAATATGCAAGATCTAGGGTCACCTTTATTTGATGCATACAGCAGGTAGTATCCGGGAGTCCTGAGTCCTTGAACAGTGGAATTGACAATCCAAGGTTCTTGGATCAGGACGATGTCTTCCCCTTTATTTTGTAGACGGAGAAGAAGGGAGGTCGAAGCCACTTTGGAGTGATGGGTGTTAATCTGTACTAACTGCACCATCTTGGTTACAGCTAGGTGGATCAACCCCCACCACAGTTTGGTCGAGATCTACATCGGAATCGAAATCCGATTTAAGAAGGTCGTCCTCATTGCAAGATGTTTCATTTGCGGAGTCAACAATATCCATGTCGGAGTATTTGTCAACGTTAGGAGCCTCTTTGACAGATGGCGGTTTTATATAAATGGAGGACGACACAGTGGAGGAGGTGCATGGAGTATCTACCTCCATTGTCTGAAGGTCGATACCCGAGGCATGTTCCTTTTCTGCAAATACATCCTGTGATTTTGATGGCATCGCGTTCGATGCGTTTTCCTCGTCTTTTTTATATACTTTTAGAGTTATGGTAGACCATCCAAACCTAACCACACCTTGGGTTTCAGCCAAAGAGTCCTTATTTATCACCACTATGGCTGATCTATAAGAACCCCGTGGATCTTCAAGCTTCGCAACCTTCCAGTCGTGAGTAGGCAAGGATGGATTACCATACTGTAGCATCTTGAGGATGATTTCTTTATTGGAGAGATCGGCCGGGACATTAGTGCGGGCTCTTGGTCTGCACGGGATATTCTCCTTTGCCACAACCTCGAGTTTTGCATTTGGCCATAGGCCCTCTAACCTGCTGACAGCGAGTTTATACAGGTCACACGACCTCTCACTATCAAAGGCAACTAGCTTGACTCGACCTTGATACCATCCCGCATCCTCAAAAATTGCAGGTTCCCCTGGATTTTCGAGCATGAGGGTCCAGTATGAGGCTTGGAGTTTATTCAAAACCATTTGCCAATGATCGGGAGAGATCGCGCCATCTGCATTACTACCGTCGATGACAGCTAGAATGGTTTTGTCTTTTAGCAAGGCACTAAAGGACAGATCTTTCCTGGTAAAGGATGGAGCGCCAGCGGTGTTCGCCTTTGGCCTTTTGGGTTCCGGAGTGGTTCCCTTTTTCATTTTCATTTTCTTCCTCTTCTCGGTGGGAGTAGGTCTACATGACGTATTACCACTGCCATCGAGGAGGGGAGCCCCGTTGTGTTCGGAAGAGATCTACCTTGTCTAGTGGTGGGACCAACAGTCGTGGTCGAACCTTGAGCCAGAGCAGTAACTCCCGAATACACGAGAGGTTTTGTACGGGCGGTTTGTGTGGGAGTTCCACTAAGGGCTGCGTTTTTCGCAGCAGAAGAGAGGTTGGCAAGACCCTTGTCAGCATCTTTGAGTCCTACCGAGTTCGGAGTGGGTACGTTACCAGCGGGCAGATTGTTATCTCCTCCGCAGGTAGTAGCGTCTAGACTGTGGGACGCTCCACAACCCCGGGGTGGCTTGTTAACCTTTCCGGAAATTGTGGTCGTCACACCAGTCCTACCGCTATTTAAAGCTTTTTCATTTGGAATGGCCAAAGTTTGTTTTTTGTTTGTGTTCGTGTTGTTATTTGTCACTGGCGACTTATCCTCTTTTGAGGCCAAGCCATCGCCGGCAGTCGTGACTCCTACCGACTTTTGAACCGATATCCCAGTTCGATTTTTTGAAAGAAAATATAACTAATAACTGAAAAAAATGAGAAAAAGTGAAGATTTTTCCCTCTCCACAAATTAACACAGGGTCATCGAGGTCAAAAACTTAGAGGGGGTCTTCCTAGTATACTATCAAACAACCTGTGACAGTTTCATTAAGTTCTGAATATTTTCCAGGTAGCTTCATTATTTTCGACATACTGACTGGACTAAAAATTTCCTTTTAGCTTATACTATGACATAAGTTTGAGATAAGATAATTTTAATCTACTTTAATTAATGGTTATCAATCCCAGATTCTAGTGGTGCAAACATATACGTACACCTAAACCACAGGTCATCAACTTGTAATCCTCCGTCTCCTCCCGCAGAAAAAAAAATTACACGCGCTTTTCTATACGTGAATAAGTGTAAACAGTAAAATGCAAAGTTGCAAGAGTTGATGTACTATTTATTTATTATTCTATGACCTAAACAAAGCACAAAACAAAACATAGGACACGTATCCTTTTATTTAAATTACATCACCATATAGATATCGATCTTTTTCGTTCTGAGACATTTCTCAAAACTTTTACAATAACATAAAAATGCCTTATATTGAGACACCATTATTTACTTTACTAATCACTATTATCGGTTTGTTTATCTACTTATGAAAATAATTTATATTTTTTCACAGGCAAATTAATATAACATGAACCCCACCTTAAGACGAAAAATGCAGACACAAGAAGATAAGAATCAATATAGAAATCTAGATTAAAACTAACAATCCAAAGAATAAAATGTCAACGCAATCGAATTTTCTAATACAAACTAAAAATAACCACTTACCCCTGCCATTAGTTTGAATTTTTTTGCTAAAGCTTCAAAATTCTTTGCATTTTGTTTGATTTAACGGGTTCGTATGACTGTTGCTAATGTATGAGCTGTCAGACCAACTAAAATTTCATCCACATAAAAACATCCCTCATATCTCTAAAAATTCCAAAGGAGTGATAATATCTACTTAAGCTGGACGAGTATCGTTCATATCTTGTGTCAATTGCCGGAGGTAACGTTGCTGCACATTCCGTTGACAATTTCCGCCGCATATCAGACCATACAACGCAACAATTCCAGAACAGTCATCAGCAAGAGCAAAATACACAAGAACCACAAAGAAGCGTCTTGGAACAGCAGCGCGTGAATTTGCACTGTAACAACGAAACTAGCTTTCAACAACAGGAGCAACATCAACTGCAGCAACACCACCAAGAACAGCAATGCAAGCAGCATCAACGACTTCAGCACCAATTAGAACATTATTTTAATAGTGTTGCTATTGACAATATCAATAATCAACTGGAATACAAATACGAATCAGCCGGAGGCAAATTATCACAACCAGGGTCTATACCATCCTTAGAAAAACCTGCTCAGATACAGCAACCCTCTACAGGAGTCATTCCAAGTGGACAGACCATAACAAGACATTCGAAAGTGGATCAGTGGCTATTGAATCAGTTCAAAATTGCAACCGAAGCAGCACTTGACCTACGTTCGGCACCGCTCCTGACACAGCAGCAACCGCATCATTTCCATCAGCATCAACTGCAACAACATTTAGATCAACAACAATATCTCAATTTTTCTATAGACGGGGTATCTGAGAATTTTACAAAATTGCCTTCCGATTCACACCAACAAAATTCAAACCACTACTCCATTACAGTACCCGCAACGGTTGGTTCATCCAAAACCCAAATGACTACAGAGGTGCAGCATCAACATCAGCCCAATAACCGAGCACTATTCAAAATGGAAACCGACTTTTGGCAGCAACCCCGCGGTCCTCCTATAGGCTTAGCGTCTATAGCCCATCACCATCACCATCCGCAGCTTCAGCAACAGCACCACCAGCAACACCAGAATCATCAGTCCATGTCGTTGTTCAGTGCCATGGCAGCAAACACTGCAACTGGCACAAGTAGTAGTACTGAAGCTATCTCAAACAACCTGCCCTCGAATACTGACAGTATAGAAGTCAGCAATAGTACCGATGCCGTGACGGCATCTGAGAATGCTACTTCAGCGATATCAAGATCTAGCAACATAATTTGTGTCAATCCAAGAAGTCCCTCGCAAAATGTACCTCCTGATCAAATAAACCACCAATCAGCAAACAGTCCAACATCAACATCTGCACATTTGCACCATCAACTGCAACAACAAATTCATCATATGCAGCAACAACAGCAATCTGGGACCGTTCAAGGAGAATCATTGTCGAACGGGGGAAACGCAGGTCGGGTCAGCAGTCTCACGACACCAATACCCACAAGTCACATTACCCCAAATCAACTGCAACAAATGCACCACCTTCAGCACCAAAATCAAAGTCACTTGCAGCAGCAAACGCACCATTCGCAGTCTCACCAGCAACAGCAGCTTAGTCCTCAATTGAATTTATTACAGCCACAGACCGTGGTTGCAGAAGCTACCTTATCACATCCACCGCAAGCTGTCACGCCATCCGGGGGAAGCTCAACTCCCGACTTCAAGTTCAACAGTGAGAAGTTAGTCAATGAGATTCAGGTAAGCCCTAAACAAATATAAAAAAAAATATCATATTGTAGGTCTTTCTTTCTTGCAAGTTTTTCATTTTTGTGTGTATGAGTGCAAATTTAAATTGCTCTTTGTGTGCGGCAAAGACTCAGGAAAATATAAAAAAAGCATTTTCTCGTAATTCTCCTAAGCCACAAAGGATACAACGAAGACGGCGGCGAAAGTAGAACAATATCACGAAACGACACATTCAAAAAGCCCAGTGTCGATGACGACACCACCACCTACTTTGCCTGTTACGAAGCGAGATCCCATGTTCTTAAGGTGTCAGAAGCATATGCATGAGTATATTAATTGTATATAGACTTACAAAAAGCAACAAAAATACAAATCAAAATAAATGTTCAATGTCACGGTTTTTCTTTCTTCATTATTATCTACCTCCAATCTTTCTCTACCAATACACACAACATGACGCCTGTCTATTTAGTTTACTTTACTTTATTTTGCATGCGAGTAGAGAGTATCCTTGTGAGCATAAAAAAATTTCATGCATTATCTCACCTTAGCATCTATCCACTTAATATGTCTCTAGTCATAAGCAACAACACCCACAGTTAAAATAGGAAACACAAAAAAATTGTTTGCACCCTCTTTAAGAGTGCAGACCAGATAGATCTACCCATATCTAGTGGGTATATACTTCGAAAAATCTATAACAAAGAATGGAAAAACATTGGTCAGCGAGGCCAGTCCTAGTAGCGAATCGGAAAAAGCAGATTTTTATGTTTTTTTTTTTGTTTTGATCTAAACTTTTTCACATTATTCTTTTCGTTTTCTTGATTTTCCGCGCTAAATGAAATAATGTTTCACTTCCACGTGTTCAGGAGCTGCCACATTAAATCAGAGAAAGGATAATGTAATGTACGGGGAATGGGGGACGCTAGAGGACATGTGATTGTAAACAAGGAAGAAGAGAAACGAGACAGTATATGTTGCATTTAAAAATTAGCCAAATGGGTAGATTCGAGAAATCATGACAGGATTATTTTCGTAGATTAAGCTATTTTTTTAAATGCTAGATCCTTTCTTTATGTGCGTATATGAGAATCTATGTAGGTATGTACCTGCCTTCAAAAAAAGAACATTGACCTACAAAATAGGTCTTAAATGTGTTATTTTGGGGATGATATTTTGTTTCTCCTTCACTCTTCGGTAAGGAAACAACTCGAAAATATAGGTAGGCACCTATGGAAAAAGTTGCCAAATTTTTTGTTCAAACTTTGTAGCCAAACAAACCTTTTCCTTTTAAAGCGAAAAAACGTCTTAAACAAAAGCATTGGGTTTCTTGTTGCCAAAAATGTTAAAATATCGTCCCCCTTATTCCAAAAGCTTAATGTGTAATTTGAAAATATTGCATATTTTCAAAAACCGACCGCTTTCGTATAATTCGGGGGTTTTATTTTTTCAAAAAATTTTGCTTTACTTCACTTTCTCATAATGATGGTAACAAACTGAAAAAGTTTTGATTTAAATAGTCAATTCATTGGTACGATAGTGACTGATTTGAAAATTTGACTGTCTGAAAATTTCAAATTGCACATTCATGCTTCTAGCATAAGGGGGAAAATATGTAACTTTGTATGTAGAAGTGGCGTTAGGGTGGGTCGAAATTGGGCGACTGCCCAGGGCGTCAGATGTAAAGGGGAGCCGCAAGCCTCTTTGGACGAGGCCTACTTACCTTACTACTAAGTTTACCTTACAAAAGTTTCCTTGAATTTTCGTCAAATTCGCGTGTTTTCGTTTTCGACGACAATTTGTCTACAACTTGCTATACAATTTATATTGCAAGGATATATTAACTATCCTAATAAGAATTCATGATAGCTTCAAAATTTTAGAAAGTCATAACTCCCCGTTTAAAAAAGTTGACAATTTTCAGGAAAATTTTTATATCAATTTAATTGTTCCTTTGATTTGAAAATAGGAAAAGAAAAGTCTACCATTATTTTTGCAAGCATACAAAGTTATTAAAAAAAAACGAAAATAGGTTTTTTTTTAAATGTTTTTTTTTTAATATTTTTAACTATGGGTCTGTAAGGCACATTGCTTGATAAATAAAACAGGTGTTGCACGACACTAGTTAGAAGGAGTAGAAAGATAGGAAATTATTGTTTTGGAATGTGAAATTTATTACTTTGTTTCACTCCTACTGCTTGAACATAATGGTCTAGCTGTAGCTGTAGCTTGTAGCACTGTCGAAGTAGAGACAACGCCAATCCTATAATACGCCCAGAATGTATAGTTCACTTAACTTCAACTTTCGCGTATGCTGCCTGCTGCTTTTAGACATTTGACAAACAAAAAAAACCAACACAAATCGAAACACCTGAATGAAGATTGACGTTCTGTGCTACACCGTCCTGGACGAGCTTGCTACTGTTATAAGCTACATTTTAAAAGTAGCTTTGGTAGCGCTACATGCTGCAGTTGCAGGCTATACGCTTACACCATTCAGTTCAGCCAGTTACGTATGCTTAAATTGGTGTTATGATAGCTCAACTAACAGACTAGAGAAATCTGTTTCAATTCAAAATTACTTTTTCTACTTATTCTACTATACCCATTGCGAAAACATCTCATACCCGTAATATGTCAGCTAGCGCAAATCTGTTCGAACCCATAATAAATAAACATAATAGCTGAGCTGACGGCAAAGCCAAGGCTTTATATTCATTATAAATCATTGTAAATGATGTATTTAGATACCTACCAATAAATGAATATTTACTTACTTACTTACTTACTTAATAAACATAATATAATATCAGTCTTCATTTACAACATATATTTGCTGTTCTAATAGCAAAGTTTAACAATCAAAATGTCTTTTGACTCATTGAAATTGAACCTATGTTTAGAGCTACAATAAAATTCGTAAAAACGAATAATTAAAAATTGGTGGTAGCACCTTTAAGTTGTTGTTCATACAATCAATGAAGAATTCGGTTTATTAACCGTCAAGCTGGTGAAGCTTCCTGCAATGAGCCTTAACGAGAAAAAAGTGAGGTTGAATTTTTTAACTGTCCTTACATTAATTCCAATTAATGAAAGATTTGAAAATTTGTGTCGTTAATTATCAAACAGAGGCTAAAAACATGAAACCGGGTAAAAGGGCGAAAACCTGTAGTTTTTAAAATATTCAAGATAATTCAATGCAGTAAATTTTGTTTGATTGGTGGACGCTTTTTGTATAAGATTGACTAGAAAAAAGTATCAAATGATATTTTATTTTCGTCCTGTAACGAAATGATTTTTTTTAAGGCAGTTTTGTTTGTTAAAAACTTATTTAGCGCGTTTTGAAAACAAGTTTTTTAAATAGTACCTTTTTGATTCTAAAAAAAGACAAAAATTAAGGAACGAAAAGTTTTGTTTTATTGGTATTCATTAAAACTTTTTTAACAGCTATAATGAATGAAAAATAATTAGAAATAAAATAAATAAATAATACTTTTTCTTCAAAAACTTATATGTATACATAAAAATAATTCACATCAATTATGTTTTGTTTTCATTTGAACTTTGGAACATAAAGTAAACTTTAAGGAAATGACTAAACGCAGCAATACTGGGTTTCTTCAAGAAACTCACAGACTCCATCTGGTTCTTGTTCATCCTCAGCATCTTGCAAAACTTCTGTATCGATTTCCTCGTAAAATTTTAAGTCTTCGATTTCTGTCCATTTTTCTCCACAAATGTTTTTCTGATGTTCTCATAAAAAACTTGATAACAGCGCTCCGTTTATTTAAAGAGTTCTTCTTCGGCTTCATACACTTAGTGTGAGCTAATATAAACGCATCTTGCTCAATTTTTGTTTTTAAGTTATAAAAAAGTTCACAAAAACGTATGGCTTCTTCTCTGGTAGCTTTTCTGCATCTGAATGTACTGCGGGTCTTATGTTTGCACGTGCGATTTTTTTGTGATCTAAACTGCTTCTTAATGTGAAGTATCAAACATCCTTTAATAATATTCACAAATGAATAAAACACAAAACATTACCTAGATGCTGCGAGATACTTCTTTTTAGATGTTTTTTTCTTGGCTAGATCTTCCACTTCTCGTGCTCTTGTTTGGCTTTCCATATATTAATACTTACATTAAATTAAATCCTATTTTCTAAAAAGAATTCAAGAAAAATATTGAAAGAATATTATTTACCTACAAGATAATCTTCTACTTACCGAAAAGAACAGCCGTTCGATAGCACATCACATGGTAAACTGAAGATTTTTATTAGAAAATGAGCCAAGTGTCAAATTTTGAAAATCAATCGTATATATTTGTTTTAATTAAGGGAAAAATAGAGCCGTTTTGAAAATAAATATAATTTTGTATGAAAGATAGACCCGTTATGATTATTAGAAAAATAATATTTTGCCTCGTTTTGAAGCCAAACTGAAAATAAAAACAATAATAACTTTTGAATAGTCTCGTTTTGAAAAAATTAACGTCACATTTATATAATTACTCGAAGTATTGGTCTTTTTTGTACAATATAAAACCAATTCCGGAAAAACTCGACTTGAAAATTGAAAAATTGGGGTTGAATCTTTCAACTGTCTTTTTGACACTACATTAATTTCAATTAATGAAAGATTTGAACATTTATTTAAGTAAGTACTCGAAGTATTGGTCTTTTTGTACAATATAAAAAAAATTCTGGAAAAACCCGACCCGACAATTGAAATCAACTGAAGGCTCTAAATCAGATAGATAAAGATGGTTGTATATGATTTTTAAATTGTAATGAACAAAATGTTTATTAAACTTTATCAGAGATCGCAACTCACAAGCTTAAGCCGATAAAAACTTATCTGCGATCGATAATATATAAGTCTAGATTTATAAACGTTGCAACTTTGTCAATCGGATATGAAATTGCTGAAAACATCGACTTTGATAACCTAATTAAAGAGTTTGCTGATAGAAGGGCTAGAAAAGTAAAATGTTATTATATCTTTTAGTTTTTTTCGTATTTGTTTGAATTGCGGCATTGAGTATGTAGGTACATAGATATGGATAGTTAACTCTTTGTTGCATCATTTCTATACATATTTACTTATTCCCTCGTAACAGTATGAAATTTTCAGATAAATTCCTTATTAAACCCTGGTGACGTGTATTAATATACCTAAAGTTATTTAATTTTTACACAACTTTCAAGTTTCACAATATGATGATGAATAAAATTAAAACCCGATTAAATGGCATGTGAATAGTGTAATTGTGTGTAGGTACTTACAAAGGTTTCTATAATTATTTAATATTTGAAGGACGTATCTGTACTTGCTAATGAAGAGGATGAAGATGAAACATCCTCTCCTGAATTGGTGCATTGCACAACTCATTGTAGCTCATCAGGTGCAAAAATCACCCAGGTTCGTGGTGGATGGCGCGACGACGACGGCTCAGTTAGTCACCTTATATTGTGGCCCCGAGTTTTCAGTTTATGTTAAAGTACATCTCAACTCGCATAATGGGTAGCGTAGCGGCAGCGGTGTGTCATCTGAAAATGCCAGCTCTCTGCAAAGAATTCGTCACTAACATTTTAGGGTGGAACGTTTAAATTATGTCCTAATGATAATATAATGGCGCACATATGACGCTCCAATTGCGTTCATTTTACAAGAATTATTTTGCTTACTCCGCTCTTATTTATATAACTTATCAGTTATTGATTTTATTTCAGAACAAATTTTCAAAAAGAATTACCTAACCATGTAGGTAAGGTACCTTTCATATATTTTGTTTTTAGGATGATGAAAATTTATTTAATTTAACGTATAACAACGTATTTAATGATTTTTATGCTACGCGTTTCGAAAATAAATTTTCATCATCAGGCAAAATAAAAGTCAAACGCCTGATGGTGAAAATTTATTTTCGAAACGCGTAGCATAAACATCATTAAATAAGTTGTTATACGTCAAACATACATTTTATTTTATTAAATTTATACAATTAAAAATTTAAACTTAAAAAAATTCTTTTTTCTACTAGCTGTTACCCGAGAAAACATTGATTTTGAAAGAGTAATTATATTCCTGCTGGCCCAATATTTTGCCAAAAGCTTTTAAGCTAATATATAAGTTTTTAAAAATGTTATCCGAGCGCCATCTTTGCGATGATTTACTTTATAAGTTAATTCCTACAACAACACCTATTTGTCAGTGAAAGTCCCGCTAAAATCGGTCCAGTAGTTTCTGATCGGTTCATATATAAGAATATGCGAAAAAAAGCGACCCAAGCACCACCTAGAGAGCCCCAGTCCCGAGGTAATTAAAATAACATAAGCCACTCCCTAAAACATCAGCTATCTGTAAGTGGCAAGTCCCGTCAAAACCTGTAAAGCATAGTTTCTAACCGGGCATAAAAACGATTTTTCTAGAAAAAATCGATCTTAACGCCATCTAGGGTGTAAATGAAATAGCCTAAGTTCCGCGCTACAGCATTGTCTATCTGCCAGTGAAAAACCCTTCCAAATCGGTCCAGCCGTTCTCGAGATTAGCCAGGACAAACAGGCAGACAAACAGACGAAAATGTTAAAAATGTGTGTTTTGTTATAAGGGCTGTGCTTTCATATGCGTTTAGTAAAATACTGTTATTTTGACATTACAAATAGACACACCATTTTTATTTATGTGTACCAACAACTTGGAGACCTACGATCAACAATGTATATACAATATACCTACATTGTTTTCTCGGGTAGTTCAGCTCCTCTTGTCCTTGTATTTTGTTGGATGGGGAGGCCTGGTGGTAGGATGACGTTGAGGTTGAAGTTTCCGCTTGCAAGTTTATAAGTGACTCTTATCTTACATAAGAGGTAAGCTTAATGTCTACAATAAAGAGCTTATGTACTATGGTGAGAGCAAGTACGATATATGTATGTTTATGTATATACATACATTCCATATATACATTAACTTCTCTATATCCTCCCCTTTAAAATAATTGTTGCATTTCAAAATTAAGCAATGAAAACAAATTTAAATTAAATTCAATATGTATTTTTGAGTTCTGGTTTTTAAATTTTCACGTTTGTATCAAAATATGTTTTATAAGTACTTAAATAATATATTTGTGCATAATCTCCAATTCTTTCTTGCTTTTATATATATACTAGCTGAAAACCCGTCGAAAACGACGGTGGAAATAAATTATTCTTGGTGAAGAGAGGAATCGTGACCGGATGTGTTTTTTAATGAACTTGCAAATCTCAAAAGACACTTTGTAGCTTTTTACTACCATAGTTTACTTTAAAATAAAATAAACTTTTGGAAAAGTCCTAATAAATGGTTTACTAACCCTGAGTTAATCCAATTAAAAAAAAAGAATCATATAAACACAGTCACAATTCCTGTTTTAACATTTTTTTCTTATTAACAAACACTTTATTCACTAAAATAAAAACTTGTCCACTTTATTTTCACCAGTTTAGTTTAGTTTTCAATAAAAATTTGATAAATATTTGTTCGCTATGTACATATTGTGTTTAATGTTAAAAGCTTTACGTTTTCGTTTCGCGAGGTTATTTTTTACCGGTTGGGGTCACCGGAACACTACTTTCCATTTTCAGAACATATCTCTATTGAATCTCCAAAAAATGTTAAGCTTGCCGTACCTATGTACTTTACTTAAAAATATCAACTTGCCGTTAAAGCTTTAAAATAAAAATAATATGAAATCGAAATACCAAATAAATGTTTACTAACCTGAGTTTCAATAAAGTATAGCTCATTCGATTCTTGCCTCTACTTATCCATTTCCAGAATCCAAAAACGGTTTTGATTTCAGAAAAGTTTTAATAGTATAGAGGAATAGTTGGAGGAAAATATTCGTCTGTTAATACTTGGTCGCACTGCTTTCATTGTATATAAATTTCTATAGTACAACCATGGAGCAGCGCCATCTAAAGAAAGTTGTGAACCTCACATTTGGAGGTTCTTGCATTTACTAATTGTCTATTCTGTTACCCTAACAATAGTCGTCAACAAAACAAATTAATAATATATGTAATGTATTTTATTGGCTCTAAAATCCATATTTCCTTGACAAGAGTCGTAAACAAAATAAAAATCATAAATGTTTACGACTGTTGTCAGGGTTACAGAATAGACAGCTAGTAAATGCACGAACCTAAAAATGTGTTATTCACAAGTTTCTTAAGATGGCCAGGTGAGGATTTTTCAGCATAAAAATACTATAAAAATGTATATACAATGCTGCTTTGGGCAGAATCAAAGATAAATTCAAGCACTTTGCTGTGTTGGTGTCACCAAATATTTTAAATAATTATTTTATGCCCAATTTTTCCGAGTGGCGGAAGTTCAACTTTGATGCCGTTTTTTTAGCCAAACTGTGAATATTTGTTAAGAAATAAAAGTTTAATGACCTAGTTTGACAATTCCTCTATCTAACAGCATGTAAACCGTGTAAGTCGGTTCAGTGATTGCTGAAATGCAGACTGATTAAGAGTCATGTACATTGGGGGCCATGGGCCCCCAATGTACATTTTTCGGTTATCATTTTCACCCCAAATAGTATTAATTTTTGTTAAGATATCGGTAACAAAAAAATTAATTCGCTGAATCTCGGCACAGGTCTCAAAAACCACAGAATTTGTTTACCAGATCGAGTTGAGGTTTTTCAAAAAAAACCCTTTGAGGCGACTTCAGCGCGACCCCAGGGCAATTTCAGAATTCAACGAACACAAATTTTTTCCTATTCTTCTATTCAATAAGTGTTATGATTGGTGAATTTAGGAATTGGGACTGGGAGTGGGATTTGGCTTTTTTTTCTGTACTTGTTAACAGAAACAGAGAGAAAGAAATGAAAATTGTTTCGGGACATTTGGTTTATTCCTTATTGCAATGGAATTAATTTGTATAGTTCTTCTGAACACTGAGATTCGTTCAAAGTTTGAAACAAAAACTAGGCTATGTTTACGTCTAACTAGTTCTGGATTAGCCCTTAAACAAACTAAGCAATTGCTTAGGTCATCACGCCTCGGGGGGCACCACAAACGGACGGGGGCCATGGGCCCCCAATGTACATTTTTCGGTTATCATTTTCACCCCAAATAGTATTAATTTTTGTTAAGATATCGGTAACAAAAAAATTAATTCGCTGAATCTCGGCACAGGTCTCAAAAACCACAGAATTTGTTTACCAGATCGAGTTGAGGTTTTTCAAAAAAAACCCTTTGAGGCGACTTCAGCGCGACCCCAGGGCAATTTCAGAATTCAACGAACACAACTTTTTTCCTATTCTTCTATTCAATGAGTGTTATGATTGGTGAATTTAGGAATTGGGACTGGGAGTGGGATTTGGCTTTTTTTTCTGTACTTGTTAACAGAAACAGAGAGAAAGAAATGAAAATTGTTTCGGGACATTTGGTTTATTCCTTATTGCAATGGAATTAATTTGTATAGTTCTTCTGAACACTGAGATTCGTTCAAAGTTTGAAACAAAAACTAGGCTATGTTTACGTCTAATTAGTTCTGGATTAGCCCTTAAACAAACTAAACAATTGCTTAGGTCATCACGCCTCGGGGGGCACCACAAACGGACGAAATTTTGTAAACCTTATGCAAAATCAGCAAGGAAGATGTGAAAAAAATATCAAGGAAGATGTGGATAAAGACGCCACCGTCAATCTTTAAAAAATACCGTCAGGGTCAGGGTTGTAGAAAATTATTAGACGCATATCCACAATACCTAAATACCGATTTAGAACCTGTATGCCGTACATGAAATAAGCTCAGTCAATTATCTCACACAAGTTCACAAACTAACGCAGAGCTTTAGGAAGAAATACACGATTGTATAATTAAGGGTGAACCAAGAATCTGAGGAATCAGAGAAAATGTCGTTGGTTCAAAAAATTTCAATTGATTACTTAATTTTTTTTTCTGAGAGTTTTAAGCGAAAAATTGGATGGGTTTCTTTCTTATTTTTCTTTTTTATTGAGCAGGTGATCATTTAAAATTTACAAAAATGCATTTATTTGGAGCCGTCAATATAATTTGTAGGTCTTCAAAAATTAATTTATTTTGATTTCAATGGAAACAAAATAAAAATACAAATCAAAAGCTTACAAAATACAAAGCAACAAATTGGGAAAGTCGTCAATAATATACAAATACAATAGGAGCTGGTTTGACAGGTTGCAATAAGTTAGAATTAGAATTGAAAAACGTCTTAGCCTCTGCTTTTCAAAATTCTGTTTTTTTTTTTTATTCTGGTAACCCAGTCTTTCTTTGCATTAAAAAAAAATATAGAGAAAAAACAGGTTTGGAATATATAAGAAAGAGCATGCTTTTTAACATTTTTCAAATCTTTTTTTTTTTATTATTTTTTATAAAAAGCAGAATTTGGAAAAGCAGAATTTTGACCCCAACCCTGGTAAATATAGATATTTTTTATGCCTGATGATGGTATCAAAACAAAATGAGCTTGGCCGGTAGATTTTTTTCGCATTTATAATTAATAAAAAATAAAAAAAAAAACACTGTAAAAATAATTCGCATGACAGCAGGAGTGACGTAGCTTGGTTGAATTAGAAGAACAAAAATCCGAAGAAAGCTTTACTTCAAAAACGAGGGCGGGCCTAAATTCTGGTTTCAAAATTCAGCTGTAAGAAAAAAATCTGCTTTACAAAATTCTGGCTGCTTTTTTGCGACCATATAGAAAGGAACAAAACAAGTTTTTTTTTTGTTTTTAACTCTTAAAATTCTGCAAATATAATAAAGAAAACAAAAAAAACTGGGTCTTATGTGTGGTATGAACGATAAAACTAGATTTGTAATAGACTAAGGGTTGCTATTTTCTGTTTATGCTTTGGTATGAAAGTTATTTCTATCCACTCATTGCTGATTTCTTGCATACACACAAACAAAAAATGTGCATTTTTACAAAATATTTACGTAGGTAGGTAAATTAAATCATCGATATGTCTTCTTTCTATTTTCTGTTCTTTAGGCCGTGTGCGAACAGTGTTAAAATTTTATCCATTGGCTAAATTATGACACTAGTGTGGTGAATATAAACTTCAAAAATTTAGCCTGCTCTGGAGCAGGCTAAAATTTTAGCCAGTGGATAAAGGAGTGGATAAAGGAGTAAGAGAGACAGTCGGAGTAGTGTGTTTCTTTTTATTTCCATTTATTTTTGTTTGTTTTATATTAATCATTAATGTCAAATTTTCCGTTTGTGTTTTTGTAAATTATGTTTAATTTAACTTCGTTACGTACGAAGAATTACTAAAATTAACCGATATACTCTTTTGTACATTAGTATTCATTGTGAACCTAATTTTTTGTAAAGTTCAGCTGCCAAACCAGTGTTCTGTACCGCGTTAAAACTTCCCATAATTTTAATTCTTTTACAAAGTAGTTCAATTTTTTTTCTTTAACAAAATAAAATAAATCTATACACATAAATAAAAATGGAGTGTCTGTTTGTAATGTCAAAATAACAGTATTTTACTACACGCATATGAGAGCATACACAGCCCTTATATCAGAACACACATTTTTAAAATGTTTGTCTGTCTGTTTGTCCTGGCTAATCTCGAGAACGGCTAGACCGATTTTGACGAGACTTTCACTGACCGAAAGATAATGTCGATTTTTTTGCATTTTCGTAAATATTAAATGATCAGAATCTACAGGACCGATTTTGACGGGACCTTCGGTGCCAAATGGCTGATAAAATAGGAAGTAACTTATGATGGAAATTATCGCCTAGGTGGCGCTATGGAAAATTTTATTTTTCAACTGACGAACACGACGACGGGAAACGGATGTACCGATTTTGAAGGGGCTTTAACTGGTGGATAGCTGATGTTCTACGAAATGACTAAGGCTATTTCAAATAACCGTATAGATGGGGCTGGGGTCGCTTTTGCGAAAACTCTTATATTATGAGTTTGAAAGCTTTTGGCAAAATGTTGAACCAATAGGTTTATAATAACTCTTTCAAAAACAATGTTTTATCCTTTATTATTTCTGCGGTATATAGGAAAGCATACATTTTCTTGAATGAAGTTGTCTAACTTTAAAAACAGCAAACCTTCGCATTACATTTTTAATGCAACACACTAAAATCTCTGAGAGAATGACAGCTCACTCGCTTGAAATCGCTTTTGTGGAACGTAACTACACACAAACACTGCATGAATTCAAACAACCCCTTTCAGTGAAATAAATAACTGGAAGTTAAAAAAGTGTTTATTCTCGAGTAAAAGTTAGACAACTGTTCTAAAGCTGAAATAATGTTAAGTGGTGTCACGTTAATTCTTTAAATATAGGTTGACTATAATTTTGCGCCATAGCGTTTTTCATTTAAATCTCAAATATTTGCCCACAAAATCAAGAAGTGCACTTTTAAATGAAACATGTTGGCCTGCTTTTTTTGTAGCGTGAAGACAGAGATTAAAAACGCATAGGCTGTGTGAATAATATGCCTGCGTTCCAAACGATCATCGTACAATCACTATAGTTTGTCCTCTATTAATTGGCAGTACAGGCCTTATGGGGAAGCTTTTTCAAAATCAGTAGCGCGCCTTATTTGTGCACCATACTGAATTGAAAGAAACCCCATTTAAAAAATGTTTACCCGCCAATGATTTTTCGATCGCATCCGACATAGATCCCACAACGACCTGCCTAGCGTACAGTTGAATACGCACTGATTGGCTAATGCATTTCAATTTCAACCCTCTTTTAACATCCATTCGAACAGAGATACCTTTGTCAATTTGGTAACTCGGTTCGTATTTTTTTATATTGAGTTTCTGTTGAGGAACTTTTGATTTTAGAGCTTAAAAAATACCTTTTATTGATGAAATGATAATGAGATATTGAGATGAGCATATTACTAGTACAAAAGTGTTATCGTGCAGTGTTTTTGTTGATCATGTTTGTGTTTTTTATGTGGGGAAAATCTTAAAATGCAGTTACAAAAATGTAGGTAAGCTGTTGTCTTTAAAGAATTTATTTGCGTAGATTCTCGTACCGGTCGGTCGGTTGATATTTCGTGTATATTTTTTCTTATTTGCGTAGATTTTTAAAGCGCGCGGGCGGTCGGTATTGTAGTTTCGTGTACCTATTTTGTGATTAGTGTTTTGAAATTAATGTGAAGTACGTTTTTTTTAAAAACGTAAATTTTTTGAGAAGTTTGCTACTGTTGTGCTCCTTCATCTAGTTTATAATGGATTCAAAAACATCGAAAGACTTAAGCGCCGAAAAAAAAGAGTGATTAAAATACCTTTACTTATATATAAATGTACATATTTTTATTTAATAGATGAATTTATATATATTTTTGTTATGCTTGTTTATTTATTTTGCTTGTTATATTAATCTTTATGAATAAATTCTTTATTTTTTGTTTGTTTTTTATTTAAAATGGATTAGGCCTACTTCAAAAACACGCCTACTATCTTACCTCTTGGTGGTGTGGAAAAAGATAAATTTCATTTCATTTTTATAAATAAAAATTAAGAAAATAATTTTAATTAAAAAAGAAGAAAGGTAACCCTACATCATATTTTCTCAGTTTTTTCCAATTCAAAATGCTTACTACGGCAACCCTGTTAGAGCTTTTGAAAGAAGATAACCTTATGGAAAGCAAAGAAGTGCGAATGAGAGACAAACATCCCTATCTTCCCTGTACTGCCAATTTTTAGTGGACAGACTATAGGATAGCTTTGTTTTTGTATGCTTAAAGCAACAATAAGCCGTCATTTATATTTTACACTTTCATTCAATTACAAGTATCATTATTCATTACCATTGTTCGTTTACCTGAACTTTTGTACAAATTTGTTAAAAAATTGTAAGATTTATGAAAAATAGTATGAATTTGAGTGCAATAAATTAATATAGGTACCTATACCGTCCAAAAAGGTAAAACAATACAAAGCTATCCAATAGTTTTAGCATAAAAAAGAACGCGCAAGCGAAAATCCGCCATTAAAATGTTTTCATGTGTTAGTGTTAAGATCAAATCTCCCGAATTCGAGAGATCGCTTCTTTCTTGTTGAGATTTGCTCTTTTTCCCCTCTTTTTATTTAAATGAAACACCAAATTGCAAAAAGATCAAATCTTTTGAAGGAAAGAGCAAATCTTTTAGTAAATGAAAAACGCTTTAAGTCGCAACATTGCGATAGCTTTAAAAACTGATCGTAGTCTAGCGAACAAAAAAAAAAAAACGCCCATATAAAGTCACTCAGCGTTACATATATTATTTATAAATGAAACCAAAATCACAGTATTCAAAAAAAACTTATATATTATTAAATATAAAAAAAAACTTATGTATTATTAAATATGAAAAAAATCTAAATCGGTGGAGCGGTTTTCGAAAAAGTCGATTTTTTAAAAATAATTTTTCGAAAATATTGTTCAAAAAAAAAATTGTATGTACGTTTTTTAAAATCAATTTCTTATATCTTAAAACAAAATTTTATACAAATACGTCAACAGGTTTTTGAAAAATTGAATTCAAAGAAAAAGTTTTTTGTCGAGAAAGTAAAAATTTAAAAATACCGTTATATGGCATGTACCGTTAAAATAATTTTTTTGAAAATTAAGTTTTCACTATTTAATAGAACTTTTGCACTTTATTTACACATATGAGATTTAGTTGAAATCTTTAGAGTCATTTTTGAGAAAAATAAGGTTTTCTATAACTGTTATATGGCGGGTACCGTTATTTTTAGCCTACGGTGATATAAAAAAAAAGGTTTGAGAGTATTACCCTAACAACCATACCTACTAAATTTTAAGTAAATTTGACCACCTGTTAAGGCTGTAGGTGCGGAGACAGACAGACAGACGGAAATAATTGCCAGACTCACTTTTTTCGTCTTCTCTATCATCTTAATGTCATAATTTATTGTTATCCCCAAACATATTTCTTGCACGAATCCAAGATTTGCCCTGTAGAAGATAGAAGGGAGACCATTTGCCAGAGGGATGCATTTGCCAATTCTGTTTTATAATCAAACCAACAATACATAAAATATCGAAAAATCGATTTCTTTTAAACATCTCTGATTGAAAACTGTCCGTAAAGTTTTGACAGCTTCTAGCTAGACACCTACCAAACCAAGTTGGACGCGAGGTTTTGGTTTTCTTCGGGAGACAATAGTTATAAGGGAAATAACCTTCGTAAATTTGTAATATTTTTCTAGTTAAACAACTGTTCAATTCAAATATCTTTTGTAAAAATATTTCCTGTTATGTGCAGGAGTAAATTATATTAGTTTCTAACAAAGTAAAAAGTTATTAAAAGATTTCGTTGCGTTAAAATATACCGCAACAAGTTTCATTGGCCTGTTCTTCTTTTCCTTATTAATGCTTTTCACTTATTTTTTTTTTTGTTGCGGCTCAAAATTGCTTGTAGAGTAAAGTGGCTGCCTGTTCCATGAACCAGAGCGCATACTCTTAAGTAATTTGGAAACACAACTATTTCTTTTATTTGTATATCTCACCGTCGTCAATAATATCTAACGGAGAGGTTGGAACAGAAAGACAGTCCGAACAGTGAGACATTAGGCGCGTCCTACTCACATAAATCTCACTGAGATCTCAATGTAAGTTTGACAGAAACAGAATCATTTTGTGGGAGGGGACTGAGTTGGACACATTTCTCTGTGCAAACATATCAAAAAGTAAAACAAAAAAACAACATCAAACAAGTTATTTATCTATTTTAGTATTTTTACTAGTTTTTTTTTTTTTTTTTTTTTAGTTTTGTATATTTGAATAAAACAACATCTGTTTAGAGCGAGAAAAATAAACTGAGAAATCGAATCCAACAAATTTTAGTCTCAGTGATCTCCGGAAAAAATCTCACTCCTCAGGTGAGATTTTCTGTCCCATTTAAAAAATCCCTGAGCCCTCAGAGATTTTTTTTAGTAGGACGCGCCTATTAAATTTTTGTGCCTCCCCATAAAACACACAGATATTTCGATGCCAGCAATATAAGTTTTTTTGATAAAGTGACTTTTGTTTCTACTCCGAACAACATCCCGTTGCGCGGTTCCTTTCAGTAAGTTAAGATCGCAAAATAAAGGCAAAAGCATTTATTGTTGCAAGAAGATTGAACCAATTTTTTTTTCTCTATGCTCTGTATTATCTGTTCTTTTGTTCTACAAACAAAAAATTACGAAAGCCTTGTTAGTTTTTCGTGGAATTTGATTTTTTTTTGTAATCACAAAATCTGAACACTAAATTTTGAAAGTATCGTTAAAATGGGTCCAGTAGTTTCTGATCGGTTCATATATACGAATATGCGAAAAAAAGCTTTCATATGCGTGTAGTACAATACTGTTATTTTAACATTACAAACAGACGCTCCATTTTTATTTATGTGTATAGATATGCATAAAGATATACATACCTACAATAATGCGGTTTTATTTATTTATTTTATTAATTATCATTATTTAGCAGAAACGTGTTTATTTTGATTTTTGTTGTTTTTTATCATTTAAATTAATAAAATAAAAACATATTAATAGATGTATAATTCATTTAATTTTTTGTAAAAGTTGTTAGACAAATATTTATTAAGGTATTGTACTGTCCCATTGTTCGATCAGCGCTGTCTCATGCTTCGGACCCCAAAGGAACAGTGAGACAGTTTGACCTTCTGCAACAACTTAACTTATAACTAAGTTTTTTTTTAATTATGCAGTACATCTTTGATAGCAAAATGCAGGAGAAATGTTGGTTAGTAAACAATGAAAAAATGATTTTGAAATCTCAAAGAAGTTCGGAGATGTCACTGTTAAAAAAAAGTGTCTCACTGTTCCGACATCTCCCCTACGTGTAAACCAAGAGGTTTGCACTTACAAATTGTTTGCTTTATAACAGATGGTTGGTATAAACCACCAGGTACGAAGTTGTCCAATGAAATCGAGAAGTCTACGTTTTTATAATTATTCAGAATTCGACAGTAAGTTGACATGGGCAGACGGCATGCGAGATGATATGCATGTCCACTAAAATGTGTGACAGGAGATACACATCCAACTGACAAGTCAGTCAGTCTTGGCTTCATAAAGAAAGTCCAGAGTTAATTCATTAAGGCCTGAGCCCGACTTAAAATAAATTTTAAAACACGAAATGAAAATGATTTTGCTACGTGTTTCCCTTTTTCCTTGAATCGCGCACGAAGGTCTACAGATTTTAAGTTTTAGTTTATCGTGAGTTGTCAGATCCTTTCTCATCATTTGAATTTAAAAATAGTTGAGACTTCTTCCTACTCAAAAGTTTTCCTCTTTATTTTAAGTCTGGGTCGGTCTTAGAGGGGGATTAAAGGAAAAGGGCTGAACTCGTTCATTTAATCATATCGAATAATCACTAATAGTTTGGAATATTCGGACTCCTATTCGAGCGAATCGTGTTTTGGATTCAACGACGGGCAGGCCTCAGCTAATGAGCGGGGTCGTGCGAATTAACCGTAGCCGAATACCTCCACACAGTAGGTTTGAAAGAGATGACAATATCGTCGTTGGTAAATGGATAAGGGAGGTCCGCCATAATAGCTCTTGTTGGAAGACTTAGATTGAGAAAAGTTCGAGCCACAATTTCTTGTGAGGAATTATATACAAAGTCATTTTCAGTTTGTGCCTTTGCAACACAATTTTTTGTAAACCTATTTAATTCATCGAAGTTGTTTTCTTCATTTTTATATTAATTTTCAACATTTGCCTTTTGCTATTTAAATTATAATTCTACACCATTTATTGTTGTTTAAAAAGATCCTGGTTTTACTCCTATATTTAGAAATATTTTCCCATGTAGTGTTTATTTATTTATTCATTTTACCTTATTGTGTTTCTTTTATTTGCATCGAATCGATTTTAATCGATTACCTCTTTTTATCTGTTGGCGAAACAGATTTTGTTTGGTTTTTGTTATACATACTTTTTAGCTTCGACCCACCCCCTTCTCGAGCTAGTTGGTAAAAGCAGCAACAAGCAGCACAACAAGCTGCTGTAGGCAGTGATGACCGAACTGCCACTTTTAAGAAAAACTACATTTTTTACATTTGCTACGTAGTTGAAGTAGTTAATGTAGTATATGAAACAAATTGTAGAAGACGTAGTTTCAACTGTCAAATTATCTGTCAGCTGTCATTTTAGTGTTACTTTGAAATTGGATGTTTGAATTTTAATGTTTAGTTACTTATTTAAGTATTCTATTTTATCGAAATTAAAGTAGAAAACGTACGTAAAACGGCACAAGTTTGGTAATATCGATGCAATAAAAATAAATTTTAGATATATAATAAATATTTATATGATAAATTGTTGTTTTTCTGAACTAATTTCATGATTTTGAAGACGAAAACAATTTGTAGTAAATTAGGGGTGTAGTTTATTCAATTTACTACGCGTAGTTAATGATGAAGAAAATATAGTGCAGTTAATTCAGCCAACACTGGCTGTAGTATTGTTGCATTATTTACAAACCTACATATTGTTCTCTTATCTCGTTTCTTCGTTTTGACATTTATCGTCATTAAACGAAATAATCATGCGCGGTGCACGGTTGCACATTATTATAATTAATTCGTTTTGTTTATTTTATTTTTGATCTGTTGTGGATTCGTGAAAAATCCAGAAGTCTGATCTGAAAATTAATAACACCTACGCGTTAAAAATATTTCAACAATTAGCAAGAGAACATAAAGTGGGGAGCCTTTGCAATATATTTGTGGGGAGACTTTTGCCTGGAAAAACCAACCTATGGGGTACTTTTACCAATGGTTTATTCAACCCATGGGTTACATTTACTAAGGGGAAAGCTGCGAAGCACATCTTAAAATTGAACTTCAATCGAAATGCTGTCGTTGCGGTTTCTAACCTGCTTTAATTGTTTTATCTGTACAAAACCGTCAAATTTGGCTAGCTGTAGCATGCCCGATAAGTCTTTATTTTTTGTTTTTCTTTCTTTCTTTTATTATTTCTTTTAACACAATTTAATATTGTGCCTACCCGTTTTATTTTGAATTGCAGTTAACAATTAAATTTTACCTAAACCTCTTTCTACTGTGGATAAAATGTTTCAATCTTTTCAGAAGTCTTGATGTAAACAGTAAAAATACTACTCTTTAATCTACTGAGTTGATGCAAAAAAATCTGCAATTTTCCATATGAAAATCTTTACAATAAAGTCCATAAATTAATAAAGGGAACGACTGCGGTTCGCACGATGTTTCTCTTGTGGCAAGTTACTTTCGTGCTAAGGACTGAGAAAGTTAAACAGTTCAAAAAAATTCATTTTCTTGAATTTTGTTTTGACGAAAAACTTCATCGTTGGAAACAAATCACTCATTCGAAATTGTATCAAAATTTATTGTATTTTCTTTTTAGAAAAAATGGGATTTTCGTTTACTGGCAGGAATCGTTGTTTTTTAAGCAGAAGAAAAGAAATCAATTTCTCTAGAATCCTGACACAGATAAATACTATCGTAAATATATCAGAATTTGGCATAACTTGCTTTACAGTACCTACCTATAATCCATCGTAATCGTAGATTATCATAATTTTTCTTATACCTTTAAGGGATCTATAGGTAGGGTTCTCCATTTTACATCAATGCATCGAAAAGATTGATGTTTAACATACGATGTATCGAATGAATCCGATGTATCGAATACTTTCGATGCATCGTTAAACATCGATGTATTTCGCTTCGATGTATGGAATAAAAACTCGCCATATTTTGCACTTTTTTTTTGATAGTATGTATTGCCTTCAATGGATTGAGAACATCCGTACATCAAAACTACAAAATATAGGTCACAAAACAACAGACATAACAACTTCAACGCGAACAAGACGATGTGATGACGCTTAGCACGTCTGGCCGCTGGAGTACCATTTTGATTTGCCACAAAAATCCAGCAAATATAAAGAAAGTGTTTCCGACGAGCCTTCAGTCAATTTGAGGACACCTTTTAGCCGACTTAAAGCAAATCCTCTGGAAGTGTTGTGTGACTGCAAAGTGCAGTTTTTTTTGTTTCTTATTTAACTATTTAAATTTTAAATAATTTTGATTTTTAAATAGGTATTTGATTGTTTATTTTATATTTATTTTTTGATCTGTTTTAAAGTAACGTAAGTTGTATAATTATTAAACCAGTATGTGCTTACATGTTCCAGCTATATCTTATTTCATTGTGTGTTAATAAAGATCCCCTGAAGAGGACAGAAATCTCTGTCGAAACGTTGGGAAAATCAATGTAAACTTTGTTTCATTACACAATTACAATCTAAATTGGTCAAAACAAATTTCAAATGTTTTCACAAGTATACAAAGTTGCTTTCAAGCACTTAACTATAGTAATCATCGGAACTACTGTTTTCAATAGCATCATGTTTCAAATCAAAATAAACAATTATTTCGTATTTTTTTTTTTGCAAAACGAACAACAATTTGAAGAAGTATTTTATATTAATTCTTAATATTTTTTAAGATATCAACGCATTATTATAAGTAATTTTTTGATATGAACATATTTTATCCTTATTTTTAATTGTTTCGTTTTTTCATGGTAAAAACCTACACATACAGAAAAATTAATATGGTTTTATGTCTTCAATGAAAAGGTTCAAATTTATATTATGGTTTCCCAGTAGGAAACTCTTGCCTTTTTTACGTTAAAGTTGATCTTTTCGCGCTAATAGTTTACCGTTGTGATTACAACCAAACGAAAGAAAAAATCAAAACAAATTCAATCTCCCCTGTCTATCTTGAAACGTCAAGTTTTAACCCATTTAGCCTGCTGCGCAGCTCGCTAAATTTTATCCCATTTTATTCACCACGTTGAACCAACTTTAAACCCAATTGACATATTTTGTCAAGTCTCACATTCGTCTGTATAGTTAGATAGGTAGGAAGGTACCTACATATAGCTTAATTATACCTTTTAGGTATACCAAGTTGCTTACACTTTTCTTCCATTAAAATAGACACAGAACTGTAGAATATTTTTTCCTGATGTCGACATTATAGTTATCTACTAGATATAATTTGCAAGATGCAAATTTTTAAGTACCTACATAGGTGAGGTGTCTATAAGGATAGCGCATATCTATGCTCTCTCTACTAAGAAATATAATTAGTGTAGGTTACAATTGTCCAGTGTCGGTTCTGATAACTATGTACCTACCTACCTACGTATTTTATATGTTCAAATTTCAAGTTATTAAAATAACCCTCCTCACCGTCGAGCTCAGTTGCACACAATAGGTACTTAAAAAAACGACACATAGTCATATGACTCGACCCCGCCGTTACATATCAATACTTTATGAACCTATAATTGAACACACGTAACAGGTAAAGTTAATACCTAAAATAGCTCATTAAATTTTTCAAAAAATAGATTACATTACCAAAAGACCTTAGTAAAACATAGTTTTTATATTAATGAATATTTATGAACAAAAAATGTGGGTACATACATAGGTACAGTACATACATATGATCATAGGTATATTTATATATACCGTATTATACAGTTGTGGGTTGTCTCCAATTCCATTCCTCTTTTTTTTGACAATTTATTAAAACACACATTCAAAACTATTTCGGGAGGGGGTGATAAATAAGAGAAAAAACTGAAATATGTACGAACTTAAAAAAAAACAACACACAAAGAGGAGGGATTTAGAAAAAAAAACATAGGTAGGTAGGTAGGTATATGGTTTTTTCACATTCTTACCCTATTTTGTCCTTTTTTTTATAAGTGTGACAGACGGACACTATTCGTCCTTCTTAATTCGTTTGTTTTTTTTTTTTTTCATTTTGCTACTTACGGACGGAGGTTTTATTCCTCCTATTTTTGTTTACTATATTAAGTGTGCTCTTTTATAACAGAAGTACACAATGGACAATAAAATGAATAGAAAAGGATATCAAGTTTCTTTCTCCTCTATGTACGAGTTACCTACACTGCTTCTGTTGGAGATTTCGTTTTTCTTTCGGTCAAAAAGCTCCGAAGGACTCATTTTTATAGAAGGAGGGTATGTACTATTTTTTATTATACCTAGGTATGTACCTAGGTCGATGTGGTCTTGTAGAAGAGTTCAACATTTTAGCCATGGTTTATCTACTCATAGTTTTGATGTTTTTTTTTTTCTTGGTAGCTAGGAATCAAATTTGATATTAAAAGAAATAAACCTTATTAAAATAAAAGCCTGTTTTAGGCTAATCTAATAAAAAAAAAGTGGTAATAAGTAAAAGAGTTTTGAAGATTTTAACCCTATGCAAGAACAGGTTTTCTTACGGTTTTCTCGTTGTTTTTCGAAGGTACATACTACATAGGTACCTAGTGTATTTTCTTTTATCTTCATATATAGGGTGATCGGTATACGGTGCACTAAAAAGCTAGAGCTTGTAGGCTAGGTTAAGAAGAGATAAAAAATGATATGGGAGGGGTAGGGTCTGTTTTCGTCCGTTTAGGCGGGAAGGGCAATTTTCCAAAATAAATACTTAAATTTGAAAAAAAATATTTAAAAGCAACGGTAGAATTTGCAAAGTCATATTTCAATATATACAGGGTGTCCCGCAACTCAACGTCAAGCGGGTACCAGGTGATAGAGAAGGTTATACCCGTACTGCAAATAGTAAGAAAAAAAAATTATCTTGCTGGGTTACGTAATAATAGCAATTTTTAGAAAAAATATGAAAATCGATACCCAGGGCCACATTTTTATGTACTGTGGTCACAAATTTTGATATTTTTCAGTAATCCTTAATAACCATGCTACTGAATGCAATCTCGAAATCCAAAATAAAAATTGTAAGTTAAGCAAGAAAAATGAAGTTTGACTGAGCCATTTTTCAATCAAATTTTGTAAGAAAATTTTAACACATCATATTTGAAATAAAATGTAGGACACTACCCACGGCAAGTTATTTAAAAAATTGGCCCATTTTATCAAATTTTCAAAATAGTTCAACACTTGCCACTTGCTGCTTCCATAATCATGTTACCAACATTTAAACCATTTTCGAGCAAGTTAAATTTAAATTTTTTTTAAATAGGAACTCAATATACCTTATTTATGTAGGAGTCCAGTAAGCCATGCACCTAAAATATTGTTTCAGCTGCTTAAGTAGTTAACATACTAATAGTCCTGATCCCTGGGAGGCGATCCGGAGGAGGGCAAGGAGTATAAAGCCCCAAAAGGGGGCTTTTGGGGAATTACGATTATACCACGGAATTAGTTTGTCGTAGCGAATTTTTTTTAAGAATAAACAAAAGCCCATCGAATGTTGTACAACTTTTGTTAAGATCACTTTTTTTCCGTTTCCGAGATACACGCATCGCAAGGGAGAAAAATTACAAAAACAAGTGTTTTATTTATATTTTTCATCAAGCATATCATATCGTCTTTACTCTAAACTGTTAATCTGAGAAAAAAAGTTCTTGGCTAAAGTTATAGAGAATTAAATTTCTTTGAAAAAAATAACAATTAAAAATTGATTGCGGAGTGCAAAAGACCAAATTCACCTTTATTAATTTGTTTTACATTTGTAAAATTATAACTTTCCATTTTTTAAGTAAGGTTAATTTGGTCTTTTGCGTTCAAGAATCTATTTTTAAGGGGTAATTCTTTGTACTAAATCTAATTTTCTTTAACTTTATCGAAGAATTTTTTTTTGACAGATTAACAGTTTAGAAGATAATACGAGTATAATGGAATGCTTGATGAAAAATATAAATAAAACACTTGTTTTTGTAATTTTTCTCCCTTGCGTTGCGTGTATCTCGAAAACGGTTGATATTAGAAAAAAAGTGATCATAACAAAAATTGTACAACATTCGATGGGCTTTTGTTCATTCTTAAAAAAAATCGCTACGATAAACTATTTCCGTGGTATAATCGTAATTCCCCAAAAGCCCCCTTTTGGGGCTTTATACTCCTTGCCCTCCTCCGGATCACCTCCCAGGGGTCAGGACTATTAGTATGTTAACTACTTAAGCAGCTGAAACAATATTTTAGGTGAATGGCTTACTGGAGTCCTACATCAATAAGGTATATTGAGTTCCTATTTAAAAAAAATTTAAATTAAAGTGCTCGAAAATGGTTAAAATGTTGGTAACATGATTATGGAACAAGCAAATGACAAGTGTTGAACTATTTTGAAAACTTGATAAAATGGGCCAATTTTTTAAAAAACTTGCCGTGGGTAGTGTCCTACATTTTTTTTTAAATATGATGTGTTAAAATTTGCTTACAAAATTTGATTGAAAAATGGCTCAGTCAAACTTCATTTTTCTTGCGAAACTTACAATATTTATTTTGGATTTCGAGATTGCATTCAGTAGCATGGTTAATAAGGATTACTGAAAAATATCAAAATTTGTGACCACAGTACATAAAAATGTGGCCCTGGGTATCGATTTTCATATTTTTTCTAAAAATTGCTATTATTACGTAACCCAGATAGATAATTTTTTTTTCTTACTATTTGCAGTACGGGTATAACCTACCCTACCACCCGGTACCCGCTTGACGTTGAGTTGCGTGACACCTTGTATAATATAACTTATTAAAAGCTTTTTGTGTGAAAGACAATTTCTTCAACAAAATCTCTACTATTTTCAATAAAAGCGGGCATTCCTCAATTACTTCTGTCTCCTGATATCCTATACTTTCTAACCTTTATACGTATCAGATTTTCCTACTTTAAACCGTTGCCAAAGAGCATTTTTTGCAGCCTGGATCTAAAACATCTCAAAACTGTCAACAAATTTTATTTAATTTACAGAATGCACTTGATGATTGACTTTTACTTTCATTGCTGGACAATAAAAACAAACCCCTCTAAGACTAATGCTTGTTTTTTTTACAAGAAAACGTAATACTCCTTTTCAATGGCAAAACACTTTAAGTATTTAGGGGTCACTATGGACAAAAAATTGACATTCCTCTACAACATTGCAGATAGTATCCCAATTTTTAAACAAGATTTTGTACCTGCTTTTATGCTTAAGTTCTCATCTAATAACCTCCTTCTATATAAGGTTGTTTTTCTTCCAGCAATGTAGGGCATTCTTTAGTTTATATAGTTTGTCCTCTATAAATTGGCAGTACATGCCTTGTGGGGAAGCTTTTTCAAAATCAGTAGCGCGCCTTATCTGTGCACCATACTGAATTGAAAGAAACCCCATTTAAAAAATGTTTACCCGCCAATGATTTTTCGATCGCATCCGACATAGATCCCACAACGACCTGCCTAGCGTACAGTTGAATACGCACTGATTGGCTAATGCATTTCAACCCTCTTTTAACATCAATTCGAACAGAGATACCTTTGTCAATTTGGTAACTCGGTTCGTATTTTTTTATATTGAGTTTCTGTTGAGGAACTTTTGATTTTAGAGCTTAAAAAATACCTTTTATTGATGAAATGATAATGAGATATTGAGATGAGCATATTACTAGTACAAAAGTGTTATCGTGCAGTGTTTTTGTTGATCATGTTTGTGTTTTTTTTTGTGGGGAAAATCTTAAAATGCAGTTACAAAAATGTAGGTAACCTGTTGTCTTTAAAGAATTTATTTGCGTAGATTCTCGTGCCGGTCGGTCGGTTGATATTTCGTGTATTGATGTTTCGTGTACCTATTTTTGTGATTAGTGAGAAATGGCACCGGTGTGTCCAACACGTCGAGCAGGTAATTGAGCCGAAAATGTGGGAAATGGACGTTTTTTCGGAAAACTATGTAGAAAGCCTTATAATAAATCTAGATGAAGAGAGCAGCAACAGCAGCAGTAACTTCTCGAGTGATGAAAATACCTTTACTTATATATAAATGTACATAATTTTTTTTAATAGATGAATTTATATTTATTTTTGTTATGCTTGTTTATTTATTTTGCTTGTTATATTAATCTTTATGAATAAATTCTTTATTTTTTGTTTGTTTTTTATTTAAAAGGGATTACGCCTACTGGGGATACCTTTCAAAAACGCGCCTACTATCTTGCCTCTTGGTGGTGTGGAAAAAGATAAATTTCATTTCATTTTTATAAATAAAAATTAAGAAAATAATTTTAATTAAAAAAGAAGAAAGGTAACCCTACATCATATTTTTTCAGTTTTTTCCAATTCAAAATGCTTACTACGGCAACCCTGTTAGAGCTTTTGAAAGAAGATAACCTTATGGAAAGCAAAGAAGTGCGAATGAGAGACAAACATCCCTATCTTTCCTGTACTGCCAATTTTTAGTGGACAGACTATAGTTTGTCCTTTTTGAATGTGCAGTACTGGGTTCAGGTACAATACAGGCCTTAGGTAGGTAGGTAGTTCTTTGAAAACACCTGTTTCAGAAGAACCCAATTAGGGTGGTGTTTATTGTGAAATCTGAAATGGTTATAGAGGACAAGGTTTTGGTCTGTGCCCACAGTCACAGGGGAAAGACTTAGCTCACACTGTGTGCTGGGTGGCTCTCCTGTGGCTGAAAGCCGGCCAAGTAACCTTACACTAAAACTACATAGGGCTGGACCCGTTGAAAGGCAAGGCATACCTATTACCTTCTAGGTATAATTTATTACTTTGATGCTTTCGCCCATAATAAAATAAGTGTTTCTCAGAAAAACTATTTACGATATTGTTGATTGGTATGTGAAATGCTATAATTATGGTTTAATAGCCTAAAACTAAAGAGGTTGACAATGGTCCACCGGGAATCAGTTGGATACGAGAGTCCATAGCGATACAGTCCAGGGCTTACTTTCTGTTAATTTCGATAGACATATGTCAGTCCCATAATGAAGTTACAAAAACATCGAAGGTAAGAGTTAAAAGATTAGGAGAGATATTGTTTGGTTTGTTAGAGCCAATTGGTGCTATTAAGAAAAGAGATAAAATGCTTTATGTTTTTGTTTGACAGCACATTAAGATTATCAAGAAACGGGCTTCCGAATGCCAGAAGACGAGACCAACAGCAAAGAAAATGATCAATGTTTTCTTTCTCTAATGGATTCTTACAGCTCCGGCGGCAGCTATTAAAGTGTATGCGAAGTTTAGCCGCATGTTCTCCTATTGGCCAGTGGCCAGTACTGATTGCAACAATCCTGGCCGTATCTACTCTGTTTCGATTTATTAAATCATTTGATCTGTTTTTGTCATAGGTTGGCCACATCTTCCTAGATATCTTACAGTTTGAAAAACCTTGCCACCTTTTTATTGATTCTGATAGGATATGGTCATATATTCGCGAAACAGTACAGGCCTTATTGGAAAGCTTTTTAAAAACCAGTACTGTTTCATTATTTGTCACCATAATGAGCCCTGTGTAAAAAGTGTCGACCTGCATATGAATTTACGATTGCATTTGACACAGATCATACGACCTGCATAGCGCACAGTTGAGCGTGCCGTGCACTGAGGTTAATCGTCTATAGTCTGTCCACTAAAAATTGGCAGTACAGGAAAGATAGGGATGTTTGTCTCTCATTCGCACTTCTTTGCTTTCCATAAGGTTATCTTCTTTCAAAAGCTCTAACAGGGTTGCCGTAGTAAGCATTTTGAATTGGAAAAAACTGAAAAAATATGATGTAGGGTTACCTTTCTTCTTTTTTAATTAAAATTATTTTCTTAATTTTTGTTTATAAAAATGAAATGAAATTTATCTTTTTCCACACCACCAAGAGGTAAGATAGTAGGCGCGTTTTTGAAGGGTATCCTAAGTAGGCCTAATCCCTTTTAAATAAAAAACAAACAAAAAATAAAGAATTTATTCATAAAGATTAATATAACAAGCAAAATAAATAAACAAGCATAACAAAAATATATATAAATTCATCTATTAAATAAAAATATGTACATTTATATATAAGTAAAGGTGTTTTTATCACTCGAGAAGTTACTGCTGCTGTTGCTGCTCTCTTCATCTAGATTTATTATAAGGCTTTCTACAGCGTTTTCCGAAAAAACGTCCATTTCCCACATTTTCGGCTCAATTACCTGCTCGACGTGTTGGACACACCGGTGCCATTTCTCACTAATCACAAAAATAGGTACACGAAACATCAATACCGACCGCCCGCGCACTTTAAAAATCTACGCAAATAAGAAAAAATATACACGATATATCAACCGACCGACCGGCACGAGAATCTACGCAAATAAATTCTTTAAAGACAACAGCTTACCTACATTTTTGTAACTGCATTTTAAGATTTTCGCCACATAAAAAACACAAACATGATCAACAAAAATACTGCACGATAACACTTTTGTACTATTAATATGTTCATCTCAATATCTCATTATCATTTCATCAATAAAAGGTATTTTTTAAGCTCTAAAATCAAAAGTTCCTCAACAGAAACTCAATATAAAAAAATACGAACCGAGTTACCAAATTGACAAAGGTATCTCTGTTCGAATGGATGTTAAAAGAGGGTTGAAATTGAAATGCATTAGCCAATCAGTGCGTATTCAACTGTACGCTAGGCAGGTCGTTGTGGGATCTATGTCGGATGCGATCGAAAAATCATTGGCGGGTAAACATTTTTTAAATGGGGTTTCTTTCAATTCAGTATGGTGCACAAATAAGGCGCGCTACTGATTTTGAAAAAGCTTCCCCATAAGGCCTGTACTGCCAATTTATAGAGGACAAACTATAATCTTACTGATATGCTGAAAACTAATTTTTCCACATATATGACACATGTTATGTACTGTACAGTGTACATACGTACGTAATATGTAGACCAGGCAACAAATTTTATAGATGTAGGAATCTACCTATGTAGTATGTAGGCGATGCCTATAAGAAAGATTGCATCCCGGATAATTTGTAACCATTTTTCACACTTCACTTCCATCAAAGTTTCCAGAAATCATCTGCATCATGGACCTCCTTTCCCACCGCCATTCGTATAGTCCAGTGAATCCGAAAAGGCAGCTGAGTTAAAGAAAAACTTAATTAAATCTCTGGCATAATTATCTACCTATTTTAAATAGGTACTATTACATTCGCACATACCCATCTTGATGTTTTACTTTGTAACAACAAGGTCACTCTGATCTGCTAAATAAAAAATAAATTTTGACTCATCCCTAGACAACTTAATACCTATTTGCACTATAAACTATACCTACCTACATATGTATATATATATATAGTTGAATTAGATATAGTTTATATAGTTATCTAGGTATTCAATATTTCATTTGAAAATATGTAGGTAGCTAGTTCTAGTTCTAGTATTTTTTTACCAGCCCCTGTTAGTGCCAATAACTTCTTGCGCTTGTTGCTGTAAATAGTTCTCGTCGAAGAAATGCCGAAATAATATAAAATATAGGTATTCTTCTATAATAGATAATAAATAATCTACTACCAGTACTCCTAATAGTTAAGTATATATCTAGCCAGAGTATATACAAAATGAGAATACAAAAAAAAAGGGGAAATTTTTTTCCGCTCAGAAATAAAAGTGAATAAAATAAAGTGTAATTATAAATGTCCTGCCAAATGAACGTTCTTAGAAGCAAATGGGACAAACGAAAGAGAGAGATTTTCCGTGTGGACATACGGAGGACGATAACGAATGAGTATTAGTGTGCTTATTTTAAAAAGGATATACCTACCCTGGCGCTCAGCCAAGGCGCAAATGAACGAATGAAATACGGGAAATAAAAACAATATAAAAAAAACACAGCACAAAGAATGGGAAGGAATCCAAGAAAAATATACTAGCGTAGCGTCCTCTATTTCGCCGTCGTCCTCCTCGTCGACAAAAAAAAAGGTTGGATTTTTTCACAGGTTTGGTGTAGTCGTCATTGTTAGAGCTCTGTAAATAAGTTTCTTCTCCTCCGGTGTTTCTTTACGCTCGCTTGGGTTGCGGCTTGAGTGAGTGACTTTGGTTTGTGTGTCCTATGTCGGTGTGTTGGTGGGTGCCTTAGACTTGGATTTTCTTCAGGAAAACAGTTGCACAGAAACGTTAGGAAACTCCGTCCAGTGTTTTTTTTAGAAGAGGACGATGAAGACGGTGACGGTGACGTTCGACATTGACGACGACGACTGTGAAGATCAGGCATAACATGGCATAACACGCGGACATTAAATGAACATGGCTGTGAAGCAGTACGATTACGAACGGTCTAATGGGAATGGAATTGTCTTAAATGTAGTAGTGGTGCTCTAAGGGATGGGATTTCTCCAAAAATCCCTGGGAGGGTGTTTTTTTTTTTGTTGTATAAATACCTACCTATTTTTTTTTTTTTTTTTGCGGGAATGTGTTAGGATTTTTTATCTTTTACTCCGGCCCTAGCCCTACCCTTATTCCTGTGTCCTCTGTTCACATTGAAGTAAAGAAAGTGGTGTTTTTTCGTCTTCTGTACTGATGGTGGTTGTTTCTTCTTCCCGGTGTTTTGAATGTATGTGTTCATAGTTTGTAAATAGCAAAAAAAAAAAAACGTTTTTTACTGTTTTTATCTACTATTCTTTCTTTCTCTGTTATATCTTAGAAAGGCATACTTTTTCTCGAGTCACGCAGTCCTTCCTTGAATTTAATATACCATAGAAAACACAACACATACAGAATGTAATAGGACACCATTCCGTTAGGATGTTTCGTTATAAAACATTTGCTTCTTAGTTGTTTTCTCTGCTGTCGTCGCGTTCTTGTCTTCTTATTCCTTATCGTGAACTCGTCCTTGTTGCTACTTAATTAATAGGTAGATAAGATATATTCTCAAGACGTTTACATTTTTTTCTTATAAGGTTTTTTCGGTTTCCCGTAATAGATGGAAATATCTTTCGACGGTTAAGATTTTTCTTCTTCTTCGATTCATAAACAACAGAATGACATTTCGATATGTGAGGAGAATTACGAGAAAATTCGCGAGTGTCAAATAATAAAAAAAAAACTTTCCTTTTTTGTTCAAAAATAACATATCTTTAATTTGAAGGTGAAATTACGAAACAACACAAAAAAGAATTTTATTAACATTTGTATGTTCACAAAAAAGAAGAAAGAACAGAAAAAAAATCTTGATTTCTTTTTTGATAAGTTTGTTGTTTTGTTTAAACCCAACAATGACATTAGACTATGGCGATGAAAATGTAACTAATTAATTTGAACTGAATTATTAATTTTTTTTTGGTTAATTATTTTTTTATTTTGTTAATTTTTTTATTTGAATAAAAAATATTTTTGTAAAACTTCAACTTTTTGTTTGATTTGAGTTTGATTTATTTGCGTTATTTTTTTTATCACATTACTGATTTGCCGACGGGATCATTGCACTCGGACTTTATATTTTCTTGAGTCTCAACGCAAAAAAAAAAAATAAACAATACAAGAGTGATGTGGAGTGTGGGACTTGCTTGTAAATAGATAAAAAAAAATATTCTTAATGTACAAGTAAAAATTAAATGTGTATCCATTGGTTGCAGGCTCAGATTGCATTTGTACATGTTTTAAAAATTATACCTAATCGAAAGTTCTGGTTTTTGTTTGTAAATCTGATATAGGTTAAACATTATTGTTTTTCCTGTGTGTGAGTTTTTTGTTTGTAAATTTATTTACTAATTTATTTTTCAATAACCATAGGCAATAACACTAATTATAAAATATTTTCATTTCGTTCTTTTCTTCAACTTCAACTACCTACCTACTTTCAACGGAAATTTACAAAAATGTGGAATAACTAATGTGATAAAAAAAAACTAATTATAAATATCTGTTGTGTGAAATAAAATCTATAACTTAAAATAATAACAGCTGCAGTTATCCAGATCAAATAGTGCAGCAGCAATAAGTGAACGCACCTTAGAAGAATGCTGGTCAACCCTGCAACGAGTGAGTTGGCATCTCTTCCGTTGTGTATAGTACTCTTCCACATTACGGACAAAAATATGCAAATAAATACCCCCCTCTTCCAACGTCCTACTATTATTATTATTATTATTTTTTTTTTTTTGATAGTTTTAAATTTATCTCAATATCTACATTTTTAATCAAAATTATAAAACCAGGAATACCTCAGATCAAAAACAAATATGTATTTGAAAACAGCTAAATTGTTAAGGTAGGTAGGTAGGTATATGTAGGTATGTAACCCAAGAATGTTAAGAGTGAAAAGTTAATTGATTCCACTAAATTAATGCTAAGTCTTCTACCTATTATTTAATATTTTCAATACATAGTACATATATAGAATTTGTATCATATCAAAAACATTGTTAATTGTTTCCTACTGAATTACTAGAAGAGGAAAAAGGCTTGAAGTCGCTAATATGAGGACCATTTAGAATTATTATCTCAAAACTTCTCGTTTACCTAGTACATATGTAAGTTCCTACCTAAGTACATAGATACCTACATGCGTTAATAAAGTTTGCTACCATGCAACTTAAAACTAAAAGCTTGATATGAAAGTTTTATTATAACAGAATTGTAGGTTTAAGGATAACTACCTAATGAACTGCGTTCATCACAGATCATAAAAATTTGTGTATTTTTTATGGTTGCTATTGTAGTAATAAAATTCAATGGAACTGAACAGTCTCAAAAATAAAGATAATCTATACTTACCTATTGGTAGTTTTTCTCTAGATAAGGTCAAAACGAAGTAATGCTGTTTCCACCAAAAATAAAACCCTGATTTGAGAGAAGAAGATAGTAGCGTTTCCACTGGTCAAAAAGATTAAAAAAAAATTGACAAAAGGTTTTAAAACTTAAAAACACAGCAACATTTCGTTCAGAATTTTCGAATTTATTAACTATAAAATGCACTTATTTCACAAAAATCACTAATAATCTATAATATTCCGTCGAAATAATGCAATAAAAGTATTTTATTTTGAGAAAAATTAACAAAAATAAAAAATATTTACAAAATTCATTGACAAATTCATTGTTGAAATCTAAAATGACATTTGAAATAAAAGCGTTCAGTCCTAAATGGGTGTGTGTTAAGTAATTTGCAAGAGATTTATAAGAGATTAATTGAAGATTTAGGATTTAAATTGGTATGGTAAATCTAGTGATTTAAAATGAGATTAAGTGGTTGGTGGAAACATGGTATAAAGCAATTACAATTAAAATCGGGTTCAAATTCGAGGTACCTAATTACCTACATACCTACTTACCTAAATCACCATTTGATGTCTCATCATTATGTTTGCATAATACCATGTGTTTCACTTCATTAAAAACTTTGAATTATAAGTAAGATTTGGGGAACTTTTAAAATTAACGAACCTACCTTAAAAAAAAGTTAAGTATGATTATCGCTGCCGATCTGATCTGACCGAACGATAGGTTGAAGTAACATTTTGAAAAAGAATACACTTTTTTTTCCACGGATATTAGATATACCTATCTAATATCTATACCTTAATGTAACTAAATTTATTTTATTAGTTTACAAAATTAAACCGACGTGTTTCGTCGGGCACAAGTCCCGAGAAGACGAAACTCGTCGGTTTAATTTTGTAAACTATTAAAATACATTAAATTTTATTTATACCTACCGTGGATAAAAGCAAGTGGTTTTTTTTATGAACTGAAAAGATCAAATTTAATCATGAAATTCAGCTGGATAAAAACAATTCATGTACCTACCTACCTAACTCATGGTGGTCACAATATATGTGAACATGGACATTTTTACGATGTTGTACACCGCGCTTTAACTGAATAAGCACGACATTTTTGTCATGTGCGATTTCCATTTTCTTTAAACCTTTTCAGCCTTATTTATAAGATTTCATTAATACTCGGTTAAACCTCGAAGTAGTTAAACCAATGGCTGTAGCGCACTTACTCCGTCTTTACGCCACATCAAACAAATCCTTGTTTATAAAGAATTTTGTGACCCAACGTCAATGTAACCATATGATGTTCACTGTGTTAGAGAGATAGAGTCCATAAGCTGCTAAAGGGTTCTGGCATCGAGTGGAATAGAACTATACTTGAGAAAAAGTCATATTAAGTCGTCAAAGGCATTTCGTTTGGCAAATTATGTAACAAATTACACAAACACTTGAACTTGTTATTTTTTTTCGTTTCCCAATGTCCTGTCAAAATGGCGTTTAGATACTAAAACGACTTTAAAACGGCCTTAAACCTCATATGAACCAGTTTTAGCTTACTTCGCCTGTGAATTTTTATAAATAAGCTTTTCAGGATTACAGGCGTTGTAAAGAAGGAGTAACTTATTACTCCGTCTTTAAAACGAGTTTATAAATAAGGCTGTGTGTGTTTATTTATCATTGCATGATGGTTACTGTTTATTAATATTGTTGGGAACAGAAATAAGAAAGAAACATTCAAAAAGTACCACTATTTTGTCTCTGGTTAGCTTTCTAAGCAATTCATATAAAAAATACAGTGTTTTTTTTTTTGCGTCAACTGAATAGAGCTTAAAGGCATTCTGGAGAGCTTGACACATTTTATCAACACTTGAAGAGTTCTAAGTAAAATGTATTTGTTAATCGCAGTAAAAAGTAAAATGGCTAGCTCAAAACCGCTCATTAGTGTTGTAAGAGCTTATATTATTCTTACTAACAAAACCATGGCTAACCGGGAGTGCTAAAGCCAACAAAATGGAATGGAATTTTAGTTTCATCATTGAGTTTATACGAGTACCTATACAAAGAGAAATCATTTGTAAGTTTCAAACTTTACACGTAGGATGTCGTTATTATCGACTTGTTTCTTTTTTTACTCTTGTAGCAATTATTCTTGAGTTAAAATGCAAGAGAAATAAAAAAAAAAAACAAAAAAAAAATGTATGCAGAAGAATTATTTTCGGTTCGGTTCAAGTATTTTTCGATTCAGAAAACTGGGGAAATAATAATTACTCGATATGCTCATTTAGCGACTCACCGAAGTGAGTTTGAAACCATCTTGATTCCTCTATGTGTATAAACTCAATGGTGTCATCCATTTCTCATTAAGAATCGAAGACCTGTAAAAAAAACTGATAGGGGGTAAAAAAACGGAAACAATAACAGTTTATCGAAGTGCAATTTTAAGATTTGCTTCTGATTCTTGTGAATTTGCGGTAAGTAGAATATTAGCTCTTACAAAACTAATGAGCGATTTTAAGCGACCCATTTTACTTTTTACTGCGATTAACAACTAAATTTTACTTAGAACACTTCTGGAACTAACTAAAGGACTAGCTAATTGCATTTTCTTTGAGTGTGAAATCTTTTTAATCCCTGGATTAGTTAACTCAGAAATAAGGTTACAGTTTATTAAGGTTTAAAAAAAAGACATCGCACATGAACAAAATTTTGCGCTTATTCAGTTTAAGCGCGGTGTACCTAGGTAGTAACTCTTCAATTTCCAATGCGTTGTACAAGGGTGTATAGATAAATATGTAGAAACCTTTATAGTATATACCGTGTCTTAAAGGTTATTATAGAAAAAGTCACCGCAAATAAATGTTGACTATTAAATTCTGCTTCCAAAATTCAGTTTTTCAAAGCTCTGCTTTTCATAATACTGTTTATCATAATTCTGCAAATAATAGAGAAAAAAAAGGTTGCTATTTGATAAAAAACACATATTTTCTGACGGTTAACATTTTGTTTCTTATTATTTTATTAGCTATGTCCAAAATAATTACAAATAAAAAAACAAACCACTTTTTTTTTTAGAAGTGTGTTTTTATTCACTTTTGTTATTGCAGAACTTAGTTAGTCTGACGTTTATGAAAACACCCAAATACTATTGCTCTTACATATACCTATCTATATGAATATTATGTTTTTTTTGTATGTACCTATACTATCATTGTTAAATTATAGATATCAGTGAATGAATCAAATACCTATATGTAACAGAGTATGATTTTATTATTTTTTAATAGCTACTATTTTTTTCAAATAAAATATTTATTTGAATGGAGGTAGATAAATTCTTCATTAAAAAACATATTTTAAATAAATATAATTTGCTACTAAAACATATATTTATATTTAAATATCGAATTCCTTTGATTTTGTGGAACAACAACGAAGTAGCTTATTTTTTGATTATAGGTATTGTGGGTGTGTCTACCCTACCTTTACTATATACGAGGATCTGATTTAACGATTTACTATAATTAACTTTCAAAATTCAATATTCACAAGTACTTGTCCAAAAGATTGTTTTAACAATTTAATTTTGCAAATCCCTTAACAAAAAAAAAATACCACAATTTTGCAGTTCCTTTGAAAAAGAAGAACACGACACAATAAACATCCATCATTTAATATTTAAAAACTAGGTGTACCACCTATTCATTTATTTTTTTAAGTAACTTTTCGAACTTGAAGGAGTAGAAAATATTTTTTCAGAGAATGCAAATGTTAGAAATAAATAATAATTAAAGTATTTTAGAAAGTTGCAGTAGCTATTTATCTATATAAATGTAAAATTCAAACTGAAAACAATTCAAAATCAAGATTAATGATGACTTGCGAAGTAAATTGAAGTTTTTTAAGAGGTTATAAATAATGTTTTTGTTATAATAAAAATTCTATATACAATGTATTGAAAATATTAAATAATTAATAAAAAAAAATTTCAACTAAGTAGCAGACTTAGCAATATAGTGGACTTGTTGAATTAAGTGCCGTGGACGAACCCCATACGAACTAACGCCATAATGGTGATAGTTCACTTTGAAATGCGAATTAGTGCCATAATCCTATTATGGCTTAAATTAAATTTTGAAATTGAATTAAGACCATTTGGTGTAATTTCGTTTTAGAAAGTGATCTTGATTCTCAATAGAATGTGAAAATTGGCTCACGACGCATAAACGAGGTTGGGGAAAGGTGCAAAATCTTGATTGACAAAATCTCTAATTGCAAAAAATTTCTAATAGTATACAAAATGAAAATCTTGAATTCCAGTTCAAAACTATATGAATAATACATTAAAAAGATACTTGGCATACACCTAAACTCGCACCCACCCCAAATCCTACAACAGGGCCAGACAGGGGGGGTAGCAGGGGGCAGCATGTCCCCCCCAGCTACCCCACTGTTTATATGCCATAAACAGAAACTAGGTACTTATACTTATTTTAGTTCAATAGTAGTTTTGCATTCAAGATTTATAAAGTTAAATATGTAAGTCGAACCGTTGAAAATTGGCCTTATTTTCTTCTCGTTATTTGACGGCACCATATAAAACTGTTCCATTATGGATTTCAAGAAACCTGTAACACAGACATGGAATAGCATAAGTTCACAATCGAATGTACCACCATATGGCGTTAGTTCACATTTCAGTGATGGCTTTAGCTCAAATTTGAAAGTGAATTTAAGCCTTATTTGGATTGTGGCTTTGATTCGCATTTGAAAGTGAACTAACACTCTTATGGCGTTAGTTCGTATGGGGTTCGTTCACGGCACCATTGAATTATTTTATCAAATTGGCTTTTTATGGCCTTTTGTCCATAAAAAAATGGCAATTTGCACTCATCAGTTGACGACGAGTGAGCACCTTGTCAATACGCAAATTTCCACTTGTTTCAGTTTAACTTAAATAACTTTTTTGACAAAAAGATAAAGTGAACTATATCCTGGCCTGGCTAAAATTATAAATAATGTTTTTGATATAATACAAACTCTATACAGGGTGATTGGTTTAAGGTGGACCAAAAAGCTTGAGCGTGTATTTGGGGTTAAGACAGGAAAAAAATCGTATAGGAGGGGGGTCTATTTGCCCCGTTTAGGCGGGAGGGACAATTTTCTAAAAAATTGACATAAATCAGAAAAAAATTATTTGAAATCAGCGGTGTTATATCAGCCGTGTTATATCTTTTTGGAAAGCCAAAAAATCACTCTTTCATTTTATTTTTAAATTATGTTGTTTAAGTGAGCAGTTTTAAAAAAAATTATTTTCAAACTCAAAAAATTTATGTAATTAACTATTATTTTTATTTTCAAAATTCAATGCTCTTATTAATTTTTAGTCAAAAACAGAAAACCGGATGCCAAAATGTATCTTAGTTTTTGAGAAATTGAGAAATTACTAAAAGCACTTTTTTAAAAAAATGAGAAATCTGGTTGATCTGGTTAAAAACAATTAACTGGATTAACCAGATTTCACCTTTTTTTAAAAAAGTGCTTTTAGTATTTTCTTAATTTCTCAAAAACTAAGATACATTTTTGCATACGGTTTTCTGTTTTTGATTAAAAATTAATAAGAGCATTGAATTTTGAAAATAAAAATAATAGTTGATTACATAAAATTTTGTTTAAATTTTTTTTTAAAATTTTTTTTTTTAAATTTTGAGTTTGAAAATTATTTTTTTTAAAACTGTTCACTTAAACCACTTCATTTAAGAATAAAATAAAAGGGTAGTTTTCTGGCTTTCCAAAAAAATATAACAAGGCTTTGTATCATTCACCGTTGTTTTTAAATATTTTTTTTTCTGATTTAAGTCAATTTTTTAGAAAATTGCCCCTCCCGCCTAAACGGGGGAAAATAGACCCCCCTTCCATACGATTTTTTTCTTGTCTTAACCCCACCTACACGCTCAAACTTTTTGGTGCACCTTAAACCAATCACCCTGTATACTATGTATAGAAAATATTAAATTAGTGGACTTGTTGAATTATTGATTCAAATTAGCTTTTGATGGCCTTAAGTCCATGAAAAAATGGCGTTTCGTGCGGATGCTCGCTTTGCATTTTGTATAATAGCTACTTTATTTGATTATTTAATTATAATCATCAGCTTATAACAAATTTTTGCTATCCCTGTTACTGTTTTAACTATTGCTTGCATTTATGAACATTTTACGATATGTTTTGGCATTATTCGTGCAGTGACACGTTCATGAATGTACCCTATAATTTTAGAACCTTTTATTTCATAATTATTTTATATTTTATATAGAGCAGAAAAATGTATAAATGGACACAATTCAAACAGTTCCATAACTGAACATCGTCGAAATGTTACGTGTCTTTCTTTATTTCATAAGTTCTTTTATAAAAATTGCTCCAGTGAAATAACTAGTTTCGTTCCTCTCCTTAAACAATTCAGCCTTAATACTCGCTTCGCAGGGATCGCACATAAAATTACCTAAGAGACAAATTTCGGACGTAGTGTAAAAGTTCTTTCTTTAGCCGTACTACTCGATTGTGGAGTGCTTTATCTACCGAGTTAATTATGAAAAAAAAACACACGAAGATCGACGGTCTACACGAAATGATTTGTTCATAGACTTCCGATGTTTGACAATCACTAAAAGCATGATTCTGCCCACCCTTTGTAATACCTCATAAATTGCAAGACCGATGACAAAAATAGGTGAAATCTGAAATCGATGTAGCAACTTTTTCGTATTCTGCAACATAGTAACATGATTTTAGAGTCACAAAAACAACCGAAATTGTAATTTAATTTCAGATCAGTAAGAAACGCTGACATTAGAATAGTGTTTTGGTTTTTTGTATTAAAGTTTGTCATTCATTTAACTTTTTTTTGTGTATACCTACAGTACATAGCAAGTTTTGTATCAATGCGCATATTTGTTCAATGTAGTTTATGTTTAAATGATATAAGCGTTTGTATTTTATTTTAACTTTATTAATAAAAAATAGTTTTCACATAAAGAATTCGCAAATAAATTTCAAACTTTGATGGTCTGATATAATCAGTTGTTCCAAATCGAACAAATGAGTTTACAAATCAGAATACTATGCAGAATACGAAAAATTTTATCGAGTCACAAGATTCTTCACAACCAACCAGTCTTAACAGCTTGGAGAGCGGCCCTGGGATCTAACTCCTCGGGACATGAGCCAGAAATGTTTTTTTTTGTACATATGTCCCACTTCGATGGGCAATAAGTCCAAAATCATATTTTGAAATGATGTCCCACCAAAGTGGATATAAGTCCAAACACAAAGATTTTGGACTTACAGTCCGTGTCACTTTATTAAGGACAGGCAGTTTTCCATTTTCATTTTGCGATATTTTTCAAACCCCTCGGTATTTTGGGAAAAACCATACACAACGAATGAAGGATATATTAGGTTTATATTGTAAAAAAATTAGTAATATGTTGATAGTTGCAATATTTATGACGCTTTTCCCAAAAAAGTCATAAAATGTAACTGCTTTTTTTTTGTTTTATTTGATTAAGACAAACTTACCTGTTTCAAGCTTAAAAACAATTAAACATTAAAATTTTTGTTTGTATAAATAAATGTTAGTTTTATTCCAAGAATTAAAAACGATTTTAGTAATGGATACTACCTCCTGATCGCTGAATCACTTCAAGTAGCCTACTGTGTAGAGATTCATAGAGTTTTGTCAAATAAACAAGCGAAATTTCGGACCAGGTTTGTTTTATGGCTTCAGTTATCTCTTCCGTTTCATCATACTGCCTTCCTCTTTCGTAGACTTTTCTTGAAAGCCGACCCACACGTTTTCCATGATGTTCAGGTCGGGTGAAAATGGTGGTAATGTAAGTAGGTTTACATTTTGGTTCTGAATCCAGCCTTTTGTTGTCCGGTATGTATCGGTGCATTGTCTTGTTGGAAAGTCCATCGATTTCCACCAAATATTTCAGAAAACTGCGGAAAAGCTCTCCCCAGTATCGATTTGTAAGTGATTGTGAACATTTTGGAGCTTTGGAAATCCCGCTCCACAGTTCCGTAATCTTATTGCTCCGCAAATCATCCTTTGCTGTGCCGCCTTTGGAGATGCATTTCTTCTTTTCTCAAATCATGAAAATAAAAGCTGTATCCATCAGGTCCATACAAATACATTTTTTTTCATCAAAAAAGACTACGGTATGTGACTTATTGCAAATTCAAGCTGTTGACTTTTACGTGCGACATTCGATTGTGGTTTCCTCTTCATTTTTTGATGGCAAATATGGTCGGCCTTCTGTATCGCTCGTAAAACAGTCGATCTACTAGCTTTAACTCCAGTTTCTGCCTTGATTTTACTAACGGAGAGCCTTGAATTTGAAGCTGTTCTCAGTATCGCCCGCCTTTCCTTACAAGTTAGGTGTCTTCTGATTCTTCCTCTGTGGTTCTTTCCATACCTTTCCGGGCCCTTAAGATAATGGTTGACAACACACTTCTTTTAATTTTTTTTTGGTTATAAAACGGATGGATTTCCCTTCTTCCCGGTAAGCTCGAATTTGGCCGATTTCCTCCTTGGTTAATGTCTTTCCTCTGCCCAAAGTAGTGGATTGTTTGCAGTTTTTACTTGAACTAAGCTCTCTCATACTTCAAGTACCCTTCTATATGATTAAAATAACGGTAACAATTAGATTTTAACACTTAAATCAAGTAAAACAAACAAAGCATGTACATTTTATGACCTTTTTGGGAAAAGCGACATATATGTTGCAATTATCAACATAATCCTAATTTTTTTTTACAAAATAAATTTATTATATCCTTCATTCATTGTGCATTTGGTTTTTCCCAAAATACTGAGGGGTTTGAAAAATATCGCAAAATGAAAATAGAAAACTGCCTGTCCTTAATCAAGTGACACGGAGTGTATGTCCCTAGGAGCCACAGTACCTGGCTGGCCTACCTGTATTTCTCAACAGTTTAGTTTGGCAAGGGGGGGGGCATGCTGCCCCTGCAACCCCCCTGCTTGGCTTACTTTAGGATTTGAGGTGGGTGACAGTTTGAGTGGGTGAAAGTCGCCTTTAGAGAACCCAGTAGGCGACACTAGCGATAAATATAAGGCCCAGTGTCGCATTTCAATGAATAGTTTTAAATTTAAAAAGCAATAGGTATGATTGAATTCTATTCTAATTTCGGGTTTCAAGTTACTTTTAGGTCTAAAAAAAGGAAGGTAATAATAATATTTCAACTAGGTACCTTTGTATCTGTAAGGCAAATTGTTTTATAAATACAGCAGGGGTGGGACGAAACTAGTAAGAAGGATTAGAAAGATAGAAGGGAGAACAAAATTGTTTTTGTACAATGGATTAAAAGCTAGCTAGCTCAAGTTAAGACGTACCTATTCCGGGTAAATAACTCTCGGGCTGTCAGAATCATCATTTTCTAGCCATAAAAGTAAAGATCAATTATTTAAAAAATCATATATAGGCAGGTATAGGGTGTTTTCATAAACGTCAGACTTACTAGTTCTGCAATAACAAAAATGAATAAAAACACACTTCTTGAACAAAAAAAAGTGGTTTGTTTCTTTATTTGTAAGTATTTTGGACATAGTTACTAAAATAATGAAAAACAAAATGTTAACCTTCAGAAAATATGTGTTGTTTATCAATTTTTTTATTGCAGATCTTAGTCTGAAGTTTATGAACACACCCATACTCACGTGGGATTTTTTTTAATTGTTTTTTTCTACAACCTTGTTCGAAATTATTTGAAATCAAACAGTTTGGATTATATTGATACCAATTAATAAGACATTACCTAGGTTAATATTCATTTAAAAGAAATAGGTTAAATATTAAGGAAACCCGAGTTTTTTTCAGTTTTTTACCGTAATACCCAAATATTATTTTTGACACGAAGTCCTTGAAATTTGTATCAGTTCTTATGTCCCCAAAAGTCGTCCTTTTTTATATTTTTCCAATTATAACTATACTGTTATTATTTTTACATCAGGGAACACCGCAAATTCCATCACATCCATCACAAAACAAAATATCTAGTCAGAACAATGTTTCAAAGAGTATTTTTGCTGTCTATTAAATATCAAATATTGAATGTGTTCCCTTTCAAATAATACCTACTAATGCCTACTTTTCAAACACAACAAATAAAACACCTAGGTACCAAAAAAAAAACATTTTCTCAATCTCAATTTGTCTGATTCCCCATTTTCCTTATATTCCTTAATAAAAACAAGACTTATAAAATTAAACTTGTCATTAGTTCCTACCTTACCTACCTACCTACTTCATAATCCCTTTCAATACAATTAATAAAATTATGGTAAGTTCTTAAATTCGGTCAAAACATAAAAAATATACTTATGTAAGTGTATCTAACACCATAATACCTACCAAAGTGATTTTTTAAATAAAAGAAATACGCTTTTCTCAATGAATAGAAACACGAAAAAGAAATCAGAAGCATATTGAATTTGGATTTTTTTATATTATTCTAGGTAAACCTACCTACTGCTTTCAATTCTTCCAAAATCATTTCAATTCATTTAACAATTTACTGTTGCTATGTATAAGGTGAAACAAAATAATAAAACGAGGGGAAGACAAAAAATTGAGTGAGTTCAAGAGTCCCTCGCCTCGCACTATGTACCTACCTATCTATCTACATATGTACCAAGTGGATATACACTACAACGAGTACCTACATCTATATTTTGCTAACAAAAACAGGGGAATGAAAGAATCAGAAACTATTTCGAATATTCTTTGGATCATAAAATAAAAAAAACATACATACCTACACACTTACTTATAAGTACCTACAAATATTTTTAATTATGTAAATAGGTACCTGGTAACTATTATATAGGTACCTAGCTAGGTATTCGGTTTTTATTGGAGTCTTTCACAACTTATTTGAGGAAAAAAAACTACGTTGGGAGCTATCTTATTTTTTTTAAATAAACGAGGAAGGACACAAATAAAAATAGGTATGTAACTAAAAAACCTTAATCACGACGATAATTACAGAGAAAAAAAATAAAAATAATAATGAATAGGTACCTACATGTTTAAAAAAAAGGGAAAAACTTAAAACTGCCTGTCTTTTCCATATTTTCAATCCTTGCCGCCTCTTTCTGTTTGTATGTACCTTCATTTATATAGGTATATTTCGCATGACCAGAAAAGGGTCCAATCCCAAAGAATGGTGGATAGTCAGCGACCAATGCTAGTACGAGAAACACTCTATTTTTTGTATAAATTTTATGTAGGGAAATATGTAATATATAGGCGTATATAAAGATATATGCATCAATATATCTATATAAGAATCCAATTCAAATGAAAAATTAAATTAATATTTCTTTATTAGGTAGGTAACTACCTACCTATAATTAAATAAAAACTTAGAAAGTACTGAATACTGAAATACTCATAATGGAGTTTTTATTAAAGATGGAGTTTTTATGGGGTGATATTATTAAAGTAAGAAAACAAATACCTACTTACCTACCCATTACCCAATCACCACCGTATCAATAAAATCACTGGAACGTAACAATACAGGCCAACACAGTGAATTAAATGAAGAAACTGCACAAGTGCATCCATCCGTTACGAAAACAAAAGTAGAAGGGGATGTTACCATGCAAACGACTAGGTATGGGTAAAGATTTAATATTTAATGGAAAAGTACCTAGTCATCAGAAAGGTATATAATATTTTAATGTGAAAATAAGTTTGTATGCTTGCAAGGCCGTAACCAGGGGGGGGGGGTTCACAGGGGTTCAAACCCCCCCGAAATTTTTTAGAAATGCATCTGTAAATCAACCTTTTCCGCATAAGTATGGAATTTGTGCTCAAATAACTAGTGATTATGTTCAAAACATTCCGATTTTAGTTTAAAGCCTTCGTACATAGGTATTAATATAATTTTCGATGAATTTAGCAAGGTAACTCTAACAGTTTTTAAATACAACCTCAAACAACACAGCCTCAGGATGCCAGGTTACTTTTGCTTCGATTGCACATGATGAATAACTAAACGCCTCAAGGAAATTTAGTATACCTAGATAGGTTTGTGTATGCATCTACATGAAACAATATGTATAGTATAAACGTATATTCTTATTTCCCTTCCAAATAAACTAATGGTGTCCTTGTGCGCATTAGTTTTCAACCTCGTTATTCCACTTATATAGTTGCAATTGTAACTTGCAACATTTTAGCCGGTTCATTCCATGCGTTTCTATTCTCTTACCAGCAATAGGAAAAAGGAATGAGCAACAACGTAATATGTGTTGTGGATGAAAAACTCCAAATTTCACGAATTGTGTCAAAGCAACAGCACAGACAAAACTTGAGCACAACGGATCCTGAAACATATTTTAGGATAAGTATAATGATTCCTCTTTTAGATGATTTTTTAAGTCAGCTTAAAATAAGATTTGAAAATCATAAGTCCATACTTTCCTCTTTGTGCATTTTAATTCCATCGATATTTGGCGGCAAATATGAACAAAATTACAACGAAGAAAACTTCAAATTTTATAGATCTTTTTTGGATTGGGACACTTTAGAAGCTGAGTTTACGTTATGGAAGACAAAATGCCATAGACAAAAAGATACAGAGCGTTCAAAGAGTGCAATAACAGCTCTTGGGGAATGCAATAAGAATCTGTTTCCTAACATCCACAAGCTTCTCAACATTTTGGCGATACTACCGGTTTCAACGTGTACACCGGAAAGAACATTTTCGACAATGAAACGTCTAAAAACTTACCTTAGAAATTCTACCGGCGAAGAAAGACTAACAGGATTGGCATTAATGTCAATTCATCGACAAATTGAGATTGACACTGAGGAAGTTTTAGACATATTTGCAGCACAGAAGGCCAGAAGATTAAATTTAATTTTATAAAAATGATATACTTACATGTTATTTAATACTTTTTTTTATAATAAAATCTTAAAGAGTGATGATAAATGTACCTACCCAATAAATAATAACTTAAAATTATTTTAAAAAAATATTGGAAAAATCTTTTAGTTTTTCAAATTTGTTTGAGAATTTTCTTGAAAAACTAAGTATGCAATTGTATTTTATTAGCAGTAATCTACCTAGGAAAAAATATTGAAAATCGTTAAAGCAGTTTTTTTTTAAACCGTTTTCTTTTCTAATTTTTGAAAAATATTTTGCAATTTTTTGAGTATTTCAATACATCGAAATATGTAGCTCATCTGGAAAAAAATCTGAAAAAATTCAACATTCGCGTTTCCAACATATTCAAAAAATCTAAAAAGTTATGTATATGAATTTGGAAATAAAAACCTTCCTAAATTTTAAATTAAATTGAAATCGATTTTGTTGAGAAAGTCTGATTTTAAAAAATCGGTTCTATGGGAGGTACTGTTTTTAGATAAATCTCGACTGTTTTATCAAAATCGTAAAGGCCATTTTTAGAAAAAGAGTGCCATTTTTAGAAAAATTAAGTTTTAACAAACTGTTATATGACATTTACCATTGTTTTAGAGCTAAAATTCCAATTTCAACAACTCCTAGTGCGAGACTACTAAATAAACACTCTGAACCAAGTTTGCAAATCAGCCTATCCATTTAGGCTGCAGATCTGCAAACTGGCAGTCGGACGAACAGAATTTTCCAACACACTTTTGTCTACTTCCCTATCATCGCAATATCATGTTTATTTGTTATCTCAATTTTTTTTTTTTTCGAATCCATAACTTGCCTTATACATAGAATAGTATCATTATCGCAACTAAAAGTCGTGTTTGGTGGATTTTGGGTGAATGGGCTGTACTAATTTTATTTATTACATCTACAGAAAGGTACAGATTGATTGGTGTATGGAATAAGTATAACCCCCCCCCCCCGAAATAATTATCTGGCTACGGCCTTGTATGCTTGCATTTGTTTGACGAAAAATCAAAACCCTTTTGATTTTGCCTGATGACTGATTATTTATGAGTAGATGACTGACGTCCTCTGACTGACCATGTAAAGGTCGCTTTAGTCGTTCGGATTCGATGTCAAATTGTAGGTCCCCTCCAATCCTGTAGAAGTAATAACGCACACAAAATGATTGGTTGAGAGTTGTAAGTCACTAGGCCGTGGTTTTTGGGAGCTGTCGGTGCCACTTTAATAAAAAAAAAGTATGAGGTGCATCTTATTTAAGCAGTTAGGTTTAATGGTAATTAGTTAGTAGACCTCCAGTCCTGTAGTATTATCAATGCACACATGGTTTAGCCTGTAGAGAGTGTAAGTCATGAGGCGTCGAACCAAATAATATTTGTGTATCTAAAAAAGGTTTTTCGAATAGGTATTGAAGGGTCGGTGTTGAATTTTAATAATTGATGCAACTCCTTTTTTATTTGACATTTACCACGAATCTGATCAATTTTCAGTCCCCCCCTGTAATTTAAAACTATAACCTCGGTTATTTTTACTTGAGAGCATAAACAAAGTAAAACGTTTACAAATCGCATAATGGTGGTCAGGTCACGCCCACCTTATCGTCAGATTCCCCTATAACCTCAAATCGTTGACATATAGAATGTCCGCTGTAGTGTTCGCTGTGAGGAAGCAGAACAACTCCGGCCATGTATCCTGCTGAGGGCTGGAACCAGTACTACGTCTATATCATTCAAGTGGGATCCAAGGCCAGTGGCGTATCCAGAAAAAGTTTGGGGGGGGGGGGGCACCTGTAAAATTTTTCAAAAATTTTTTGTTTACTTTTTATTTTTTTATAGTCCTTTTAAGTTAGTAAAATAAGTGGATCCATTTTTTTCTCCTCTTTGGCCCAGTTATCAGTGCAAGATTAAAATTTAACCTGGGTTAGGTAACTCACCGAATCGGGTGAGATAACTTTGGATTAACTAAACAAATGCTTTGGATTTTGTATTCTCAGAGTTTCTTAGGTCCTTCCGCATGAATCCTCTACCTACTAACATTCAGGTTCTTGGGTCAATTGGAGATAAATATATGCCCAGAGCAAGATATACAGAAAACAAGGTAGTATATTGCGCATGTCGTTATCCTATCTCCCTCTTTTGTGTGACGTCACTCGAATTCTATTTCTTGAATTGAGTGTAGACTTTAATATAAAAGTAAATAAATGTTTGTGACAAAAGATGCAGATTGCAATAAGTTTTCATCTCTCAACGAATAACTGCGACACCTTTAACTTACCCATTTATGTATTTCTGCGTAAATTATCATATTTAATAAAAAAAAGTATAACACGTTAGGTAGGTATAACTTTAAGAACAGATTTTATTTAACTTTCTTTTAAGTTGATCTTTTTTCTTCCAAACATTGTTTATTATGTTTTGATTTTGAATTCTGATTCTAAAATACATTTTACACCTAAAGAAAGTTCTTATCATTTCAGGATCCAAAGAGCAGTCGGCTGCCAAAGAAAACAAATTTTGTATGTAGCCTTCAGATGGTTCGAGAGCGTATTCTTCTTCCTGGATATTGTTAAATTTGTTGAAAATTAAATCTAACTTCTTCAATTCCATGATGAATAATTCGTTTGGCTTCTGAAGACCCCCTTCATTGATGACATTTGTCCATGTTAATCCTGTGGTATCTTCCTTATCAGCAAGAATCTCTATGTTTGGTATTTTCGATTTAAAACGCTTTAAAAGGTAGCCAGCAAGGTACTCCAAGGCATCGGATTTCTGTTTTTTGCAACTTTTTGGTGAATATTCCAAAAGTTCATGTTGCAAGTTGCGAATATATTTGTCCCGAGTGAAATGCTTTGAGCAAATGTAGGCCGTTTGCACATTAATTTTATCTTTTCTGCCACATTTATTCTGCCAAACTTTTGCCAATTCCAAATCTTTCGGAAAACGAAATAGTTTCAAAGGCACATTATTTACTTTATTTTTATATTGATTACTTTTTTTTATTATTATTGGTATCACAACCGAAAACTGAACAAACCGCCATAGTTTTTATTTCACAAATTTTTTCTTTTTCAAAACACAACACACGCGATATTATTCATAAGCGAAATGAAAGAAAGGAAGCGCAGCTGTCAAACGACAATAATTCAGATGACGTACATGCGCAGAACATGCACAAAACAATGTGCGGGAATATATTACCTTTCTATTCTGTATATCTTGTGCCCAGAGTTAGCTAACTCTAGTTTAATTCACAACTGAAAAACCCTAAGAAACCTTAACTTGCATAATCCATAAAATTAAACTTTTTGTGAACAACATTTTATTAATTTGTTATTTTAATAATAAAGACAATAAATAATAATGAATTTGGTTATGTTAATATAACATCATATTTTAAAATTTTTAATTTGATTGTTGAAATAGTTAATGTTCAATTATTGTTTTTTGTTATTTGAAAATCAAGTCCATTCTCCTATTTTTCGTGTTGGCAAATTGCTCAACAACTTCTTCAGGATCTATATTGATTTCTCTGTGAATATTCATGGATGCTAATCCATTTAGACGTGCTTCGGAAGTTGTTGCCCTCAGCCAAGTCTTTAACCTTCTCAGGACGGAAAATGATTTCTCTGGTTCTGCTGACGTAACTGGAAATACACACAGTATTTCTAGTATCTTCCTTATATTTGGGAATTGTATATTACTGCAAACGGGAAGAGAAGCTAAAGCTGTTACTGGGATATTTTCTCCATTTTTCTCCTCCCATGTTTGTTTTCATATCTAAAAGTAGAATAAAAAACAGAACTTTTTGGTTACCGGAAGAATGAACTATTTTAACTACTTTTAAAGTGCAGTTAGACAGATCTGGAATCGATTTCCAAACATTGAAGACATTGACATTAATTTGAAGTAACACGACAAAAAGAACTCAAAATTAAACGATTTAACAGTTAAGGTTTTACTCATACGTACAAACCGAAAAAAAATCGATATTATATATAAAAATAAGTTCAAATCAAACTGATTGCATAATGTGAATAAATAAAAATACGATTTCAAGAAAAAGTTCTACATTAGTCAAAAATACAAATAGTCCTTATTTACTGGCTGTTTTTCAAGTTCCGAATTTTTCAATTTTGGTTTAAAAAACAATCAAAATATACTTAAGTAAGAACAAAAAAGTTGTCTTTTTTATTTTTCAATGACCGGTTATTTGACCATATTTTGTTTTAAAATAAAAATAAAAACAAATGATATAAAAATAAAATCAATACCTTTGACTCAAATTGAAGGTCATAATTTGAAATATCAGGATACGAAACTGATTCTACAGCTTTTTTAACGTCTTCTGAACTAGCGAGATTAATAAAGCTGGGTAAGAAAATCTGTAGTTGGCAGATAGACAAAAATTGATTTCCGAAACGTTCGCTGAGCTCTAGTAAGCAATGGTCAAGGAAAGGAATATATAAATTAAGTTTGTAATACTGCTTTACATTTTGTTCTCCTTCCTGGATAGCATTTGCTCTTCTGACTTGTTTCCCACACGTTCTAGGAGCTTTTGGCTGAAACTCAAATCCTCGTGACATCTTCATTATCTTTAAAAATAACAAACCAAAAGATTAATCCACCTCATCGCGCCTTCCTTTTAAAAAACTGTTTAGAGTTGTAACGGACTTCTTTGCTTGGAACAGGTCAATGTTTCTGGTTTGCAGATACCTTGTCACCGGTAGCATCAATCCACTTACTTCAGAGCAAACAACTAAACTTACTAGGAACTCGAAACTAAGTATTGCTTGTAATAGGGGGGGGCCCGAGTATCTGAGCTCCCTCTAAATCTCTAATATTTACGAAAAAGTTTCAGGTATTAATGTACGTAATGATGAAATCACCTAAATAATAACATGATCCTGGAGGCTTGGGGGGGGGGGAACCCCTCAATACGCCGCTGTCCAAGGCTATTTGTTCATCATTATGAAATTTTGAACTATTATTGTTTTCGCGGACATTAATTATTTTATAAATTTAATGTTTTTCGGAAATATTTTTTTCTTTTTTCCCGAAGTTTCAAAAAAGTTGCATTTCTCGTGGTCACGCCTAAAGAAATAAATATTTCTGTAAATAATCGCGGTTAGTTCTGAAAAATATTAAATCTATAAAATCATTACCATTGTTTTGCAGGACACGGTCATATTCGTCGAAACACTTTTCTACATAAACGAAGAAAAATACTGAAATGTTCAAAAGCCAGTACCTAAACAATTTCGGTCATTTGTAAGATACAAATGAATGAAAACTTCATCCTTGGTTCTGACGCTCATCTCCAATGAGTGGTAAGCTCACATAGAAAAGCTGATTTGTTAGCAGCACAGTTCGCTGTTAACTCGACGCACGCTGCCATTTAGTGTTATGACTGCTTCTGTACTTGAGATCGTAAACGGTTTTATGGACGAATCTTCTTTCGTACTCGTACAGTTTCAAGAGTCATCAGTGATCTCGACGTAAGCAAATCCGCTGGACCGGATAGTACTTCCCCCATTGCACAGTGGTTTCCCTCCGAAATAAAGGCGGCCAAAATTACTTGCTCATTTGATAACATCTTCAAACAATTAGTCCTAAAGCAATTCGGGCTCTCTGATTAAGATTCCTCAATCAGTTTTTGTGTATCTTGTCACGATTTTGAAAGGTTTAAAATCGGTAAACTGAAGCTAAGTGTACAAGATTGCCAGATCTGCAAATATTGCCAGATCTGCCAGTGAACAATTTTTCTCAAATGGCTGACAATCGTGTACACACCATACTAATTTTCAGAAAAAATGTTTGGCTCCTATTTTGTAGACAAATATCTGCCAATTAATTTGCAGAAAAATTTGTTCATCAATCATTTTGAAGACAAATTATTTTGCAGATGTGGAAATCGTGTGTAGAATTTGGAGAACACCAATTTCTTTTCATTTTCGGACGTTTCTGCAAATGTCTGTCAATGAATAAATTTGCAGATGCAGTTTAAAGAACATTTGCAAATGTATTCATTTGGATTCAATCATTGTCAGACCAGCAAACGTATGACAATTTCTGAAGATGAGCTTATGATAAACATTATTTTTTTAAAGATTTTATTAAAATAATACAATAAAAAGTTATAAAAATAAAGGGCTCCACTGGGTCGCACGGTATTGCTCTTATGGCAAGTAACATTCGTGTAAACGACTGGGAAATTCATCAACTTTTCACCATTAACAACAAAGCAGTCACATAAAATTTTATTAAAATTGATCGGATTTTTTCGAAAAAAATGGAATTAAAAAACTTAATTTTTGAAAAATACTTTTATCCAAAATTTTTTAATGCAGTATTAATCAAGCTAAAATAAATTTCGTCAAAACCAGTTAAACCATTTAAGAGATAATCGGTATCAAAAGAGAACCGTTCTACAGGGTGAGTCATGAGCAATGCGACAAAATGCTAGGGCGTGTAGGTTGCGTTGAGACAAGAAAAAAATCGTATGGGAGGGAGGGTCTATTCCCCTCCGTTTAGCCAGGAGGGGCAATTTTCGAAAAAACTGACTTAAAATGGGAAAACAAATATTTAAAATCAACGGCTTCATTCACAATGCTGTGCGATACGTTTTTGAAAAGCCAATAACTTTTTCTTTCATTTTGTGTTTAAATAAATCTATTCTAAGAAATAGTTTTTGAAATATTAATTTTCAAAGTCAAAATTTTGAAAAAAAAAATTGAAAAAAAAATTTCAAATTCATTTTTTTCAAAATTTTACGTCATTAAGTGCTAATTTTAATTTCAAAATTCAATGCTGTTATTAATTTTAAGTCTAAATAAGAAAACCGGATGCAAAAATTTTATGTCGTTCTCAAGAAATTAAAAAAAAACCAAAACCACCTTTTTCTAAGAAAAACATTTATTTTTATTGTAACGAAGCAATTTATTTATTTATTTAGCATTAATCTTAGTTTTTTTACTTTTTTTTTAATTGGAGATTTATGAGAAACGGGAAACAAAAAAAACAAAACAAATCACAACATCGCTTTAGTTGTAATGTTTGGCTTGGTATTGTTGGACACACTGTGATCGGGCCCCGGTTTTTGAATTCCATTATTAATGGAGAATCATACCTGCAATTCCTACGAGACCTTTTACCCGATTTGTTAGACAGCGTTCGATTGGTTATAGCAGATACTTTAATCTACCAACAAGATGGTGCTCCAGCACACTACAGCTTACAGGTGAGAAACTGGCTGGATGATCATTTTAGTGACCGTTGGATCGGAAGAAGGGGCCCCACGGAATGGCCGCCTAGGTCACCAGATTTAACTCCCCTAGATTTCTATGCATGGGGATTTATGAAGAATTATGTTTACGAAGTGGAAATAGTATCATTGGAACAACTGAAGGAACGAATTGAAGTCGCTGGAGTCAAATTGCAGGAAAATTTGTCAAGCATAAACTTATGTGAAGCCATTACAAGGAGATATAATCTATGCCTTCTAAACAATGGAGATCATATCGAGAATTTTTTATAAGTACTTCCAATAAAAAACATAGTAAAAATAAAAGGAATAAAAAAAAACTCAAAAAACTAGGATAAATGCTTCTTAAATTGCTTCGTTACAATAAAAATAAATGTTTTTCTTAGAAAAAGGTGGTTTTGGTTTTTTTTTAATTTCTTGAGAACGACATAAAATTTTTGCATCCGGTTTTCTTATTTAGACTTAAAATTAATAACAGCATTGAATTTTGAAATTAAAACTAGCACTTAATGACGTAAAATTTTGAAAAAAATGAATTTGAAATTTTTTTTTCAATTTTTTTTTTCAAAATTTTTGACTTTGAAAATTAATATTTCAAAAACTATTTCTTAGAATAGATTTATTTAAACACAGAATGAAAGAAAAAGTTATTGGCTTTTCAAAAACGTATCGCACAGCATTGTGAATGAAGCCGTTGATTTTAAATAATTTTTTTCCCATTTTAAGTCAGTTTTTTCGAAAATTGCCCCTCCTGGCTAAACGGAGGGGAATAGACCCTCCCTCCCATACGATTTTTTTCTTGTCTCAACGCAACCTACACGCCCTAGCATTTTGTCGCATTGCTCATGACTCACCCTGTATAGGGCAGGTAGCGTTAATAAGTTATTCCGAAAAAATGTTTTGATGAAAGACATCGCCATTGCAATAAATCACTCATGTGAAATTTTATCAAAATTGATCGGATTTTTTTCGAGAAAAATGGAATTTAAAAGCTATTTTTATAAAATAATTTTTTGCAAAACATTTGATTATAGTACTAAATAAATTTAGCAGAAATTAAAGGAAATACAATTTCATTGAAATCGGTACCAAAAAAGTACCATTGATTGGCAGGTACCGTTAATAGATAAGCTTTTTCTGAAAGAAATTTTTAGATGAAAGACATCACCGTTGGCAAAAAATTACTCACATAAAATTTCATCAAAATCGATCGTAGATGAAAGACATCACCGTTGGCAAAAAATCACTTTTATTAAATTTCATCAAAATCGATCGATTCAAGAAAAATGGAATTACAGGTAACTCTTATATGGTATGTACCGTTATTTTAAGACATTGGAAACAAATAAAAAAACTTCCGGGCATATTACTCAAATAATACTTCCTACCAAGTTTGAAGAAAATCAGCCCAACGGGTTAGGCCAAGGCTGCCCAACCTTTTTAACACTTGGGCCTAATGGGCGGCAACAAATAAATGACGGGCCACTGTTAATTTTAACCATATTTTATGCAAGGAAAACAAATTTTTTTATTTGAATTTTATTCATCAAAGCAATAAAATAAATAGCATCTCTGCCAAAAAAAAAGAAACCAAAATTTACATATTATGTACTGTGTATGTAGTAAATTCTGATTAAAAACTTAAAATCGATTAATAGGTGCATCAATGTGATTTCATTGTTTTATTTTATTAATTCTGCTGAATACGTATGTCAGATGTCAGATTGTGTGGTGCTTATTTCTTATAAAATTCAGATTCGAAAAAACCTTTTTCACAAACATACGCATCCGTCGATACAAAACTGCATACAAATTGAAGGGCCATATCAGTTATTGCAGAAAACTCTTCTTTTGTCATAAATTTCCAGAAATCTCCAAATCCTTTTGAAAAAGCTTGTGGTTTTGTGATTTTTTAGGGCAGTGAGTTCCAAATGAATATTAACAGGATAACTGATTATTTGAGTCAAACTGATTGTGAATGGATCAAGGACAATTTTTAAATTTTGCTTTGTTTTTGAAAGTCCTGGGACCTGTAACACGAAACAAGAGACAAAGTTTACCAAGTGACATTGGTTTGTGTTGCTTACCACAAAGTTACAAGTAATTATGGAACTTAACAATTGCACAATCAAACTTTAACCACTGGGAAACTAACACTTTTTCCAATTTCAATACCACGAAGCTAATTAAAGCTAATTGGAGCAATTTGTTTAAAACAAATCATTGCTAAATAATTATAAAAATTGGTTTTGATACATAAATTGTTAACATCAATTTATTTTTTAACACTACCGCCTCTTCGTATTTCAAGAAAATACTTAACCAACCATTTCAAATCAAAGTTACATTTTCGTTTTTTATTTTAACTATAAAATAGTATATTATTATGTACTTCTTTCGAATAGTAAGTTAGTGGTTGAAAACATAAATATTTTTTACAGAATAATTAATTACATAGTTTTAAAATATATTAATTAAATTGTGTTTTTAATTATTTTTGGGTTTAGCTTTTTTTAGACTTAAGGCCGTTTGCGAACAGCGTTAAAATTTTATCCTCTGGCTAATTTTTGACGTTTGAGTTGAGGTGAATAAATGTTCAGCTTTTTGGTGTGCGAACTGGATTAAATGGGATTTTTAACACTAATATATTTTTAAAATTTCCCTACAAGAATTGAAAAATTTCCCCTTCTATTTCTTGGTACGGAGAAATGTAAAAATATATATAACATATAGGAAAGTTCTTAGCTGATTCTTGAATGGTAGCAACCATCCGATTCGGTTCAGTTGTTTAGAAGGTATGGCCCCATTTAGCATTTTCAACGTATACCAACTATTTCAACGTATGCCATCCTATGAATTGTTTTTGATTTTGAACCAAATAAAAAAATTACTGTGCAGAAAGTAGCTCGGTCCAAATATGTGTCTGGAATGGTATCAATCATCCAGATCAGTTCAGAGGTTTAGTCCCATTTAGTATTTTCAACGTCTTTGTACCTTCATTATCCAAACCTTATGGCCTTTTTTTTGTTCTGATATAAAACAAAAAACTAAAAACGCAGCATTTTTTTTATTATATGTATACTAGCTGTTACCCGGCGCGTTGCTGCCGCAGAAATAATAAAGGATAAAACATTGTTTTTGAAAGAGTTATTATAAACCTATTGGTTCAACATTTTGCCAAAAGCTTTCAAACTCATAATATAAGAGTTTTCGCCAAAGCGACCCCAGCCCGGTCGCTTTTGCGAAATCGGTCCTGTTGATTCTGATCGGTTTATATATACGAAAATGCAAAATAATCGACATTATCTATCGGTCAGTGAAAGTATCGTCAAAATAGGTCCAGCCGTTCTCGAGATTAGCCAGGACAAACAGACAGACAAAAATTTTAAAAATGTGTTTTGTTATAAGGGCTGTGTATGCTCTCATATGCGTGTAGTAAAATACTGTTATTTTGCCATTACAAACAGACACTCCATTGATTTTTTGTATAGATTTATTTTATTTTGTTAAAAAAAAAAATGGAACTACTTTGTAATACAATTAAAATTATGGGAATATATATAAATAAAATTCGTTTAAAAATTGGTGGTAGCACCTCTAAGCTGTTGTTGTTGTTCAAAACATTCAATGAAAAATTGACGGAATTGTCAGTAATAAAACTGACATTCTATAGTACGAATAGTACAATATAACAACAATAATTATGGGAAGTTTTAATGTACAAACAAGAATAACGGTTAATTTTAGTAATTCTTCGTACGTAACGAAGTAAAATTAAACGGAATTTACAAAAACACAAAATTCGATATCAATTATTAATATAAAACAAACAAATATACAAATACAAAAAGAATCCAACAATTAAAACAAACACAATACACTGGTTTGTCAGCTGAACTTCCAAAATAAAAACAACTAATTTGTTTCACAATAAAAAGGAATGTAAAAATTGTGTAATCGGTTAATTGATCGTTAATATCAGAATTAAATATAAAACACAATTCAAAAAAAAACAAACGAGAAATTCAAACAAAAGTAAATGCAAATAAAAACAAACACACTACTCCGACTCTCTCTCTCACTCCTTCTTAAGCATAGAAAATTATCCACTGGTTAAAATTTTTGAAGTTTATATTCACCACACTAGTGTCATAATTTAGCCAATGGATAAAATTTTAACGCTGTTCGCACATGGTCTAAGTGTTAGTAAATACATATTTCCAAGAATTTAAGCTTGGAACAATACTGAGACATGACGATAGGCCTTATTATATTTAACCAATCCACAATAATTTTCCTTTCCACCAAGCAAAATTCCTTTTTTTATCGTGGATTGTGACAATGACGATATCACTTTCCTTAGCTACTGTTAAGTTTTTGTCTGCTATTGAATGGTGCAAAAACGGAAAATTTTCGAATTTAACAATTCTAGGCAAATTTTTGGTGGTACAGAAATATTAGTTACTCTTGTTAAGCCTGGATGACCATTGTTTTTTTTTTTTTTTTGTGCAACGCATTAAAATTAAAGCATAAATGTTACGATTTAGATATATCTCGCGACCATTGAGAATTTGTTCGCGGGCCATATTTTGGCCCGCGGGCCTGGGGGGTGCCGTGAAATAACGCCGAGCGAAATAACGCCGAATTCCGAAATTGGGCCTTATTTCGCTTTATGAAAGCGAAATAACGCCGAATTTCCGAGTCGGCCTTATTTCGCTTTTAATAATTTATAAAGACATTCAGATATAGGTTCCCTGCTTTCCTTGAAAATGTACCGAAATCAATGTTTGTTGGTTGTAACTTGAAGTGGAATCATTTCATTAGTTGATAAAGAGTGATGCGCATCGGTTAAATGGCTAGTTTTGGTGAATCAGTTCTTATGTATGAAATCTGTGAAGGTTTTAGGAAGGGATAGTTTTCGGAATTTCTATAAAGGATTTAAAAAAATAATAATTATGTTTCCGCAAAATTATGGCAAAAGTTTTCGTCCATTCTATTTACCATTAAATTACAAATTTAGAATTTGAGAAAATAAAAGTTTAAAATTCGCGCGAATTGACCCAAAGTCTTAGTAAATCAATGAAAAATATAAATTAGCTTTTTTGTGATTTTTTTAATTTTATTTTTAATTATTGCAAAATTTAACACGAGCCTGAAAAACAATTTATTGTGAAATAGTCTAAAAGCCCGCAGCAGATTTTGGGTGTGTATAAGTCCCGAAAAATTTTGCTAGAAATAGATAGGTCTAGCTTTGGTTAAACCAACACTTAAAACTTCTGGGGCATATATATTCGTGATGAGAGCATCTATACCTTGGATCAAGAAACAAAATCGGGCGGGAAAAAGCAAAATCCAAAAAATCAATAAATAAGTAAGTAAGTAAGTAAATATATTCATTTATTGGTAGGTATCTAAATACATCATTTACAATGATTTATAATGAATTTAAAGCCATGGCTTTGCCGTCAGCTCGGTTGGCAAATTAAAAAAGCATTAATATTTACAATAGGAAGATAAATATACCTATAAAAAAAAATTTTATCTATTCAAATTAGGTAAAAATTAACATTCTATATTTTAATATGTCTTTCAAAAAAAAAGACTGGAAGCAGTCTTTTTTGGCTTTTAAATTACACAGTGAGCAAAACTGGTGGAAGGTGTTGTTATATGGTGTACCATTTAGTCCAAGGATTTCACATCTTGCCTTGAAAATAAGACATATTTCCTTATGCCATTTTTTCGGTTAGACGATTATAATGGTGAGCCATCACCCTTAAGATGTAGTCTGCATGCAACTTGAGGGTGTATGTGTAGATTTTAGCTAGACCTGTCTCGAAATACAGAGCATAGTTTGGGGTTTGTAACGGAAGATTGAAAAGTTTCCTTAGAAAGCACCTTAAGATTTTTTCTATTGCCTCGAACTCATTTATTCCCCAAACTTGTGCAGCGTAATATAAAGAAGACTTTACAACAGTATTAAAAACCTTATACTTTGCTGACAGTACAATACGTTGATTCGAAAAGATATTTTTCCACGAAATGTTAAGCAGGCTTTGCGATGAAGTAGATTTTATTGTTGCATGTTCATTATAGTCCATGTTTTTGTTAATATTCACTCCTAGGTACTTGTACTTGCTTACTATCTCCAGGACATTTCCATTGAAAGTCCATGCATAAGCACCATGATTTCGAGTAGATCTAGAGAACACCATTATTTTGGACTTGTTGGTTTTAATTATTGTAAGTCCCCATTTCACGCAATAGGCTGATAGTCGATTTATCATCAGTTTTAAGTTTTCGGGGAATTCGGAGAGAATGACCAAATCATCGGCATACAAAAGGACATTAATGGTCAGATCAGCGATTCGAACACCTCCAGGCAGACAAGTTTTCACATCATTGATGAAAAGTGCAAAAAGAAGAGCACTCAGGAGGCATCCTTGTTTTAATCCAGTGTCAGTTTCAAACCAGTTTGATATTGTTGACCCGTCCCACACAGCTGCCCTTGATTGGGCATACATTCCTTTTATCACATGAATGAACTTCGTTGACATACCTAACTGTGAGAGTTTGTAGAAAAGAGCATTTCGGTTGACAAGATCAAAAGCAGATTTAAAGTCTACAAAGAATGTATATGTCTTCTTGTTTCTCGCTTGTGCTGCTTTAACTATCGACGTTAAGGTAAAGATGTGGTCTACAGTTGAGAAGTTTTTTCTGAAACCCGCTTGAAATATTGAAATTATATTATTCGCCTCAGTCCACTTTTCAAGCCTGCTGGCAAGCACACCACAAAATAGTTTAGCAATAACGTTCATAAACGAAATGCCTCGATAATTTTCAACATTATTTGTGTCAACTTTTTTATGAATCGGGAAAATTACTGCCTTCTTGAAAGATGTTGGAACATCTTGTTTATTTAGAACGTCATTGAAGAGTGTTTTGAGTCGAGTTGTAAGTCCTTCAGTGCCATTCTTGAAAAATTCATATGTGACGCCATCTTCTCCAGGAGCTTTTTAATTTTTCGCTTTAAGAATAACAGCACGTATTTCGGCAAATGTGATTTCGGAATCTAGTATTTCATCAGATAGCAAAGGTTCAGCATACGAAAACATAACATTTGTTTCAGCACATAATACATTTTTGAAGTGCACTGATAAATCCTCAGCCGTTACTCCTAGACCTATTGCAAAATTTGAACCGTTTATCTTTTTCGTCATTTTCTAAAATTCTTTTGCATCTTTCGATTGACCGAGTAAATAGGCTTCCTGATTTTCATATTCTCTTTTCTTTTGAAGACATAAGTTCTTATATCGTGTATTTTCTTCGAAGTACCTACCATTTATTTTAGATTTTGACAATTGGAATATCAATATTTTTGGTATTTTGGGTGCGTCTGGCGGGTACTTTGCCCCACTTATAACTTCTGGGAATCATATTTTCGTCATCAGGGTTCTTTATTTAATGATTATGAGTTTGTTTGGTGGGCCAAATAAGAAACCAAAAAGTTGAAAAATATAATTTTTGATGTAATATTACTCACATTTGCCCCCACTTCCTACAGCCAGACTTACCTTTTTGTGTTCACCAAAGCAAGCAAACCCTTTCTATTTCCACCAATATTTTTCGGCACTTTTACAAACCCAAAATCTGCTGCGGTCACTCGGTTTTAAACTTTTGTAAAGATATGTTTTTTCGTATTATAAACGGATTAAAGCATACATTTTCTTAATGAAGTTGTCTAACTTCCAAACAAACCTGCACCTTGTCGTGTTAAGAAGTGTCACGTTAATTCCTCAAATATGTTAAAAGGTTGCCTGGACAATAATTTTGCAACATTGTCTTGTTTCTGATCTGGAAATTCTGTTCGTCAGTCTCTCTGTATCGACATTCGACAAGCACAGCCAAAACAGTTATTCTGATTTTTTTCAAACTTGGTATAAATTGTTCTTGGAGTAATATCCCCATAAGTTTTTTAAAAGTAGTGCTAAACTTGATTAACGTATTTTGAACGTATTTTGAAAAAAATAATTTTAGAAAAAACGATACTAAAATTTATTTTTTTGGGGGGAGTACGATAACTTTGGGCGCCAAGGATTGATAACGGTTTTTTGTAGAACAGTTTAATACAAGCATTTTTTACTATGGGTGGAGGGGTCTATCTCTCTCCGTTTGGGCGGGAGGGGCAATTTTATAAAAACAGTGCTAAAAATTTAAAACAAATATTAAAAAATAACGGTAATACTCACAACTATGTTTTATATCTTTTTTTAAAGCCAATACTTTTTTCTATTAGATGTATTTTAAATCAAGTGAAACCTATGCATAGTCTTTGAAAATTGTGAAAAAAAGGTAAAAAAAAACTTTGAAGTGTGATTTTTCAAAACTGTAAAATAAAATACTACTTTTTTTTATAAAATTCGTTGCTCATATTAATAATTGACTGGAGAACTTAATTTCGTAAGACCTCTCGCGTGTTTGTTTTCAATTATAATTTGTTCAAGTCTCACCACGCTGACGTTGGTTCTCCATTCTTTTGAAGATTCAATTTCTATTTGGAAATAACTGTTCAACCATATTTCAATCACGTAACAGCTTGCCCGCAAAAGGTGAGTACCAAATCAATTAAAATGACAACATTTTTTCCTCTTTCCTTCATCGTGAATGTTTTCCTATTATCTGTAAAAACAGATATCCATCACTTCACTGCCACTGCCAGTAATTGTGTCTGATACCAATGAACGTGGATAGCGTTTGGTGATAGTGGGTTGTGGTGACCGTATTGGCCATGAACTAGTATAGTATGAATCTTTGCGATTCCATAAAGTTTGAGGTTAGCAACTGCGTGATTTCTGCTGGCCATTACATATGATTTCTGGATTATACGTGAACGTTATCACTTATGTGAATGATTCCGTACATCATACATACACATCATACCAACCGAAATGAACATTTTAAATTAAAAGAATTTTAGCTAAAACTCGTGCTACGCTACGAGGCGTCAACGCATTTTTCAAGATTTTCTTCCATAGTGCCCTTTTTTGGGCCAGTACCAATTCAAGCCCAAAACCGTGGACGTCGAAGGATCCGTTCTCGAGTTATATGTCTCGAGTTATAAGTGGGACACTCGTACGGCAGTTTCTTCTAAGCGAACCTTCGACAGTCAATCTCTTAACATTAATCTATAATATGGTGTTTGTAAAAACAAGGCTGTATGCATGCATTTGTTTGACGAAAAATCTTAAAACTTTTGATATTGTCTGATGACAGATTGTATTTGTACGATGACTGGAGTCATTTGACTGACTGAGAAAGGTTCGCTTTATGTAGGTATATGGAATATGTTAAATTCCAAGAAAAAAAATATTAAAATCGTTTTGGAAGGAGCTTCAGCCCCTCAAGCCCCGCCCCCTGGCTACTTGGCTAGTATTAGGTTAAGAGATATTATGTATTGATTTTGAAAAACTGGATATGTGATCGTATTTTCTTATTCCAAACACATGACATGCGATACTATTGAACGCAACATTCAGTTTTCGCTAATGCTCATAATAGTCGAGTCAAATCGTCACCGAAAGCTATGGCTTGAGGAAAAAAATATAGAAGTTCTTCTGTTACTTATTTTTTATGTCAAGGGTATCGCTGAATCAGATTTTCAACTTTGCTACTTCGCATTAATATTCCTTCACTACGAAAATCGCAAAAAACTACGAAAATTTCGAACTTTTTTTTTTAGTTTATTGGCAAAAAGTCATGAAATAATGCACTTTTCTAATACAACCATTTACAAAGTTAAAGAACATTAAGTTTCCAACAAATAGTTCATAAGAAGTTTTTATTCTGGTTGAACCATGTGGCAGCTAGAGCGCGCTGAAAAAACACGAAAATATACGCATTTGCGAAAAACATTGTTTTATTGTTTTTTTTTTGCTTGTTACTCGAAAACTATGATTGTCATAGAAACAAACTTAGATTCTTATACAACTTTATTGAATTCTCTACAAACTGAACACTCTAATTACCTATTTTGGCCAAACCTTGTGCCCGCTATATCACGTTGAAATTTTATGTAGCAACACGTCAAGAGTCCTGAACCCAAAATTGATACGATTGACACCTTTAAATTTTTTTTTCAGTCAATTAACCCTCGACTGCATGAATAATGAAGGAAATGAAGGCAAAAAAAAAATTAATTAATGTTTATTTACCTTTCAATATTTTACATATTTGAATTATTAAAATTCAATATTTTCTTCAAACGATTACAAAACATAAAATTATCAGAATTCACTACATAACTGTTAAAAACACTTGTCTTCTGCACGCTCTTCCACACGTTCTAACTGTACTTAAATATTGACTTAACAAAATAGTAAAAGAATAATTGTTTGCTTTGTGAAATTGTCTATCAATATGTATTTAAATGTTTTTATGTAAAACGAAAAACATAAAAAAATTCGACTCCAAAAACATAACTTGTAAATTAAGATTTTTATTTGTTTACAACTATTGAAATATAAAAGATACATTGAAAAATTTACTCAAAAAAGATAAACAATTTTATTTTCTACAAATTTGTATTTAGCTGATTTCCTTTAGGACTAACGATTTCGATATCAAGTCTAGTAAGACTACTTTCAAAATGGCCGCCTCCTGAGCGATCCATAATCCCAAAAATATTTTTGTATAGGTACTCAGGAGGAATCCTTCTACAAGATTTAAACTAAAATTCAACTGAGAGCACAAAATGCACGGTTAATTTTCCAATTTCCTGTATGATTGCAATAGTGAAAATAATTTCACCACTCTTGTTGCCGGTAGTTTTTCCTTTTTCTCTCATATATTTTAAACATTTATATATTGGATTTTGATAATTTTTTGTTGTACTTAATTGTTTGAAGAAAGTATTGAAATTTAATAATTCGATCATAAATAAATATGTAAAATATTAAATTGTAAAACAGAGTAATACCACTATTTTCACAAGATGTATAACATAAAAAAATGCATTGTGCAAATAATTTTGCCAGTGACTGTGCTTGCCTTTGTTTGCAAATAAAAAAAATATTTGGGTTATGAATCTGCCTCTGGCAGATTTCTGTCCCGGATTTGGCTTTGGAAAATATGATCACCGTACATATAAAAGGTTTTTATGCACTGACCTGATTTTCGGTTAAAAATTTACTGACCTTATATGGTTTAGTATGCATTGTGCAATAATTTGATTTCATTGTCTATACATGGAATTGAATCAAACAGTTTCTATTATCTCAGTAGCACAATAAAACTTTACTTTTTCTGCACCTTGTATATGTTTTGAGTTGACAAATTTAAAGGGAAATTCTGATTTATAGCTCTCATTGCTCTTAGTGTGTTTAGATGAGTTGTTGTTTCCGGATTTGATGCAGCTGGGCTTGTCTGAGTACTTTCCATCTTCATTTCGTGTTTACTTATGTGGGCTAGTTTGTTTATATTATCTTGTAAACTTTTTTAATGTTGATTGTTCTATAATAGTGCTAATAAGATCATTAGAAAGTAGAAATTAAAAAATCAGGAGGTGATTCTAATTTTTCAATACACTATCCGGTAGTGTGTTACTCCTGTCAACCTCAAATTATTTCCATCGAATAGATCTAAATGTTTTGTTTCCCATAATTGAATTCAGCATGCTTAATTTTTTTGGATGTTGTTTTTATCATCTTTGGAAAATCAGTTTCATCATTCGCTCTCTGTTTCTGGGACTCCAATGGAATTTCTAAGATTTTGACCCTGCCAATCTCCAGAATCTGAAGCGAGATCGTCACCATTTCGAAAGCTATCAACAGTATGGCATTGACATAGCTACTGTTTCCATAAAAATGTTTGCTATTCATTCTATAAGCCAAGTAAAAAATTTACGCAAACCAACTTATACAACAATAACTTTTTAAAGGTGGCGCTACAGTCCGGGGTGGACCAGGGCCTCAACCAACAAGCTTCTCCCAGGCGGCTCGGTTTTTAGCTAGCTGCCTCCAGTTTCGCACGCGAAGTTGGTTGAGGTCAGTTAGTTCAGCCATGCATAAGAGACCATATATGGTTTTCTTGAAAAAGCCCAAAAAATAGGCAATAATTATAATAAAAATATTATTTAAAGCTGAGAACAGTAATAAGGAAAAGAAAAAAAAATATTGTGTGGATCTTACCTGTTTAATTAAAAAAAGATGTTGAAAATCGAATTATAGAAAAACATATATGAGTCTGCATGCGGTAGAGGGTTAAAGAAAAAACCGATATTGGTATCAGCGTAAAGGCCTATTCAAAATCTATTAATTAAAATTTATTTCAGCCCAATCAGACATCGCTTGCTTTTAGAGAACCATTTGAAAAATGTAGTCAAAATGAGAAAAATTGATGGGCAGCTAATAACACTCTGCTCTTTTGAATTGGTGGATTACCGATTGGGCTGAAATGGGTTTTGTTGGGAAGGTCTTGAATAGGCCTAAACTCTAATACAAACCCTGATTTTGTCTGTATTGGCTGGGAAAACAGTTTCAGGGTATTAATTTGCGTGCATCAATTTCTCTCATTTCGATTATAATAGTTCAAAGGTCTTTCTTAAAGCAAGCAATGTCCGATCGGGCTTAACTTAATTTAAGTCGATAAAACTTAAACAGACCTATAGGCTGAGACTAATTTACAGTTTTTTGTTGACTGAGGAAAAAGTTACAGGGTGTCAATCGGGGTACATCAACTTTTCTCACATCAACCCTAATCGTTTAAATGGACCTCTTACAGCCATGGTCATGTCCGATTTATCTGAAATAAATTTTAATTGATAGATTTCGAATAGGCCTTTAGGCTGAAAACGACGTCGGTTTTTTCTTTCGTTGACTGGAGAAAAATTAAAAGGGTGTTAATCGTAGTGCATCAATTTTTCTTATTTTGGACAAATTCCTGAACATGGTATATAGAAAAATTATGGTAAGAAATTGGTCAGTAAGAAATTATGGTAAAAACAACACATAAATAAACCACAAAAACCACAGCATTATAAAAATTAGAACCTATTATCAAACGCACCATATGATTTAATGCGTGTTCTTAAAATGCATTTTTCAAGGTGTCTGATTTTGGACATGTTGTTCAGAAACGAATTCTGTTTAAAAATCGATTTAAAATGTTTCTACTGCAATTTTGCCCATTTTTATGGTATATTTAATTAAGTTTGCCCGGACTATTATGGACGTATTACTACATAAAAATTCAACGCGATATAGCGGGCACAAGGTTTGGCCAAAATAGGTGATTAGAGTGTTCAGTTTGTAGAGGATTTAATAAAGTTGTATAAGAATTCAAATTTGTTTCTATGACAATCATATTTCAATGATAGAGTTGTTCAGGTGTATTGTGAATAAGAAGTGAAAACAATTGTTCTTGATATGACTACGCGCTTTGATTTCTTTGGATTTAAACAAAGACTTCGTGAGACCATATTGCGATTTTATTAGGTCCTCATTTGGTTCATAAACACCCTTCTCTAACGTACCAAGTAAAAAGCTATTATAAAATAATTGTACAACATCTGCGTACATGTGCAGGGAAGAGTTCAAGGAACAAGAGAGAAGATCATTTTAATACATTGAGAATAACAATGGGCCCAAAGTGGAGCCCTGTGGAACACCTCTATGCAGTAGAAGACAAGTTGACTTTATATTATTAGCGAAAGCTGATTAAGATCTTTGAGACAAGTGGGACAATATTAGGTTTGCTGATGACGCGGAAAAAAAGAATTGTCTTTTGAGTTTTGTGTATTAAATGTGTAAGTAATATATTTGAGTACAAACGGCAGTATGGCTCTCAAGAAAATAGGATGCATGCCATCAACTCCAACAGAGTTCGACTTGATTACTAATAAACTTTTCAAAACATCAGCCTCATGAACCGCCGAGAAACTAAAATAGACCGCTTGTTCATCAAATAAATCATGAGGCAGTTCTAAATCAGCAGCTAATATGTGTTAAATTGATGTTCATTTGCTTGCCCACTCCAATTTCTTTAAGAAATTGGAGTGGGTAAACTCTTGTCCAGAGTCGAACTTTGGTGCATAAAATCGTTTTTTTTTGATTCACGGTTGGTACACACTACTCTATTTCTCAATATCTTATGTACACTATGCTCCTTATTAAGCTTAAATGTTTTCCAACGTCTATATGCTACATTACGTTCTCTAGTAAGAGACTTAAAATTATAAGACTAATTTTTATTTAGTTGTTGTTTTGTTTTTAGTGGAACATATTGTGTATTAAATAGTTGATTTATATTATTCTGCAGAATTGACCTGGTCATCTATTGATCTCAAATCAGTTTCTAACTGTTGCCTCTTCTGTTAATACTTTTGAAATCTCTAAAGCTAAAAGAAGAAGGTGTTTGTATGGGAGAACATTGAAATGTTATAGGTAGATATGATCGTGATGGTTGAAATCTGAAGCTATTAAAACTAGAAAGAATTAATTTGTCTATATGGCTAACAAAAAATATATCAAGTAGTGTACTATTGTCTTTTGTAAAATGTGTGGGTATTGGTATGTTTGCTGGAAATAAATTTAGAGATCTCATAATATTTGTCAATTCAGAGCTTCTTATATCATCAGAATGAACAGGGAGATGGAGATGTTGATGAAAGTGAGTATGATGTGTTTACTGTTTATAATAAAAAATGGGCCAATATTTCATAATATCAACATTTCGAACCCAAAAAGCAACATTTCCTAAAATAAACTGATATTTTTTTAGCATGGTAGGTTCATATTGCACTTAGGAAAAGTTTTTTTTAGCAATAGGCCGCCATTTTTATATTTTATAACAGCTTTAATTTTGATCGGAAATGACACTTCTGTCACAGAAATGACAAAACAATTCCGCCAATTGATAAGCACAAAATATATCATCATTAAAAAACTTAAATATGATTGTTGATAAAAAAATGTTTATACAAAATTATACAAGAGTTTAAGATTAGGTTCAAATTAATTTATTTTTCCTTTAACCCATGTTCGGGACTTTTTTAGAAAAAAATTCGGGCACGAGTACGATAACTTTGGCGCCAAGAATTGATAACTGTTTTTTGTATAACAGATCAATACAAGCATTTTTTACTATGGGTGGGGGGGTCTATCTCCCTCCGTTTGGGCGGGAGGGGCAATTTTATAAAAACAGTGCTAAAAATTTAAAACAAATATTAAAAAATAACGGTAACACTTACAACTAAGTTTTATATCTTTTTTTAAAGCCAATACTTTTTTCTATTAGATGTTTTTTTTTTTGGCGCCAAGAATTGATAACTGTTTTTTTGTAGAACAGATCAATACAAGCATTTTTTACTATGGGTGGGGGTCTATCTCCCTCCGTTTGGGCGGGAGGGGCAATTTTATAAAAACAGTGCTAAAAATTTAAAACAAATATTAAAAAATAACGGTCATACTTACAACTAAGTTTTATATCCTTTTTTAAAGCCAATACTTTTTTCTATTAGATGTTTTTTAAATCAAGTGAAACCTATGCATAGTCTTTGAAAAACGAACTTTAAACTCAAAAATTGCGAAAAAAAGGTAAAAAAAAACTTTGAAGTGTGACTTTTCAAAACTGTAAAATAAAATACTACTTTTTTTTTTAAATCATGAACTGAAAACAAAATGATTTTATGTTTTCTGGTATTTGAGAAAATGGAAAATTACTAAAACAACTTTTTTATTGGATACTTGTTTTATAAACAGTGAGGTATGTAAGGGGGGGCATGCTGCCCCCCTGCAACCTCCCTGCAACCCCCTGCTTGGACACATTATAGGATTTGGGGTGGGTGCGAGGTTGGGTGTATGCAAAGTTTCTGTTGCATTTAAAGATGCCCAAGCATCATTACAAAAACGAACCTACGTACAATATTCACCGTATACCAAAAAAAAAAAAGAAAACTCTTATAAGAAAGTAGTTTTAGTAATTTTCCATTTTCTCTTAAACCAGAAAACATAAAATCATTTTGTTTTCAGTTTATGATTTAAAATTAATATGAGCAACGAATTTTATAAAAAAAAGTAGTATTTTATTTTACAGTTTTGAAAAGTCACACTTCAAAGTTTTTTTTTACCTTTTTTTCGCAATTTTTGAGTTTAAAATCCGTTTTTCAAAGACTATGCATAGGTTTCACTTGATTTAAAAAACATCTAATAGAAAAAAGTATTGGCTTTAAAAATTAGTTGTAAGTATAAGGTACTGTTATTTTTTTAATATTTGTTTTAAATTTTTAGCACTGTTTTTATAAAATTGCCCCTCCCGCCCAAACGGAGGGAGATAGACCCCCCACCTATAGTAAAAAATGCTTGTATTGAACTGTTCTACAAAAAACCGTTATCAATTCTTGGCGCCAAAGTTATCGTACTCTCCCCCAAATTCGTCATTGGAGCTTAGAAGAACGATCAAGATGAGTTAATGCAACTATTCTCATGATGGCTTAGAAAAGGAGGCATGGCAATGATATCGAAAGGTTTTTTAAGAGAATATAATCGAATTTAAATAAAGAATGCAAATTAAGAGTAATTTATAATATAGATGCGATTAAAATACATGCATTGACAAATTTGTTTTTATACTACTATATTTCGTAAAAAAATCACTCATCATGGCAATGATGATATCAATGAACGAAGACTGTAATCGTCCATTCGACTTGAAAAATATCACATTTCTGAATGATTTTTTACAGTTGCAGAGCAAATATTTAAAAATAAACAACAAATACCGTCATTTAGAAGGGAAAAGGTGAATCTTTTTCGACCGTTAATTTGATTTTTTCCAGGTTTATGGTTCTGGTAGAGAATTTATTATTTTAGCTGTGACACTCCTTAGACAGCTCTTATATTATGAATATGTTAGTGAAATAAGAAAACGTTCGAATAATCTAGTATCACAGTTTTGTGCAGTAAATACGTATAATTTACTGCACAAAACTGTGATACTAGATTATTCGAATGTTTTCTTATTTCACTAACATATTCTGGGAACATAACAATGGCATGGCTTGGGAATACCATGGAATGAAATTTTTGATGTTCAATTTGAAATTACGGTTATATCTTATAACAAAATATAGTTTTTTGAGATGTCAGTAGTAACACAGCTTTTTTCAAAGCTTCATAACTAAAAATGTTTTAAAAAGGTTTTTCGTGTGCTGAACTTGAATCCGAAGTCAGAAATATTCTACCACGTCACGTTTTTTAGATATTCCCGTTCTTAAATTAAAAATGTTTTTTTTTTTTTTGTTGAGTTTATGTTATAATGTTTTAATGGGAATATCTCAAAAACGGGACATGATAGAATATTTATGACTTCGAATTCGAACTCAACACGTTTTTGTAACAAAACCTTGTTGACCAGTGATTATTCGTGGCAATTTTATTCAGGCTGTCAGTGTTCTCTACTAGAAGAGCTTTTTCGTTGCGTTATTTTTAATATAAACAAACCCTCGTAGAGTAAAAGCAGTAAACAGTTTCCCATCTTTTTTTCAATTTGAGTGCATTTTGCAGAAGTTCTCGATTGTTATTCATCAGGCATTCATGCATAAAGATCACACCATCAGATGAAAGTCCGATATCGCGGACACAAAGTGTTTTTTTTTTGTTCTTGTGCGGAAATTTGCAATCGAGCGTAATATGGTGCTTTTGTCGCATGTTGACAGAAATTGACTATAACCGGTGAATTTGGAGTAGTTTGATTTTTTTGCCGGAAAATGTCCCTAATTATAAGTGGTTTTACATCTAAATTGTGGCACAAGTGATTAAATATTTGATGTAGGTTTTCGTTTGGTAGGAATTGTAAACCATGAATAAAAGCGTCACTATCCGTTTCTTTGTATTGCTCACGTTCTTCATTAAATTTCATGCGCGTGTTTATCTTTTAAAGTGCATCATTGTGTTTTTGTAGCTGTTCCTTAAGCGATAAGTTTTCCTCTCTAATGACGTCAATTTGACAGAGCTTTTCCTCAAGTGTCTTGATTCGCATATTTACGTCATCAATCGAATTTTTGAGTTTTAAAATGTCGGAGTCGATTTTCGCCGTTATCCTCTCTTCGAATTGAAGTAACTTCGATGAAAGTAGTGAGCAGGGATGATAATGCTGAACCAGTGAAATGTAATACATACCCGAGAATACGAAGTTGATTGGCGAACATTTTTTGACATTTATACAATCGCAAAAGTTTTGTTACAAGAAAGAATGGTCGAGATTTCAACCAAATCTATGGCCAAATTATCGCATCATGTGGTGTAGCGTAACTTTTTTAGGTAGAATGCCTGCAACTTTTTCAAAAGACAAAATTAAATAGCAGTTCTTATATTCCTTAACCAAGAACAAAAGTTGAAAGGTGGAGAGAAGTTGTTTGAAATTGAAATGTAAGAATCGACTATTCGAACGAAACGTTGGTATTCGGTAATTTAGTCCGTTATTACGGCACTCAAAAAAAAAAAACATTGTTGTCTGAAGAATTTTCAATTATGGTAAAATTGTGAAAATTGTGGGCTCAACAAAAAATTCTTGCAGCGAAAACTCATTCTGAATTTATTAAAGATCAAATTATCAACGTTAAGGACAAATTCTTGCTAAAACTTTATTTTTATACTTAATCATTTTCAAAAACCAAATTATTGTTTCAACAATTAATTTTTCAGATTATAATTGTTATCAAGAATGAAAATAGTTAGAATAACGATGAAAAATGTTTATTACTAACACGATAAATTTATTTCAAAAATTAATTGTAAGACCAAAAAAAAATGGTTTTAGGGCCCCTAACACCCGTGCTAAGTTTTTTGTACGTCAAACCTAAAACGTAGTTGAGGAAATACTCCCAACTGTAAAACTTTGACATTCTGACTTTACCTACAAAGCCACAGGGATTGCCTACTCTGAAGATGTGCCCAAGTATGTCTTGAACTGGAACCAAACTCAAGTTCCACATCTCAACTTCTGTCAATTCTACTTGACTTACTCAATTTTTGATGGTAGTAACGCTCGTTACCCAGTTTATGTTCTGGGATAGAGTAGTTATTTACCGCCTTTTCGGGTGGCCTCCTTGAGTTACAAAGACCACCCTGCTTATTTGCTACTATCACAATGGCACTAGCCCAGTGAAAAACCAACAAAACACTCATGTTATGAAAGTTCCCTTTCAAACGTTTAAATGAGTAATCGTCAAGGACACTTTCGTGATTCCCCTGCCCTAACTACTTTTGCCTGATGTAGGGCCGTTACCCAGTTATTCCTGGGATAGGTTACCTATTGAACACGGACATTACTCTGAAGATGTTTATAAATAAACATTCAGGTATGCTCTGGTTCTTCATCAAACTTGAGGGTGAACGTCCTAAGGCGAGGCGTTCTCCCGGACTGCAGTTAGTTCACTGATCAAGACATCTTAGATGCCTTAGAATGATGAACAGTTTAAGCCCTACCACCACGACAAGGTCGCAGTCCATCGGTAGAGAACAAAGACACAATTCTCGGTCTTAAGATATGAATTTAGGTACTTAAAACTTTGACATTTCGCATCTTTAATTCAAGATAAATAATGCTTGCTTCACGCTAACACTTACATTCTTAAATTAAGAATTGAGATTCTTGGGTTCATTTTAACCCACGTAAATTGTTGGGTCAGAAAATAAAATTGTTGGCATTACAATTTTTTTCTGAGTTGATGACTAAGTAGACCTTTATAAGATCTGAAATGCGATATTATGGCACCACGCCACGCCTTATGTGTGCGTGTGAGAAAAAAAATCTGAATACTTATGAGATGCAGTGAAAATATGATAACATTATCATTATTCGATTGTGGGTTCTCTTTCATTTAAATAAGCAGACTGCAGAACCAGCATTGCCGCGAAAAAAATATTTTCGTCTCACATTTTGAAAAAAAAGTTCCATTTTCGTGCGTCTTTCGTCTTTTCAGCTCTGGCTTAATTTAACAATTAACTAGCTGGTTACCATAAAAACACATATAAAATCTATGGTTTTTTCGGCATTCTTGAAAGTGAACGGACGTGTTTCAATCCTCAATTTTTTCCTATTTTTTATTTTTCTCTTTTTTTCTTTGCTAAAGTTTTTATATCTATAAAGCCACGAAGCTTTCACTTCAATAAAACAAAGTAAAATATAGTGTTTTTTTATTGATTAAACTCTTTTTTTTTTTTTTAATTACAAAATTAAAAAAAAAAACGAAATGGCGCGATGTGGTCACTGTGAAGAAGACCTTCCAATGGAGGGCGAATACGTCAAGTGTAAGGCTTGCAACAGGAAACTTCACTTTGATTGCACCACCATATCTGCACGGACTTTTAAAGGTATGAACTCTATACAAAAGGAGACTTGGAAGTGCCAATTTTGCCGAAAATCTAAAGATGGTCTAGGGCAAAAGGGCTGTCAAATTACCAAGGACCAAGACATAAAAGAAATTAAAAGGATGCTTAAAGAATATTCTACAAGTGTAGAATTTGTATCTGAGAACTACGACAATTTTAATTCTACACTAGAGACAAACAACAAACTCCTAAAAAATTTAATTAAGGAAATAACTGAACTGAAATATCAGATTGAAACTAAGGATTCAATAATCATTGGCATGGAAAGGAAAACCAACTATCTCGACCAACAGGTAATTGAAAATATAATAATCATCATCATCATCATCATCGGCTCGACAACCGGGGTCCGGTCCTGGCCTCCTTCAACAAGTCTCTCCACCTATCCCGGTCTCGAGCCGACGCCATCCAGTTGCGCACCCCAAGGCTCCGGGCGTCCTGGTCTACGCCATCTCTCCAGCGCAAGCATGGTCTACCACGCTGTCGTCTGCCATAGAATGTACCACAAAGAACTTTCCGAGCAGGTTCCTCTTCGCTCATGCGAGCTAGGTGCCCTGCCCACCGAAGTCTACCGAGCCTAATTTTTGTCACGATATCTGCTTCAAGGTAGATTGCGTACAATTCATGATTGTACCGTCTCCGGAATCGTCCTTCCTCACATATGGGGCCAACAATTCTCCTTAAGACTTTTCTCTCGAACGCGGCTAAGAGGTCAGAGTGCCTTTTGCTAAGCACCCAAGTCTCGGATCCATATGTGAGTACTGGCAGGACCATGGTCCTGTACAGCAGTAGTTTTGAAGTTATGGTGAGATTTCTGGATTTGAAGAGCTTTGACAGACTGTAGTAATATAATAATAATAATATATAATAATAACATTGAAATTAAAAATATTCCATTTGAAACAACTCAAAACACAACCAAAATAGTTAAAAGTCTGGCCGAAATAGCTGACTTTACAATAAAAGACACAGATATTAATAATATATATCGCATAAACACAAAAAGCAAACAAAAAGATTCAAAAATAATAATCTCATTTACAAACAAATTTTGCAAACAAAACTTTCTACAAAAACTACACTCACACGGGCCAGTTAACTTAAATGATTTAAATAAGAAATTACCCGGCAAAAATTATAACCAAAATGCATTTATTTTTGTAAATAACCAACTCACAGCAACAAATAGACATATCATGTGGTTGTCAAAAAATCAGGCAAGAGTGAATGGGTTTAAGTTTTTTTTAGTCAAAAGATGGAAAAATTCTTGCGAGAAAGAATGAGACAAGTAGCGTTATCCGCATTGACACTGTCAATGACGTCTCAAAAATTGATTAATTTACTTTCGTTAGTTATTTTCTTACAAAATGACAGCACAAATGAACGAAAATAATGAAAATGTAATAGATCGAATATTGAATATGGAGCACAGGGTGATTGATAGTATGAAGGAATTCAAAAATTATGAATTATCCAAAAAATTAATATTTTCGTGCCTCTATCTCAATATTAGATCTTTAAGAAAAACTGGAATCTATTTATATCACAACTTAAGTATATAATTAATGATCTTGCAATTATTATTTTGGTGGAAATAAACATAAAAGAATATGAAAATATTTTTTACCAAATTAGTGGATTTGAGTCTGAGTTTCCAAACAGACCAATGTTAAGAGGAGGTGGAGTAGCAGTGTTCATAAAGAACGGATATTCCATAGAAAGAACTTTTATAAAAAATAATTTTTACGAAAACGTGCAGCTTGAAATAAAAACCAAAGAAGATGAATTTTTTATTATGGCTCTATATCGCCCACCGGGATTCAATATACCAAACTTCATTGAGGAACTTGAAAAGCAAATCGATGGAATCGACAAAAGGAAAAAACTAATTATAATAGGAGATATGAATATAGATCTTAACAAACACAGTAACAACTTAGTCAATAACTATTCAAGTATGTATGCTTCAAAGGGACATTCAAACGTTATAAAAGCGTATACAAGAGTTGATCTTAAGAAAGGTAGTAAAACGAGAATAGACCACTGCCTCATTCGAATGAAAAACGAAAAAGTTTACGCTTCAATCATCGAGACTGATATATCAGATCATTACACCTTATTTTGTGGAATTTTAAGAGATGAAGTAGAAAATAAAACAACCCAAAAAGAATGCTCTTTTATAAATGCAAACTTGGTTCATACATATATTCAACATACAGACTGGAACAATGTAATTGAAAATAATACTAAAGCTGGAGATCTGTATAAACAATTTCACAGCATTTTTAAAACTATATATACAAACTCAACACAGAAAAGAACAACAAAAACACGAAAAACGAAAAATCCAGGGTGAACGCAGAAATACGTTAACTATGCAAAGAAAGAGATGTCTTATATAAACGTTGGAAAAATAATAGAAGCTGATATCGATATGAAATCGAATACAAGAACTATCGTAATTTTGTAAATAAAAAAATTGATAGAACAAAAATGATCTTTTATCATGAAAAATTTTCATAGTTTCGATTAGACAAAAAAAAAAAACCTGGAACTTAATAAATGATATACTTGGAAGACAAAAACAGAACTTAGATGGAGTGATCGAAAGAAATTTCGGTAGTGAAGTCAGTTCAAATTTGCTCGCGAACAATTTTGCGACAAGATTCATAAATGAAGTTAAAACTGTTGTGCACAACTGTAATATTAAAACTTACCACACCGAAGTAACAAGTTCCATACAATCAATTTATATATCCCCAGTCACAAGAGAAGATATTTTTAAGATTTTAATGAAATTAAAACTAAAAAAATCACCAGGAATAGACGGTATACGAGCAAAGGATATTCAATCAAATGCAGAAACTCTAACCCCAATATTAGAACGCATAGTTAACCTGAGTCTGGAGCAATCACATGTATCAGATGAACTTAAAGTAGCAATAGTTCGACCAATTTATAAGGCTGGTATAAAAACTGATGTCCTGAACTATAGACCCATTTCAATACTTCCTGTAGCTGACAAAATCTTAGAGCAGATAATGGCGCAACAACTTCAAAGCTATATTGACAAAAATAATATTATAAACAAAAATCAGTACGGATTCACAAAAAACAAAAACACTAGGAAGCTTCTTTCAGAATTCTCAAATCTTATCAACACAAATCTAAATAAAAACTACCATAACATTAATATCTTCATTGATTTTAAAAAGGCTTTTGATACATTAAGGTTTGAAAAACTCTTCGAAATGCTCGAAAAAATTGGGATACGCGGATACAATCTGGATTGGTTCAAAAGCTACCTTACAAATAGAAAAATTACAGTGAAAATATCCAATACAGTAAGCAATGAACAAAATCTACATTATGGAGTTCCGCAAGGATCAATTCTGGGGCCTTTGATTTACATCATATATGCAAACCAAATTCTCAGCGTTTTACAAAACAGCACCGGATTTGATTTTGCGGATGACACAGCGATCGTTGTCAGCCATAGAGACCTGTCAGTAGCAACCAGGATAATGCAAGGAGAATTCGATGCAGTGCTAAGATGGTGTCATGATTTTGGACTCATAATAAATACTAAAAAAACAAAGCTAATGCACATCCGACCTATTCATGTTGTTAAAATAAAAATAAAATTCCACAACACAAACTGCATAAACCTGAACGCCAATGAAGAGACCCTAAGTTATGATGACAATTCCATGGAGTTAATTAAAAATGTACAACATTTTAAGTATTTAGGTGTCGAACTAGACTGTTTTTTCAAATGGGATCTTCACATTACTCAACTACGTAAAAGGCTTCGAAAAGCGGTTTATGCTCTTCATCACTTAAGTATGTACACCAATTACTATGTCTTGAAACAGGTCTACTTTTCATTAGTGGAATCAATATTAAGGTATGGAATACTGGCGTGGGGAAATACCACACAAAGTTACTTGCTAGAACTACAAAAAATACAAAATCGGATCTTAAAATTTTTAATAAAATCCAAAAACCGAATAACCACGGAACCTTATACAAGTCAACAAGAAAATTACAAAATACTTGGACTACTAAACATAAAACAATTCTTTGAACTTAACATTCTCGAAGAATACTATGATAATCAGCTCTATAAGCGACCAATAAAACATCAATTCAACACAAGAAGAAGAGCTCAAGGCTTCTTACAAATATCAAGGTTTACAAACTTGTACGGGCGACAACAACTATGTGTTATTATACCGCAGATCTTCAACCAAGTACCCAGAGAACTAATAAATATACCTTCTGATGGCCGGAGGAAAAAACTTCTAACAAATTATCTGTTGAACCTAAACTAAGAAAAGAAAAAAAAAAAAGAAAAAAAAATTATTACTTTTGTGGGTTTTGTGCTTTAATTGTTATATATTATTTGATATATTCTATAATCAGCAGCTAAAAATCCAAATTAAAAAGCGCTGACTGAAAGCGTATTTCCGATAGCCAATGTTTTAGAAAAATGATTTAAACCAACCGAATTACAAAATTATTAAAACTTTATTTTATTTATAAAGAGAACTATGATACAAGTTTGAAAACAGAATTAATAATAAAAAAGAAAGTAAATTTATTTTTCTTATTAAAAAGTATCAGATGATACGATTGAAATTATTTTCAAATTGATGAGTTGAAAATTGCAAAGTACAATTTTGAATTTTCAAATGATGAAAGTTATAAATGAATTTATGTGAACTATGATAATGATAATTTAATAAAGTTTAAGTATATTATGATTTTAATGGTACAGAGTCGCCACATCACTCCCTCACCAGTAATCGGCTCAGCTGATTGCGGTACAGGATAAGAATTTTTTGTTGAACTTTACTGTTCTTCCGTATCGGGTCGTGACTGAGTTTTGTGACTGAGTTCTTATTAGCTTTACTGGGTTGTTCATTCCGGTTAACTATTTTTTCTTGACACGACGATGTTGTGGTATTTGTTTATTGCTGATGATTTTTGTTGGAGCTATCAGGAATATGTGCAACTTTCAGCTGGTCGATGCTGATTTTCTTCCGTTTCCCTTGAATTTCGATGTAGAAAGTCTAATGAGCTTTAGCCAATACTAAGAGTGATTTCAAAGGTCTCCTTACAGTGTCATCTCGTGTGTGCATATGTCAAGTTCGGGTTGTTGATAGGACTTCGTTTTAGAATGATTTGACGTGGTTATAGTTTGTAAATCTTTCATTGCATTCTTGATTCTTCACGAAATCAGAAGTAACATTTTCGATTTTGTTATGGTCGAAAATGTCACCGGGTAACTGAGAGTAGTACCGTCGAGCATTTCGGCTGGTGAAACATTGAGATTGTGCTTGATTGTAGATCTAATTCCCAACATAACAAGTGGCAAGGCATCAGACCAATTACTCGTTTCTTGACATTTGATTGCTGCTTTAAGGGTTCGATGAAAACGCTCAATTATACCGTTGGATTGGGGGTGGTAGGCAGTAGTTTAATGGTGCTTGATTCCGAACGCCTTTGACAATTCTTCGAAGAGTTTTGATTGGAATTGTCTCCCCTGATCCGTCGTTAAAGTTTCAGATACGCCATAGTGAGAAATTCATCCTTGAATGAGAGCTTTCGCAACTTCTTCTGCTGTAATGTCATACAATGAAATCACAACGGGCCATCTGCTGAAGCGGTCGATGCAAGTTAAGCAATATCGATATCCATTGGAAGGTGGAAGAGGACCAATCAAATCGATGTTGATGTGCTTAAATCTTCCGTCTGGTACTTTGAAGTTTTCGATAATCGTTTTGTAGTGAAGCGAAATTTTGTTCTTTTGGCATTGAATACAAGATGTTGCCCATTTGTTGATATCCTTGTTCATTCCAGGCCAGACGTAGCGGTTAGTGATTAGCGAATTTGTTGCTCGGTTACCTGGATGCGAAAGTCGATGAACTAAGTCAAATCTTTGCTTTCTCATTGACTCTACGATGAAAAGTCTGATTCTTCCAGTAGAAATATCACAATAGACACTTGCTAATGACTGTGGCATTGTCATTTGACGCAATTGCAAAGATGAATTTCCCTTCAGAGCTTTAGACAGTAGTTGTTTCAATTCTTCGTCATGGGTTTGAAGTTCCGCACACTTTTCGTAATTCAACCGCAAGTTTTGAATACTTTTATTGCGGGAAAGCATGTCTGCAACAATGTTGTCTTTTCCTGAAACATGTCGGATGTCTGTGCAAAATTGGCCTATGTATTCGAGGTAACGCATTTGACGTGGAGTAGCTTTATCAGGGTTTTGTTGGAATGCATACGTTAGTGGTTTATGATCCGTATAGATTGTGCATTTTCGTCCTTCAATCATAAACTTGTTATGCTTTACCGATTGATAAATTGCTAAAAGCTCTCTACCGTAGGTGCTATACTTCTTCTGTGTGTCTGTCATACGTTTTGAATAGAAGCTGAGTGGCTCTAGCTGTCCCTTATTAAATTGGTTAAGAGCTACTCCAACAGAAAAATTACTCGCATCCACATATAACGCTTAATTCGCTTCTGGAAGGGTATGAGCCAATTGCACTGCATTTGAGAGATCTCAGGATTCCAAATAAGTTTTGTTTTGTCGTGTTTCTTGTTTCCGTGAATCAGAATTTGAAGTTTCCCATGCTTGACTGCTGCATTTGGTAGGAATCGTCTATAGAAATTAAGAAGTGCTAGAAATCTGCGTAATTCATGAGCTTCAACTGGTTTCTTGAATTCGAGAATCGCGTTGATTCGATTAAGGTCAGGTGTAATTCCAGCTTCTGTGACACGATGTCCAAGAAATATGACTACAGACTTTTTAAATACGCATTTCGCCAAAGTGATTTTGATGTTATTTTGACGAAGTCTCTCTAACACGTTCTTGACATGGCTGCGATGCTCGTTTTCGTCTTTCGAGGCAATAGCGATATCATCGATGTATGTGACAACAAAATCGAGATCGTTGAAGATGCTGTCCATGAAGCGTTGAGCAAAGTCTTGAATGGGAGTTAGGGGATATCGATCTGAAACTGTGATTGCATTCAGACGTCGATAATCGCCACAAGGTAGCCACTCGCCATTCTTCTTTTGAGCTAAATGCAAAGGTGAGACCCAACTGCTTTTACTCCAAACTCCTTCTTTGCTGTTTTGAGGCGTTCAGGATTAAATCTTCGTGCTTTCGCAAAAACAGGGTGTCCATTCGTGAAGATCTGATGCTGTACCTTCGAAGTCTTCAGTGTGTTTTCGTCGAAAACTAGAGGTTTCGTAACATCTTTGATCAACTAGGATTCCAAACCGTGAAAGAAAATCTGCGCCAATGATTGCTTTGTCAACATCTGCAATGATAAACTCCCAATCGAATCGTCTGCGTAATCCCAAATCAACTGTGGTAATATTAGTACCGAAGGTTTTGATAGGCGTCCCGTTGGCAGCGAACATTCTATAAGAATCAGCTTTCTTGAGATTACGATTTGCAGATAAAGGTATGAAAGATAAATCGGCGCCGGTGTTGATGAGGTATGGAATGTTGGTAGTCTTGTCGTGAATGAAAAGACGGTCGGATTTGGAGGAGGCCACTTTGTTTACCGTCTTTGTCGAAGTGGAAATTAGTTTTCCTGATTAAAACTAACTTTTTTGTTGAACTGGCACGGTTCAACAGATTTCTTAGCTAAGGAACCAAATCGATGAATTCTCGTATCAAACCATCCTTCACTGTTTTGTATTTGTCTTCGGAAGGTGGATTACGAATGATGTGAGAAATTACCTGCAAATACTTCGGATCTAACGTTGCAATGACGTAATCATACATGGTCTGGTCACGTTTGATTCCAGAATTTCGAAACTGGGCTTCCATTTGAAGAAAATAAAGGTCGGGTTCCTCCTTCAAAAATTGCACTGGTTTGATCGCAACATTATGAACTTCACTTCGATATTGCCCTTGATTGTTGCTTCCAGATTGCTTCTGATTTAAATAATCGTCCTTTCCAGATGTTGAATCTTGATTTCCAAGCTTTTGGTCAGGCATTGTTCCTGTTCCTTAAAAAAAATTGGTGAAAGAATTGGCTTTTTTTTATCGGGTCACCAATGTGGGTTTTGTGCTTTAATTGTTGTCTCCTATAATCAGCAGCTAAAAATCCATCTTAAAAAGCGCTGACTGAAAGCGTTGTTCCGATAGCCAATGTTTTAGAAAAATGATTTAAACCAACCGAATTACAAAATTATTAAAACTTTATTTTATTTATAAAGAGAACTATGATACAAGTTTGAAAACAGAATTAATAATAAAAAAGAAAGTAAATTTATTTTTCTTATTGAAAAGTATCAGATGATACGATTGAAATTGTTTTCAAATTGATGAGTTGAAAATTGCAAAGTACAAGTATTTTGAATTTTCAAATGATGAAAGTTATAAATGAATTTATGTGAACAATGATAATGATAATTTAATAAAGTTAAAGTATATTATGATGTTAATGATACAGAGTCGCCACACTTTTAAGAATGCTTTACTAAAAATTGTAAATATAAAATTGAAACAACATTCTGCAGAAAAGTCTTTGTAGGCTTCGCAGATCTCTCTATGTACACAACATTAAATACCAACTGAATAAATGGAAAATGAAATGAAATGAAAAACTGAAATAACCAATCGTTACACATAACCAGAGCTGAAAAGACTGGCCCTTAGCTATTCTTAATTAAATTTTGTGTAAATTATTGCTGAGAAAGTCTCAATTTGTAGAGGATCTGTACATTAAGACCCAGTTCTTCAGATCGAGATTATTCCAGGGTTATATAAACCCCGAGTTAACTGTGATGAAAGCAAAGTTTTCAGCTAGTTTTGAGGTCTGGAGTTAACTCAAAATTAATGCAGCTAAATTGGTGAGTTAATTCTGAGTGAATTCGGGATCTCAAACCGACTTAAAACCGTGTATCCATCAGCGTTAAGTCAATGTTAATCTAACCCTGGAATAATCTAGCACTGAAAAACAGGGCATAAAACTTACATTTGCTGCCGCAATGGCTGTAATAGATAAGATAAGAAATCATAAACAACTTAAAACAGAGTCACAAAATCAAACTACAATTAATGAAACACGAAGGACGATAGAGACAGACGGATGACAATAAAGACAAAACTTGTTCAGTCAATAAATGGTCAAACAAATTATGTTATATGGGATTATCAATGAAAATACCATCTAAATGCATATGATTCAGTGGCTTCGGAAAATTGTACTGGATTTCTTGAAAGTGTACTTGCGTACTTGAGCACACTCAATTGTATCGAAAAAAGTACAATTGTATCGAATTTTCCAACCGTGCTTGTCCTAGATAACATATTGTATCTCACTCTAATTCTTCTTCTTTCTTATTTCTAATAGTATTTTTTTTATTTTTGCCATAGTAATTGTATATAGCCCAGGAATTTTGTGCAAAAGTTCGAACAAATTTGAATAGGAACAAAATTTGTTAGGTAGAGCTAGTTGAGAAGAGTATTCAGCAAAAGCTTACGCCCCTAGGTGTTAAGCAATCCTTGCAAACAGGGTTGCCATCACAAATTTTAAGTAAATTAACAAAAAACAAAATATAACGGAACATTACTTAAACTTAAAATATACATTAAATGACTCAAAATTAAATACATCATTACTTAGCATATAATTTTGTTTATATAATACCTATAACTAAGTTAAATATCGAGGCTTTTTCTGCTGTTCATGAAAAATAAAAATTGTACTGAAAAAAAAAACCTTTAAAATATACATGTTAATATAAATATTATTTTTGTTATATTGAATAAACGGTACATTGCACAAACTTGTAACGTATTTTAAATGATGCAAAATAAAATTTAATTTAACAAAAAATTTAATTTTAACTTTGAAAACTAAAATTTTGGGGTAAAATTTAGGAAAGCGAAATTTTTGTTTTTTTTATTTTTGTTAAGAAAATATTTTTTTTGAACAATTAGAAGAATTGAACAAAACACTTATTCGTGATCTTAGCACAATCTATTTCTCTGTGATTTGATCCCATTTTTAAGTTTTAGCTGTAAGCACTTCTCAAGAAATCAATTTTTTTTAAACAAACCTTTAAAAATGCATTTTTACATGCGTTTATTTTTCTCATATATAAATAACCGTGCATTGCGCAAACATGAAAAGTGTTTTAAATTACGCGAAATAATTTTAACAATGCTAAAAATATAATTTTGTTATATACTATACCGTTAAATTAATAAAATGATGGGCCAAAGTTAAAAAATGATTTTTGTTTGTTTTTTTTTAATTTAATTTTTAAAAAAATAATAATTATTTACCGAAAACAATATTTGACTTTAATGTATATTTAAATTTCCCGTTTTTTTTGATACATTTTGAAAGCTTGTGTCGTGACTACTTCGCGAAAAATAAAATTTTATTGAAGACAAAGCTTTATAGTAAAATCGTATAAATACATATTTCATTATATATTTATGGAACGGTACATTGCACAAACCTAATTTTTTTTGACACATAATAAAGTTAGGCTTAGGCCAGCATATATTTTGTTTTACATAATGTCGTTAAATAAGGAAAATTTTTAGGCAAAATAAAAAAAAATCAATTTTTTTAATTCTTTGTTACGGAACATCTATACAAAATTATACAAATTTATTTTATAACTTTATACACAAATTAGTTCTGCTTTTTTTGAGCAGTTTACAAGCTTCTGCTTATAGCAGGAAGAATGTAAATCTTATCAAACCTCAAAAATGTACACTAAAACCGTGTAAATATTTTTTTTTAATATTTTATTTACAAACTTATATTAGTATTTTTCAGAATATAAAACTTATTCATTTTTGTTATCCTCAGTATGGTGTTTTTCTTCGTATGTGGTATTATTGCATGATATTCTTTGGAAAGTTCCACACATGGCCGAGCACAACTTTCCTGAACGCTTACATTCGCACATTATTGTATGTAGGTTGGGTACGACAGTTACATGATATTAGTTTTAGAAGATGTTCTGGTGCAGGAGGTGAGACTGTTGTAACAGAAATCAAGTTTTTTTTTGACAGATTTCCATCCCCAGTCTGTTGGTTCCAAAGCATTTCCTAGACATGCTTGTACTTCGCAGTATACAAGAAATGAGTGTTGACCTGAAGCAACTTTCGTTAGAGGGAGGCAAGCCAAATAGGATATGGAATGCAACTGCAGGTTAGCAGTCACCCTGTTGTATTTGCGATACCTTGCTTCTTCCAGTGGGGTATCTTTTGCGCCCCACTTTTTGATATTTCCTCCTTCGTTGCACCTCTTTTCAAAAATACATGCATATAAGACTTCAGTTGTTGGTTGGTTTGAATGCCTTTACTTTTTTTTTTCCTGAAAAAAGCTGAAGTTGTATTGCACCTAGTAAAGGCATGAAGAACAGGAAGTAGGTCACTCAATGGATCCATCTATTTTCTCTCTGCTGGGTCGACGTATACTTTTCTTGATTTTGGACAAAGAAGCCTAGTTTTTATGTTTTCTGGGGAACATACAAATGTATGTAAGATAAGGATGTCCGAATCTTCTGCAGCAACGACCACTGGCTCTCCTTCTTTAGCGATGGAATATTTAATTGGTTTAAGTGTAGCTTCAAGTGTTAAATGTATTCATAACTATATTCATAACTATCATTACCTCTTTTCACAACTGTGCCTTCTATTTTCGCTATAAACTTATCACAAATCAAGCAAATATTTTTATTTTCCGCCATTATAACATTGTTTATTTTCACTTTTCACTTTTCTGTTCAAATTCAAACTGATGAATATATTCTGGTTTCTTCCCGATTTATACTAGTATATAGAGTTTTTTTCCAGATAAATAAATGTTAATATTATTTTACTGGTTTTTCCATTAGCGTAGCTGTGAACATGAGTAATTAGGATCTTTTGGTTTTCCTTGGAAAGTAGTGAGCGGCGTCAACGTTAATCCACATAATTAAGATCATTGGATAATATTTCTAAATATTTGTCACAATTTATCATTTACTCATATTCATGTCAATAAGATTGCTGTGTAATGTAATGAAACCTAGTTTTTTTTTTGAAAGCATCACAATTCCTGCAGCAGGCACGCGACTTCCTCGTTAATTCACATAATTAGACCTTAAATAGTGTTTTGCACATTTAAAAATCTGCTCACGCTCAGGTAAATATTTCTTTTTTGGGAAATTATGAGTTTTTGTAATTTTTTGTAATTAATTCTTAACGAATGTTGGAAAATTAGTTCAGTTATTTGAGAAGAAACAATTCCTTACAGTTTGCTGTACTAAACTTGTTTCTAGGTCACGTAAATCAAAAGACATAGCCATTTCAAGATACCAAAAAATTACAAAAAAAAAAAAAAAAAATCACACTAAGGTACCGTTATTTTTTTTTTTTTGCTCAACAACGGGTACTTATCTGAGAAGTTGTGGCGTAACATAAGGTATAATATGTGAAAGTATCAAATCTATTCAAATTAGTTCGAAGTTTGTATGGAGCGATGTTTTTCTATCCTGGGCTAATATTTGTATCTGAGTATCTATTCCTCAAAAAAATAAATTAAATTGTATAAAGTTGTAAGAAGAATACGAAATAAATGAATAAAAACAGAATATTAAAATCAAAATGAAAACAAAGAAAGTGGAATTTTTCGTGCCACATTGAAATTTTCGTGTCAAAAAAGCAAGATTGTGCCACATCGGTAACTCTGTGCAAAACTGCAACAAAGATGCAAAAAATACTCACAAAGAAGTTCGGTTTCTTCTTTTTGTTTGTATTTGGCTCGCTTTGACTCTTTGTTTCTTAAATATACTCAACGCTGTTACAAAATGCTTGTTCGTGGAAAATCACATTTTTACACCATTCTCCCCTACAGCTTTCTGCAAAGAAATATTTATTCGTAACACAAAAGCTTTTTTTTTACTGTATGCCGGTGGAAAACACGGTTGATAGTTGGAGGGACTTTTCTAAATGAAAGGAGAATTGAGATGAAATTCCGAAAATCATTTGGAAAAGATTCTCTCCCAATACTCAGATTTTGTATAGCCCGCCATCATTAAGGCCAATACTGTGAAAAAAAAATTTAAAATTTAAAACATAACTCAAAGTTAACATGTGCCTATAAAAATTATTTGAAATTAACGTAGGTTAATGGTGTTAAAAGGTAACATTTGAACATAAAACGAAGAAAACGAACGATGACAGGAATCAGAAAACCTATAAAAGTTATAAAATAGCGAGAAATTATGGCAAATAAATTTATGTTCGCAGCCTCCATGAAGTGCAGGTCGATAAATTTAAGTGTTGAATCACTACACTATTCATTACTGGTGGAAAAATAGTGAAAAGTGACTAGGAAAATCAATTCAACCAATTCCATCAAAGCTGAAAAAGCAAACTATCTACATAAGTGCAACAACTTGCCTTAGAAATTGTAATAGATCTTGTAGTTTGAAGGTAGACCATCCGCTCGCAGATTTCAAAGACCTGAGGTCGATTCCTGGTGGTGCACCAATTTTTTTTTATTTTTGTTTTATTAAGAGATCAATTTTATATTCATATTGAAGAAAAAATTCAAGAAATTATTCATTTTAAAAAGTGCGCTGTACATTTAATAAGTGTATATATATATATTCATATGCATACCTATGTTTGTTGCATTCATTGCAATATTAATTGGCACAACTTTATTGTGGGCAAAATTTTAAAGAATATGGCGTACAAATTTACATATTTTAACAATTTAAAACTTTTTTAAAAGATAAAATCTAAAGCTAAACAGGTAGTTTCAAACTTTATTTTTAATTATTGTATTATTAGTATATGTATGTATTTACAATACAAAGTTATTCTCTGGTTTGGGGACCATTGACTATAATTTTGAAATCTAAAATACAGTGCATTGCAATAATATTTAAACAAGCTTGTCTATACTTACACATACATATACTTAGGTAAATAGACTTAGCTGTATATAACCTAGTTAAGTACATGCATACTGTAAAACTTAGTACGAACTCTCATTAAGCATTAGACAGTCAGTGAATAAAGACCTATCATCTTAAAACATACAAAACGTTTTTCATGTATAGATAGATAGATAGATAAAACTTTTTTATTTACAAAAGTTTATACATACATGTCAGGTAAACTGTTTTCTTATTAATATATATTGAATCTTAGCAATAATTTGTATTTCTTATGAGAACTCATTAACAATTAAATTTCGATATATTAATGAACATTTCAGGAAATTATATAGTTGATTGTAGTTTTCTCCGTTAAGAATGTTAATAAAATGGTCGCGGTTAAGTAGATCGCATCCAAGAAATTGTTGTCGGTAAGATCTGTATATCCGGCAATCGCCTTCAAAATGGTATGTGTTTTCTGAAGCATCTAGGTTGCACATTGTACAAATACATACTGAATCGTTGTTAAATGCTCTAGCATTGAGGTTGAGCAGACCACATCTCGATTTAAACACCATGCTCGCGTGAATTGCTGTCTTCAAAATAATTAGGCACATTAGTATATTTGAGGTTGCAGTACTCGTCGTGAAACTGTGACTGAAGCGCTTGGTTGGTGTGTTCTATCCAGTATTTTTCTGTTAATTTTTTGCAGGTTTCTATATGCAGAGCAGGCCATTCGGACTTCATCGTCCAGTTAAACTCTATTTTAACTTCTTCAAAAAGTTTTGTCCATTTATATAATATGGTGTCAGATGTGTGTTCTTCTTCTTATTAAAATTTCAAGTCTTAAATTTATTATTATTCAGTCAATTAAAAAAAAAAAATAAATAAATTATGGCAAACGACGACAAACCAACCGCACATGCTTACGCTGTTGTCAATAACATTTCGGCATCCATTTCACCGCTCAACCTAAAATCAACGAATCTTCCAGCGCACGTGGAAGAATTGGCATAATCAATTTAAAATTTTTCTGAGGGCTTCAAATTTGGAAGACCAGATTGATAAGCACAAAGTTGATCTTCTACTTCACTATTTAGGACCAGATTCTTTGGAAATTTTCAACTCATTTAGCGTTGATCTTGACTCCGTTCAGTACGGGAAATTGGTGGAAAAATTTGAGGCATACTTTCTACCTAAAGTCAATATAGTCATGGAACGCCATAAGTTCTTCACAAGATCACAAATAGATGGTGAGTCAATTGATGAATATGTCACATCTTTACAAAATCTCAGTCTGTCGTGTGATTTCAAAGACCTATAAGAGAAGATTTAGTTCGTGACATTTTCGTTTGCGGCCTACACAGTAATTTCTCAAATATAAAAGAACGACTATTAAATGAAGGCGGTGAAATCAAATTTAATAAAGCCATCGAAATCACTAAAACAATGGGGGCAACGAAAGCTCAAGCCCAACAACTGCAGTTATCAAACAACAGTAACACCATCGCTGCTTTGAACCGTTTTTCTTCAAAATCAAAAATTCATCAGTACACAAATTCATCATCACCTAATAAAAGTACACGTGCCGCACATAACAGTCATGCCATTACACCATATAGACAGAGTCAAAATCTAGTATATAACAGCTTAATAAACCGTTCATCATGTCAAAAGCGCTGCTACAAGTGTGGAGAAATTCACCGTAATAAATAGCCCGCACTGGGAGTAAGATGTAATAACTGCAAACGAATGAACCATTTCGCCAAAAAGTGCAAAAACAACAGCTACAAAAAAGCATATATTCGCAACGTTGACATTGAATCAGATGACTCAACCACTGAAAACTCTCCGCTATTTCTTGGGATGATACGAGTTCAACAAGCAAATAAATTATCAACTTTAACTCAAGCAGATCGCTGGATAGTATCCATCAAAATTAATGGGTTTTCTGTACCCTGCCAGATAGAATAAGTTGCAAAAAATTAGCACTGGTGCCAAAATTATGAAGTCATCAACGAAAATTATGACATTCAGCAAGGAAGTACTACTAGTTATTGGACATTGCTATTTATCCTGTCAACACCGAGGACATCTTTACAAAATTCTCTTCTACATTGTGGGTCTACAGTGTGAGGCAATAATTGGTCTTCAGCTTAATTTAATTAAAAAGGTAGATGAAATTAAAAGTTTTAATCCTAATAATTTATTTCAGAATAATAATGATTCAAAATTATGTAATAATTTAGATAGTGAAAAAATAGTTGCAAATTTTAATGATATATTCAATGGTCTAGGTTTATTAAAAAGTGAGTGTCATTTGCAGATAAATTCCGAAGCAATTCCCGTAATTAATAGTCCGCGAAAAATACCGTTTAGTTTGCTAGATGCACTTAAAGAGCTCCTGCGTATGGAAAAATTAGATGTCATAGTCAGAGTTGATGAACCAACAAATTGGGTGAGGTCTATTGTTCTTGTAAAGAAGCCAAACGGAAAGTTGAGGTTATGTCTTGGCCCAAGAAATCTTAACAAGGCTATTCTTCGCTCACATTTTCAATTTCCTAGCTTAGATTGTTTTAAGGCTAAACTAAATGGTGCGAAATATTTTACATAGCTCGATGCCAATTCAGGTTTCTGGATTATACCGCTAGATGAGGAATCATCAAAGGCATGTACGTTTATCACCCCATTCGGGAGGTACAGATTTTTCAGAATGCCTTACGGTATCAAGTCAGCACCTGAAATTTTTCATGCCCGAATGGTTAACTATTTTTCAGATATAGAGGGTGTTATGATTTTTATTGACGATTTCTTGATCTTTGCCGATACCATGGAAAAACATAATGAAATTCTATATAAAGTACTGGATCGGGCTAGATCAATAAATCTGAAATTTAATCAGTCAAAGTCAAAAGTTTGTGTCTCGGAAATCAAATTTATAGGTCATATAATGGTATGACACCAGATTATTCCAAAATTAAAGCAATATGCAACATTATACCATGTCTGTCGATGCGTCTAAGGGTGCAGTTGATGCAGTTAAATGTCACCAACATAGTCCAATTGCTTACGCTTCTGCCACGCTAACAGGCAGTCAGCAGAATTATGTTCAAATTGAAAAAGAGATCTTGGCAATTTTGTTTGGTTGCATAAAATTTCACCAATATTTTCTTCGGCTGACATGTAACAATTGAGACGGATCACAAACCATTAGTGCCATTGTTTGATAAGCCCTTACATAAGGTACCTGCCAGACTCCAAAGTTTTATGCTTCGACTTCAAGCGTATGACTTGTCTGTCATTTTCATACCAGGTAGAGATATTTACTGCTGACACTCTTTCAAGAGCAGTTTTACCAGAAACATCACTTACCGAGTTCGACAGTGAAATATCTCTTCATTGTGATCTCTTAGTAACAAATATTTCAGTTTCTTCATCAAAATTAAAGCAAATTCGAGATGCTACACTCAATGATTCTTCCTTATACAAGGTCAAAAATTTAATTTAAATGGGATAGCCTCCTAATAAAAATCAATCGACCAAGTAGCAATGCCATACTTTAATATTAAGGATGAATTACACGTCATTGACGATGTTATTTTCAAAAATAATGGAATTGTGATCCCCACTTCACTTAGAAAAGAAACATTAAACCTTATACAAGAAGGGCATATGGGTATACAGCGATGCAAAAGCTTAGCGAAAGATATAGTCTTCTGGCCAAATATAAAGAATGACATTTTCAATATTGTGACAAGCTGCGAAAATTGTATGCGCCACAGAAATTCAAATCAAAAAGAGCCCCTCAATCCACACGAAATTGTTAATTAACCTTGGTATAAAGTAGGTACCGATATATTCGAGTTCGATAAAAAACTATATCTCCTGGTAGTTGATTATTTTTCAAAATTTATTGAAATCGAACTCTTAAACTCCGGAAATTCTAGCCGTTTTGTGATTTCTAAATTTAGGTCAGTATTTGCACGTCATGGTAAACCAGCTCTAATGGTCTCCGTTAATGGCCCACGGTATAACTCCAAAGAGTTAAAAAACTTCTGTGAAGAGTGGAATATTGACCATATCACATCGTCCCCTTACTTACCACGTTCAAACGGTCTAGCTGAAAGATCAATCCAAACAATTAAACAACTTTTCTTCAAATGTAAAGAATCTAATGCTGATCCATACATAGCCCTACTTCATTACAGAAAAACTTCTAAAGGCAATTTGCCTTCTCCATCTGAACTTCTCATGTCTAGAAAATTAAGAACTAAGATTCCTACAACATCAAACATCTTACAACCAAAGTTAGTAGATTTGCAGAGATATCAATGTTTAGTGCAACAAAGAACACAAAAAATGAAAAGACGCTATGATAAAAATGCGAGAAGCCTAAAACCAATTCAACCTGGTAAAAATATTTTGTATAAGAAGAATCCGGCATCGGATTGGGTTCCTTGCCAAGTGGTAGAACTTTGTCGACAACCACGGTCCTTTATAATTAAGGAAGAAGACGGAACTCTGGTTCGTAGAAATCGGCAACATATTTTAAATAAAGAACATAACTCCAAACCCAGAGTTGAAGAATCAACTCTTACCAAAAATGATGTTCCATTTGATTTAGAAAATAAAGCGGAATCGGAACAACATAAAAATTCTTTAGAAGAAAACATTACTCGCTATGGAGGAAAAGTAATACCACCAGGAAAACTAATGTATTCACACAAAAACTAAAATGACACTCATTTAAATAAACTGTTTAATTCAAATTATAAAACATTGTTTTGAATTTTATTAATGAATTTTTAATTATGAAATTAATGTTCTATTTTCAATTTTTATACAAATTTCTACTTTTTAGTTTTTATATATGTATCTAAATAATGAACTTTAATATTTGAATTTAAACTTATTTGTAATTTATGTTTTGATAAAATTATGTACCTTAATTCTTTATTTATATAAATATTTAAATGGAAGGTGTTGTTTACTTACACATATATATACTTAGGTAAATATACTTAGTTGTATATAACCTAGTTAAGTACATGCATACTGTAAAACATAGTACGAACTCTCATTAAACATTAGACAGTCAAGATGACTGTAAAGACCTATCATCTTAAAACATACTAAACGTCTTTCATTTATATAATAAAGCTTAGATGGGTACACATATATAACATAATATACATAGAACGGAATATAAAAATAAAACAGAAATTGCACAGATTGAAGTTTAAATTTATTGTCGATTAGGTTGATTTTTATCTATTCTTTTACAAACAATGTCTTGATACAAATATAAATTTAAATATTGTATTACTTGTAAAATACAAAACAAGGTGTAAATATTTTGCTTGTGAAGTACTTATAATTGAAATGGTCAACTGGAAAAGAACACACATATGCACAATACAACTTCAGATGCTAGTTGAACTTAATTTGATAGTTCCATTTTTAACATCCCTAATACCAAAAATATCGAATTAATTTGCGTAAAAATCAAGATCAAACAAAAAATTATATACATATATATTTTTTGTTGTTATTGTAGTGCTTGTAGCCCAATCGAAACTTACCAACGTCTAATTAATTCAGTTGACTTTGTAAATGATGCCATGGAGGTGCATGACGGATTTTTGCTTATGGGTGATTTTAATCTCCCTAATCTATCCTGGTCACGATCTTAGTATGAATTTCATAAATAACGCAAAAACTCAAAAGAAGATGTTAATAACTGACAATCTCTCAGATTCGGGCTTTCACCAGATTAGTGAAATTAAAAACAATTTAAACAGAAAACTTGATCTGATTTTTTCTAATGATTCTTTTAATTGCATTGTAGAACAAAGTAGCTTAATTCTTTCCACTATTGATCTTTATCATCCGCCGTTATCTTTAACCTTTGTTTACGATCATGGTAACATAGAAAAGTCATATTACTTTAACTTCCGCAAAGCTGACTTTATAAAACTTTACGAACTTCTTAGTAATATTGATTTTGATTTAATTTTCAATTGTAATGTTAACAATAGTATCAATTCGCTTACCACTAATTTTTATTTAGTAATTTTTGAATGTTTTTACCAGTCTGTACCTTATGTCCTCCGGAAAAATTGCTCATCGTCACCTCCGTGGTTCTCAAAACAGTTGCGTACACTGCGAAACTTATGAGTTTGCCGATCTTTCAAAATTGTTATATGATACTTTTCTCTTTCGTTTGTCGTTTATTTATATTTTTTATATATTTTTTTTCATTTATTCTTCTATTCTATAAATAGATACTTTTTTCTATTACTTGTGAACTGAGATAGCAAAAACATTTTTATCAAATCTTCTAATCTATGTTTTGTCTCTTAATGATTGTCATGATCATGAATATTAATGTTTGCTCTATTTTCGGAGAAGAAATTACTTATTATATATTTTTTTAAAATTTATTTAACCAGAAGCGGGGGTGGTTCCGACGGTGGTGAAAGTAATGGTTTTCTGCAAACGATGGTAAAAATTTTTTGTGAACAGAATCAGGGTCTGAAAATTTATCATTTGAATGCTCAAAGTTTACATGGGAAAATTGATGAGTTTAGATTTGTTTTTTACGACTCAAAGGTAGATGCAATCTGCGTGTCGGAAACTTGGTTTCATTACGAAATCAATGATGCAGTATATGCATTGAAGGGCTATAGGCTTTTTCGGTCGGATAGGTGGGATAGGTCTGGTGGTGGCGTTGCCATATATATAAAAGAAAGTCTTGTTTGTAAGCAAAGATTCATATCGCCTGTAGGATCTTCAATGGATTATATTTTCATAGACATTGTTTCAAATTCAAGTACTTGTCTGCTCGGAATATTATATCGACCAAACAGAAATATTGATTTGAAAATTATAAATAATTTGATGGAAGAGACGACAATAACTTCAACTAACGTCATATTGTGTAGAGACTTCAATAGCAATATTATTGTCGAAAGTATCCTTATTGATAATTTATGTACTTATGATCTGCACCCTGTTAATACACACTGTCCTACACATTTTACTAGTACCTCTAGTACATTGTTAAATCTGTTTTTTGTAAATAATGTGGAAAGAATACTTTTTTATAACCAAATCTCTGCTCCAGCCTTTTTCAAGCATGATCTAATCTTTCTTACCTATGACTTTGATATCCATCAACATCCGAGAGCAACAACTTATTCGTATAGGGACTTTAAAAATATTAATAAAATTGCTTTGGAGCAGCATATAATTAATTTACCTTGGTATCTCACCGTGTGATCAAATAGAGTTTTTAAACAGATACATTAAAATAATTTTTGAGCAACATATCCCCACAAAAATAAGAACAGTTAGAGATGTATCTAAATCTTGGCTTACCAACGAAATCAAAGAACTAATTGTGAGACGAGATGAGGCTTATATCAGATGGAAACGCTTCCGTATAAATGAACTATTTCAAACGTTCAAAACCATGCGTAATGGCGTTGTTCGGAAAATAAGAGAGTCTAAAAAGCAAAATTACTCCAATTTGCTAAATTCAAAAAACAATGGCCGATAACTCTGGAGTAATCTCAGAGATTTAGGAATTGGAAAGCAAAAACTTCGTAGTCACGTTAGTACTGATCCAAATGATTTGAATTGGCAGTTGGTTTCTTTGCCATATCCTGACGCTCAAGCAATGCAAAACAGTAGACCAAATGATGATAATCCTGCATCATCACAAACATTATTCTCTTTTACTAGGATTGAAAACACGGATAACGTGGAGAGTATATTGTCCATAAAATCAGGTGCTGTTGGATATGATGGAATACATCCAGTTTTTATCAAAGCCATTCTGCCATTGATGTTGGATTATTTCACACATGTCATAAATATAGTTTTAATGACAGGAATTTTTCCGCAGCAATGGAAAGTGGCAAACATTATACCAATTCCAAAGAATCCAGCCGGTGACGAAGTTAGACCAATATCGATCCTACCCTTTCTTTCTAAGGTATGTGAGAGCGTTATCCAGAAGCAGATGAATAATTTCATTTCACTTAACAACTTGCTGGTTCCCTTTCAGTCTGTTTTTCGTGCAAAAAATAGTTGCATAACAGCCCTATTAAGTGTGGTAGAGGAGATTAGAGAAAAATTGGACGAGAATTATGTTAAATTTCTGGTACTTTTGGATTTTTCAAAAGCGTTTGACTTGGTCGACCATTCTATCCGTATTAATAAATTAGGCAATCGTTTCAACTTCTCTTTTTCTGCTACGAAACTTATCTCCTCATATTAAAGTGAGTGGAAACAAGCAGTGATCATTGGGGATGTTTCATCAGAGCTTATTTTCCTGACCCGAGGCGTTCCGCTTGGTTTAGCACTGAATCCAAAAAAATGCAAATGTTTGGTTATTTCAAGAAATAAGATCGATTCTTCTTACTTTTCACCATTATTGCTTAACAATTCACCTATCAACTTTGTTGAATGAGCGAAAAACCTAGGTGTTATGTTCAATCAAACTCTTTCTTGGAATAACCACATCAATTGGATTGTAGGAAAGGCGTATGGAATACTAAGAACATTGTGGACTGCTCAAAAATTCACACCGATAAAGACACGTTTAATATTAGCAAAATCTTTGGTTATTTCCGTGTTGATCTATGGATGCGAAATTTATTATAACTGTAATAGTAATAGTAAGAGAAAACTTGAAATAGCTTTTAACAGCACTTTACGATATGTTTATAGCCTCAGGAGATATGACCATATTTCTCATCTATCAAAGAACTTGTTGAACATTACTTTTTACAACTATGTTAAGTTTCGGGCACTTATTCTTCTTCAGGACATAATTAAAACAAAACAGCCATAATAATTATAATAAGATCAGGTTTCCGGCATCCAATAGATATTTTGTTTTAATTTTGCCTTGATTCAATTATTTGATATCGGAAAGACAGTTCTTCATTGCTGCTATCAGCCTTTGGAACACACTCCCGCGCTATCTTCGAGAATTGAGTGACACGAGGCGACTTAGAAGGTAATTGGGGCCATTTCTGGCAAATCAGAGCATTTAAAACTTTTTCATCTTTGTTAACTAATTATTTATTCATAAATTTTGTTTTTTCTAGCAATCTCAGTACTTTGTATTTTCTATTTTATTTTTTTCTTATACCTGTATATGCTAATTAAAATTTAAATTTGTACGTTTCTTATTTAAAATTTAAAACTAAAAATTAAAAATTCAAATTTAACATAGAATTTATTAAAGCAATTATTGGCTTTTAGACTTAAGCAATATAATTGTTAATTTTTTTTCTTATTGTCAAACAAAATCTTTCACAGATTTATAAGTTATTTCTTATTGTGAAAGGATATAATCAATAAAAGATATATAAAGATAAAGATACTTATATCAACTAAATGTAATTTGATATTATCAATGATCCAAAGCGATTTTGGCAATTTATTAATTTAAAAAAGAAATCTGATGGTTATCCTTCTACCCTTAATGATTTAGATCACTCCTCTAATGATTCTAAAATTATAACCAATTTATTTGCAAATTTCTTTAGTCTTGCTTTTTCATACGATAACTTTGAACCAGACATTAACTACTTTTCATATCTTAATAACTGCAATCAAACTTCATTTGTATCTATTAACATCAATATCGATGTAGTGGTCCATAAAATTAACAAACCAAAAGTTGATTTTTCATCTGGACCAGACGGTTTACCAGCTATTGTGTTTAAGAAATGTGCAACTAATTTGGCCCAGCCTCTGGCTACTCTGTTTCCCAAGGGATTTTTGAAACAATGTGGAAGGATTCATATATCATTCCTATTCATAAAAAGGGTAGTAAAGCAGATATTTCTAACTATAGACCAATGGCTTAATTATCGTGCATTCCATAACTTTTCGAAAGTATTATATTTGACACTATTTCCTTTCATTGCAAATCGATATTTTCCACCAAATAACACGGTTTTCTAATAGGTAAATCTACGACAACAAATTTAACTGACTTTGTTTCTTATACGTTAAGCTCAATAGAAAAAAAACGAGGTTGATGTTATAGCAACGGACTTTAGCAAGGCCTTCGATAAAATCTCACTCTATCACCATGTGCATATTAAAAGAATTGAAGCAATTCAAAGTCGATTCCTCCGTTTCGCTCTAAGGGGACTTCCATGGGTTGACAACTACAACCTGCCCCCGTAAAGAGATCGGCTGCAGCTCATAAGCTTACAATCTCTTGACAAACGTCCTGAAGTAGCTGATGTTATCTTTGTTCTTCAAATTTTATCTGGCGTATCTGAATCTTCTGCTCTTCTTGAGGCAATGAGTTTTAACATCAACTCACATTCTTTGAGATCAACATTTTTTTTTTAATCCGGCTCCTCACAGAACTGATTATGGCAGAAACGAGTCCGTTACCAGAATGTTGAGGGAAGTCAATGCTAATAATAATATTTTTGACTACAATTACAGGAAAACCACGCAAAGAAGTCTTATGTATGGTACCTCGTCTAACTAAGTTTAATTAAAAATAAATGTTTTTCAGTAGGGGAAACTTAAACTGATTCAAACAATTTTTACAATTGCTTTCGAATGCTTTTTTTATTGTTATTATTGAATTTTTTCTTTAATTTCACTTTCTTCTATTTTTTGACTTTTATAATTAGTGTCTGCTAAGGGATGCTATATTAATATAATATTTTTTTTGCGTTTTGTATATAATTTTTTTAGTTGCTTGCATTAAGCAGTCCCATTCTCTTTACTTTTGACGATACTCGGGTATCCTTGATTTGGTTATTTAGTTATGTTACTGACAACTTAGCAGAAAACTAATTTTATTTTATATCATAACAGCAAATAATTTGTATAAGTGCCGATACGACTTGCAACCGTATTTGTCGTCGTGCTCGGTGAAATTGGACCCTAGCGCGTGCAGTATCTAGGGGGGATAGAGTCGTGGGATAATTTAATTGAATGTAAATTTAAATTAATTTAAAAACAAATTTAAAATCATAGTTTAATTTAAAAGTCTAAGATTAAGGGCCATTGAAATAGAAAGGATTAAGATGTGATAGAGAAGGCGGTAGGTGGCAAGGTAAGGGGTTGCCAAGGCGAGTACGGCAACCATGGTTTGGTGGGTTGAGGAAAATTTATCGCGCGTCCTTAACATCCTGACGCAAAGACTGGCATGATTTTTGTATGCGTCATTTCGATAGGAGTCAAGTACCTTCGTCCTTCGACGAGCAGTAGGCCGGTCAAGCATGCCAGCACAGACCCCGACACGGCAAGAAAGGGATTCGCAACAACGCAGAACGTTAATACACTCAGAGATCGTAGCGAGCCCTATTAGCAGAGACGTTCAACACTGCTTTTAGGAAAGATGATTTTTCTACTATGTGTATAAACTCAATGGTGTCTTAATATGTATAACCAAAAAAATAAACCCTTCTTTTATCTAGAAAAACAAATTTTATCTGAAACGACCTTTTGCGTTTAAAACATTATTTTAAACTTAATGATTTTTCTGCAAAATATGTATTGGACGTGCGTCGTACGTGTTTTTGTCACCTTGTATAGGGACATTGAAGCGTCTTGCTTAGAAGTATCAAAAATTATACATTAGAAGATGAGAATTAGGTACAAATTGTATGATGTAGATGTTTTGTCGTTTCGATTAAGCCGGTTTGACCAGAACAGAATTCAAGCTCTTTTCTTTCATTGTTTTTTAAATTTTAAAATTTAATCTAATCTTCTTTTATTTTTCTTAAAATTGGAAATAACTATCTATCTTTTTGTGTTTTTTTTTATCAAATTGCAAGTAACTGTAAGATCATATAACAAAAACAATAAAATTTACAAATAATGTCTAAATACAGGGTGGCGCACCAATTGTGCTACAATAAGAAATTCAAATAATTTTTTTTTTTAATCGATGTATTTCATTTTTTGTTTTATTGGTTAGAAAATTAAATTTTATTTTAAATAGTAAGTTGTTTTTAAAGATTATAGACCGCAAATGACCTCCACGCTCCCCCACGCATATGCGGCACCTGGTCAAAAAATTATTCATTGCGGCCTGAAGAGTTGAAGTTGGGATCGCCTCAATTATTGTCGTTATGGACTGCTTTAATTCAGTTAAATTCCTGTGCTTCGTTTTATACACCTCTTGCTTGACATAACCCCATAAAAAGAAGTCTGGTGCAGTCAGGTCAGGTGACATTGGGGGCCAGCGAAGAGTGGAGTTCCTAGAAATTAATTTGTTTGCGAATTTTTTGTTTAGCTCCGCCATAACTAGTCTGGCTATATGTGCAGTTGCTCCATCTTGCTGAAACCAAACGCTGTTGAATGGTATACGTCTTCGGCGCAGTTCTGGGTAAAAAAAACTCCTTCAACATCTTTAAATAACGGTCCCCATTGACAGTAACGGTTACACCGTTTTCTTCAAAGAAGTACGGCCCGACAATACACCTTGATGAAACTGCGCACCACACAGTGACTCGTTCTGGGTGCAGTTCCGTCTCATGGAGCATTTCCATGATTGCTTCCAAATTCGGCAAACATGTTTACAAACCTCATAATGGTCCTAATTTTAATTTTGAATTGATCAATATTCTATTATTTAAATAATGTGTATTTTAAATTTGGGCTTTTTGATCCTAGGTTTTTAAAGCAATTAAAAGACTAATTCATTAATTTTCCCGACGTTTCGTTTGGTTTTTTGCCAACATCTTCAGGGGTGTTTAATTTATTAAGACCTTTAATACAAATTACATTTTTAGAAACATTGTTTTTTGGGCTATGGATTTGAATATTTACTCACTTTTGTCGTCAAGTTATAATAATAATTTTAAATAATTTAACATTTATATTGCACTTAGTAAACGGAAACTAATAAATATAATAAATTATTTGAAACATAGACAAAACAGAAATTAAAAACTAACTATCACAGACTATATTTAATTTATCACAGTATTGTAGATCGAGCTGATGTTGTCCTTGTCTTCTTTAAAATTCATGACTTTTCTTATATTTTGCTGAATTCTCAGATTTTCCAGAGTGTATCGTTTGTTGGTGTGTTTCTCTTTGTCTAGTATTTTGATATTGTCAAAATCAGCTGTGTGTCCATTTTCTGTCATGTGTTGTGAGAGCCCAGTCGATGATCTTTTTTTTTCTTTACGTCTGCTTTGTGTTCGGCTATTCTTACTCCATCTACTCGGGGGATTACCACAAAACTCCCGCCTAAATTCCCTTTGGACGGAAATGACGGACTGCAAAGCATGGTGCCGTTGCACTATCCAAATTCTTTTCTCCGTATCCCAAGCATCCATTTTTATAAATCTAAATAGTAACCTACAAAATAAAAAAAAATAAGCCGATTACTCACACAGAAAAAAAGTTATTACGTTTTATTTTTGTAGCACGATTCGTGCGCCACCCTGTAGTTTGAAAAGAGCGAAATCAGATGTGCGCACACTGTCCAATTCTATGCGATACAAAAAATCAGGGAGTACAAATCTTTTGAAGTTTTTTTTTTTTACGATCATATACATTGCTCTTATTATTATTCTTATAACAAGTTATACCTTATTTATTTTCATTCTACCTTTCGTAGAAATGTCACTCAAAACCTATTGTGAATTTTATTGAGATAACATGCTAAAATTAAAATCAGCTGAACATAAAATCTAAATCTATCAATTTACTATCATGGATAGTTGAATAAAATAAAAAGGTGAAGATAGTGATGACGGTGAAAAGAAGGTGCACGCGGAAGATTATGTGAGAAGCGCGAGCAATATTTTGTGTATATGGGGCGATGCTTAACTTGGTGCCGTAAAATAACGCCAAGTGTAATAAAGCCAATTTTCAATCGTTGGCTTTCTTTCACTTTACAAAAGTAAAATTACACCATGTTGGTCTTATTGCGCTTTCAATGTTAATGCATTCCGGTCTATCGGAATGCAGTCCAGTTAAATGCGACCAAATCCTAAAATTGTTTATATATCCTGAATACACAGTAATGTGATTTCTTTCACTGCTGACGTATGAGTACCAAAGAACAAAAGGAATTCATCATTTTGGATTTTGGTCTTACATCAATTTCGAGAATTGATATATATATATCGATAAATTTTAGGCTTTGGAGGGGAAATCGACCTAAAAAGATAGTTTGTTTTTTCTATGAACAATCACTTATTCTGACAAACTCATTTAAATTAAACGATCAGCTTATTGGTTGGCAGGAAAAAGAATCAAGAGTGGAGCGAAAAAAATTCAACCAAAGAAGGATCGGTTTGTGGTGTGAAAATTAAACTTGTTCGATCGATCGATCCTCCTTTGGTTAAAATTTTTCTCGCTCCACTCTTGATCCTTTTTTCTGCCCACCAATAAGCAATAACTTGGTTGATAAATGAAAAACGAGCACTAATGTTTCTCATATTTCAGCGCCGAACGCGACACGACGTGTGTAAAACGCCTGTGATAAACTTTCACATTCTAATGCAATAATGCAATATAAAAACAATATTGCCATCAATTCAACAAAAGCATAATTCATCTCTTATTCTGGTAAATTGAGCAGTTAACTGTATTTTATCTTCTTGTAAGACACATGATTTTTGAAGCAATCCTGATTTTATATGAAACCTTATTGTTTGACCTACTGGAATAGTATGAACTATTTAAGTTGGATATGAATAAGGGTCTGCCGAGCAATCTTTATGACGTTGGATAAGGATAAGGGTCTACCAAGTAGTCTTTATGACGAAATCTGTCTTAGCACCTGACATGTAAAGTGTGTATTACGATGAGTTTATTTTATTTGTTTTTTTTTTTTTTTTTTTGTTCCGCGTTCTGGCACGAATTTATTTGAGAGCTAGTAGAAGGAAGCAGCAATACCCTCAGCATTGAACTAGCAGGGAGAAAGTGCCAGAAGCTGCCTTCCCATGGAATGACACTACCTTATTCCGCGGCTCAGCACATATTATGGCGCCCAACGAGCAAGGCCATTTTAAGGATTATTCTATCCTATTTTCAAGCCAAGTTCTTTATTTAGTTGCCAAGCCAATTAGATGAGAGATTTTTCTTAAAACATACAAATCAGTGCAAGAAACTTTTAGTTATCTCTTTACATTTGATCCGATTCGATTATCAAGACTGTTTCTGCAAGAAGTTTCTAGAACTTTTCCCCAACAAACAAATATCGCCGAACCTTCTAAATAATTCTTTCAAGAAAATCCAAATCCTTGTGAATTTTAGAGACGATTTTATTTTATCTAAAAAATGAATAAAATTATGTAACATATTCATGAATTCGTTTACAAACTACTTACATTGGTAATTTTAAAAGTTTTCAGAAACTTCTGGAAACTTATGTATTGATGTGAAAATATTATAAAAACAGAATTACCGATTTCAACAAAAGATTATTTTCAAATGACATCATAAATATGAAAGAAAGCGAAAATAAAAAAAAAACAGGCTACTATGGTTTTGAAAACTAAGTTACTTTCAAACGAATACATTTAAAATTCAAATTTGACTCGACAACAAAACCTATAGCTACTATGATGAAGTTATTTTCAAACATGTAACTAAAAATTTGGCTCGATGACACTCCGGGAGCCGTCTGAAAATCGTTTTGAAGACTCCAAGTCAAGAACAGCGATCCTACCAACCGATCTCTTCATCTTGATTGTTCCATTGGCAAGACGGACTTCAGCAGTTCGTATAGTTCCATCCGGTCCTGGGTAAACTTTATCAACACGGCCTAAACGCCATGCTATCCGAATCTCGTTTGGTTCCACGACTATCACTGCTTGTCCGATTTCTATTGGTTTCGTCAGCTTATGCCATTTCGAACGCCTAGTTATTTCGGGAAGATATTCGTTGTACCAGCGTCTAGTAATATTTTTCATTAAATGTTGAGCGCGGCGAGAAAAAACTCCAGGAGCTGTAATGTCTCTGTTTTCCTCTCCAAACAACATAGAATTCGGGGTAAGAGGTTTTGGATCTTCTGGATTCACAGGAATGTGAGTTAAAGGGCGCCGATTTATTTGACCTTGGGCTTCTGTCAAAGCATTTCGAAGAACATCCTCACGAGGGATAATACCATTAAGAGTAAACTCAACGCTTATTTTAATTGAACGGATGAGCCGTTCCCATGCTCCACCTATCCAAGGAGAATAGGCGGGAATGAAACGCCAGAGAACTCCCTCGTACTTTGCAGCATATTCGCTTAACGCATTTTCCATCTCTTTTACGTCCTTGTCCATTACATTCTTAGCTCCAACAAAATTGAGACCGTTGTCGCTGTATAAAAATCTTGTGACTACTCTATTGATGAGGAACCGACGAAGAGCCATCGTGCATTGGTCTAAACTCATATCATTCAAAAGTTCTATTTGAACTGCTCGAAATGTTAGGCAGGTAAATATCATCCCATATCGTTTTGGTGTACTACGACCACTTTTAACTAAAAGTGGCCCAAAACAGCCTACTCCAACATGTGTAAATGGCCTCGAATGAAAAGCCAACCGAGCTTCCGGAAGTTGACCCATCAGTGGCATCACTGGCTTTGCCTTAAGACGCTTGCACATGTTACATCTGGCTTCGACTTTCTGGACCGCCCTCCGAATACTTATAATCCATGCACTTTCACGAATATCTGATATCACAGAAGATGTTCCTACGTGCTTATTTCGATCATGGTGATGTTGTATTAAAATGTCGATTAATGGATGACTCTTGGGCAAGATAGCAGGATTTCTAAAAGCATAAGATGTTGTAGCCTTCTGAGATCTAGAGCTCATCCGAATAGTTCCTTCTTCATCAAGAAAAGGCGATAAAGACAATATTGTACTTGACATGTTCACTGACTTATTTTCTCGAAGTGATAACAATTCATATGGAAAGGAATCTTCTTGGATTTTTCTAAAGAGCCAATTTTCTGCACGTTGTAATTCGAAGGTAGTTACAAATGTGTTTCTCTCCAGAGATCTTTTTCGGCAAATATCTTTAAAACAAAGTAAAAGTCCAATCACCCTTACCGTTGAAGACCACCTTGCCCGGAATCTTGCTTTGAGGTCGTCGTAAACTTCGAAAGATACCCTTGGCTTGCTAATATGGAAAGTAACATTTTGTTTAACCTGACTCACCAGACAATCTTTAGTTTTCCAAGGTAAAACAGGCCATTGAGAAGGAGGTTGCCTGAGGAAATCAGGACCTTCGAAGCATCTAGACTCTTGATTTCCCATGGATGGATCATTCCATTTGGTGGCATCGTCCGCAACATTGTCAGAACTCCTAATATGGCACCACTGATTCGGAGATGTTGAATCTAAAATTTCTCCTACACGAACTGCGACGAATGATGGAAATTTGTAGCTTGTTGAGTTAATCCAAGAAAGTACTGTAGTTGAGTCGGATAAGAAAACCACCTTATTTATGTGAATCGAATGAGAACTTTTTACTGTTGATGCTATTCTCACACCAAGAACAGCAGCTTGTAGTTCCAAACGTGGAACTGATAATTGCTTCACAGGAGCAACCCTTGCCTTCGCAATAACTTGTCTTACTTCAACTTCGTTATTTCTCTCAAAACGAAAGTAACTTACAGCTGCAAAAGCCTTTTCCGAAGCGTCAACAAAAACAATCAGAGTAACCACGGATTCATCAGGACCCCAAGAAACATACCGACGAGGTATCTTGATGTTTTCAATGCTCCTCAACTCACTGAGGAATTCTACCCAACGAGATGTTAATTGTGAGAAAACTGGTACATTCCAATCAAACCCTTCGCGCCAGACATCTTGAAGCACAATACGTCCACGAATGATGTAGTGAGATATATGTCCCAGCGGATCAAAAATCCTCATTAAAGTTCTTAGTATCTCTCGTTTAGTAATCACAGCACTAGGGGATAACATCTTCTTGATATCTTCTTCATAGAACAATTTGTAAACGAAATGATCGGCAGCCAATTTCAAACCCAAACCCGGAACCCAATACATGCCTAATACTTTGGAAACAAAGCTCTCACAATCATTGGGATCAATGCTTACAAGCCTGGGATGAATGTGGCTATCTGGCATCTGAAACAAGAAGTCGGCACTGTTTGATTGAATTCCAACAAGATCAAAGTTCATCGATTTGCAGATTTCTATGGCATCACGGGATACAGAAATGGCTTGTTCAACAGTGTCGACATAAGTTCGCCTTGTCAAACCATCAACCGTCTCAGGAAACTTGTCACGAAAAAGATTGGCATGGTAATTTTTAATAAATTGGGAGCAAGCAGGTGAACATTTAGGGCCAAACATCATCACTTCCATAATGTACACCGTTGGTTTTCGAGTACTATCGCCATCCCTCCAGAGAATCCTTTTACACTGTTGATCTTTTTTCTTGATTCGAATCCGGTGGAACATTTCCCTCTCATCTGCGTTAACAGCGACTTTTCGTTCGCGAAATTTGAACAGTCCAGCATGAAGTGGAACCAAATTATCTGGACCTTTAAGCAATCTCGTATTCAAAGAAACTCCATTTACTTTTGCAGCTACATCCGCAACGTCACGAGGCTTTGGAGGAAATTTATTGGGGTTCTGAACAATAAACGATGGAGCATACCAAACTCTTGGCCATTTTGTATTTAAGTCCTCTGAAGTTGCAATCCTTGCATAACCTTTGTTCAACAATTCCTTCATGTGGTTATTTTTCCATTCTAGCAAGTTAGGATCTTTCCTCAGCGATCTTTCCAAACCTTCGAGTCTCTTCAAAGCCATATGGTAGTTGTCAGGAAGTGAAACGATGTCTGAATCCCACAACAACCCTATTTCATACTGGTTGTCGACAAGTTTAAGGGTTTCTTCCATGATAGCAACAGCTCGGGCATTTTCTTTACTCACCAAATCATGTTTTGGGGCCATGACACCAAACTCTTCTGTAGAAAAATGTAGCTTAACAAGCTCATGAAGTTCGTCTTCACCCCAGATAGCATCGTGAAAAAGGAAATGCATCGATGGTGCCGGTACTGGCTGGACGGAAGAAACATTAACAGATGGGGCTGAATTTTCATAAACAATCCACCCGAGCAGGGTCTTAACTGCATAAGGTTCATCATCTTTCCCATGTCGTTGTCCATGACCCATTAAAAATTTTGCCTGATCCAAGCCCACTAAAATCTTTGGTTTAGCTTTGACTAGATCTGTTAGTGGCAGGCAGATGGGGATACAAGGACTTCAGAGCAGTGACATCAACTGTCTGACTTAGTAGTTCCAGTCCCTTAACAGTGTAAACATTTTTGAGCAAGTGATGTTTTCGATTTCGAACACCAGACACCGTTACAGTAGTTCTAAATGATTGCTCACGCCTTAAAACACCTTTCGTCCATTGCATTGTCAAATCTTCCGGCTCTCCTTCTAACCCAAGTTCATCAAAAAGATCCTTTTCGATCATTGTCAAGGACGATCCATCGTCAAGAAAAGCAAAAGTGTCTACGAACTTGTTTTTTGGTCCAAAAATCCGAATAGGAACCACTTTAAAAAGAACTGGAAGCTTAGGACCAATATGGGAAGCATTTAGTTGAGAAGGTGGCACATAAGGAGCAGCTGCAATGCTCAAACTTGATTCTTGAGGTTGGGGAGCTTGATGCAGCAATGGATGATGACGACCAGAACAACCACTTGTTCCACAAGTTCGCTTTTTCGCACACTTTCTCCAATCATGTTTTTCAGTCTCTAAGCAAGTAAAACAAATTGCGTTGTCCTTAGCAAAAGCTAGCCTTTGTGCTGGAGTTAAAGATTTAAACATTTGACAATCCCTCAGATGATGTTGTTTACGTCCACACTTAATACAGACAGAATTCATTGGTTTGTCTGTGCAAACAGGTTGATGAGTCAGCACACGACGAGATGATTTAGATGTTGAACTCCCTTGTTGATACATCTTCTTAAACTCAAACACTTCCAAAGGTTTAAGCAAATCAGGAGGCAGTTCGAAGACTTTTTGTTGAAGAAAATTTGCGAAATCCATTAGATTAGCTTTCGGAAGCGAAGACTTCATTTTCCACCACTCCTGATACAAACTTGCATCCAATTTGCATGTGAGGTCTGTCATGACGTATCCATTATTGAGATCAGAAACCATATTCATCGATTTCAGATCAGCCACGAAACCATTGACCTTAACTGACCACAAACGTAACAGAGGGTCACTTCTAGATTTTAGTGATGGAAGGCTTAAAAGATCTGCTGTTAAACCATGAACGAGAACATCTGAGCGTCCAAACACTGCCTTCAAAGAATCAATAATAGCCGTATCATCTGAAGAGTATCTGAGACGATCGCTAACAAGTTGATAAGCATCGCCCTTCAGTGCTTTTCGAAGGCGTGCAACATTCTCCTTGCCATTGAATCTCCCTTCAATGGTGGTTGACTTGAATACTTCTTCAAAGAATGGCCATTCTCGTTTATTTTCTCCAGAGAAAGTTGGTAATTCCTGCACATTACTGCGATTGAGAATAGTTAATAGACTTGTCAAGTCGACTTGGGATGGTGGATTTTTGGAGTATCTTTCTGGTTCGGTATCTCACTAAAGATCTATGTGGCTTCGGATTATTGTCTGAACTTACCAAAAAGGAACTTTGATTGGCTTGAATTTTTCTAATGATATCCATCTTTCCATTTAAAGCTTTGACTGGAGAAGAACTTGAAACAGGAACACTAGATTGTTGTTGAATAGGAATTTGAGAAGATTTGATATATTTTAATTTCATTTTTTCCATCTCAGCTCTCAGAATCGCAAGTTCCTTATCCCTTTCAGCAACCAATCCTTGAGCTACCACGGCGGCTTCTATCAAAACGTCCACAGAATCTACCAGAGAATTGTTATCTTCAACAGCAGGTTGAATCGAATCATCGACTACGCCTCCAGAAACAGGAACATTAATTTTACAAAATGTCACTCCACAATACCATGGAGTCGCGTCATCATAATTATCGGGATTGAAATTAGCACATGCATAATGCCACCAGCGATGACAAATTTCACACGAAACCATTAATTCGTCATCCTTCTTAGTACATTCTGCAGCTGCGCAACTACGATCTTCTTGATCCATTTCAAACTTAGAAATTTAATTCAATTGCGTGAAAACGAATTCTCAATATAAAATAAAATAATGTTTCTGCAAGAAGTTTCTAGAACTTTTCCCCAACAAACAAATATCGCCGAACCTTCTAAATAATTCTTTCAAGAAAATCCAAGTCCTTGTGAATTTTAGAGACGATTTTATTTTATCTAAAAAATTAATAAAATTATGTAACATATTCATGAACTCGTTTACAAACTACTTACATTGGTAATTTTAAGAGTTTTCAGAAACTTCTGGAAACTTATGTATTAATGTGAAAATATTATAAAAACAGAATTACCGATTTCAACAAAAGATTATTTTCAAATGAAATCATAAATATGAAAGAAGGCGAAAATAAAAAAAAACAGGCTACTATGGTTTTGAAAACTAAGTTACTTTCAAACGAATACATTTAAAATTCAAATTTGACTCGACAACAAAACCTATAGCTACTATGATGAAGTTATTTTCAAACATGTAACTAAAAATTTGGCTCGATGACAAAGACTGATCAGTGTGTTAACAATATAAAGCCTGTTTTGATCTATGTATCGTTTTTTTCTGTGTTTTGACATTGAGGATTAATTTTACAGCAGAGCAGCAAAACAGATCTCTAATTCTTCTCAAAACCATATAGGAAAGTTGAGTGTTTGTGTTTTTTGCAGAAAAAATAAAGTGCACGACTGGGCCGCACGAACTTGCTCTTGTTGTGCACGACTGGGTTGCACGTACTAGTTTTTGTGGCAAGTTTCCACGAAAATAAAATTAAATAAAATTTTTTTTTAAATAAAAAGGAAAAAAATCATATGAATTTTTCTCAAAAGTGCTTTAACTTCTTTTTACAAAGATTAAACCCAAAATCAAAGTATTCAGAAAATTTTGTTGCTTAAATATAAGTTTACCAAAAAATTATTCCAAAATAATTAGATCGGGTTTAAATGTTTGCATTTTATGCAAAAAAATTAAAATTTTTTGTCCAACCGTTTTCCAAATATTGAATTTGCAAAAAAATAAATTAAAAAATTAATTAAAACTAAAGTTAAGCTTTTTTGCAAAATGACGGTATTGAAATTTGTTCAAGTCATCTAGACATTAAAAAAAAAAATTGTTTGAAATCGATTAACCCGTTCATGTGATAGATCAAGAAAAAATAACGGTTTTATGGGAGGTACCGTTAATAGGCTTGCCAATTTTTGCGATTTAATAAAAGAAAATCAGACAAAAACCATCAGCAATTTTTTCAAAACACTTTTTTTCCAAAATCGTTATATGACAGGTACCGTTATTTTTTGAGCTAAAAAAAATCAATTTCTCCTCTAAGGAATGATCTACTAACCCTACACACAAAATTTGAAATAAATCGGTTAAGCCGTTTAGGCTTTTGGTGCTGATACATACAGACAGACAGAAAGATAGACAGAATTTCCAGACCCATTTTTTTCGTCTTCGCTATCATCGTTATGTCATATTTGATTTTTATCTCAATTTTTTTTTGCACGAATGCATAACTTGCCTTATAGTACCTATAATTGCAAGTAAAAAGCTTACTTGAGTAAACTTTGATTCCGCTACATTACAACAAATAAAAATAAAATAAACATTAGCCTACACTTCGTACAATTCCAACTCATCATTTTCACCGTCATTAAAGCCTCATCGATTTATTCATGAGCATTTTAATTCAATTATATTTTTTGGTAGATAAATATATATTTCTTTTTAGTTTATAGAATTTTATCTTATATGTAGTTATTTTGTGGGTGAATTCGATGAAAAAAAAACATTTATTTAATTAAAAACAAAAGAATTTGAATTTAGAAAAATCATTCTCAATTTGGTTTTGTATTTACTTAAGGAATTAGTTAAGTTGCTCTTAATAGATTTTCCATTTACTCTTTAGAGAATTATAATGAAAGTGAACATTTTATTGAGCTTACATTAGGTACTTGAATTTGATTTCATAATTTTAATTATTGGTTTCCAACCAATTTACAAAACACCATTTATTCATTAACGAAATTGAATATTCTCTTAGACACGTCTTTTTTTCTTTATATCAGGTGCGTAACTACGGGGGGGAGGGGGGTTAAAGGGGACAATTGCACCCCAGAGCCATCAAAAATACACACATTTTTTTACTTTTTTTATTGGAAAAATTAAAATTTTGGCACAACGTGCTCCTTATCATTTATTCACAAATCATATATAATAATGCTAAAAACTTCAATATTTTTATTTGTAATAACCACTCTATAATTGTTATTTGTTGACTAGGTCGATTGTAATAAAAAGATGTTATTTATTCATTGCAACGTTTCGAGTATGTTTGTACTCTTCATCAGGCCTTTATTATAACAAAAGAAACAAAATAATGCATACATGTTATAGTATACAATTTTTAAAATCATTTTTGAAAAATGTGACGTCAAAATTACTTACAACAATTATCAAGAATTAAAGAATATTAAATTGAAATTAAATGTAGTTAGACATCAATTTAACAGTAACTAAAAAAACAAAATCAATAGCTAAATCAAACATTTTTAAACTAATTATTTAAAAGAAAAATACTGACGACCGACAGTTAAAATTTTCCATTACACTGCACTACACAATCACCTACTTTTGATCCTACTTTTTGTTGCTGGCCTTTTTATAATTTGGCTATAGGCATTGCTCAGATTGTCGCAATCTGACCTACGGTTGACGGCATTCGCTTATGTCAAGAACTCTATTGACAAAATTTTGTGCCGTATTGACAATCACATGTTTGGGTTGCTTTGGAATTGGAGTGGAAATTTATAAGGCGTCCGGACGCAGTTACCTTTTTGTGCCAATCAAAAATTAATTTTCCATTTTGCCTTAAAACTTTCACGTCGAGATACGGGAGCTCACCATTAACTTCCACTTCTACCTTAAACTTAATTTTGTGATTGAAAGAATTTAATGCGTTCAATGTGTTCTGTACTTCTTCGGACTTAATCACAACGAATAAGTATCTACATATTTGACGATCACTTTAGGTTTTTCTGTAAGTTACTGTTAAATTGACGTCTAACTACATTTAATTTCAATTTAATATTCTTTGTTTCTTTCTCAAAAATGATTTAAAAAAATGTATTCTAATATATGTATGTATTATTTTTTTTCTTTTGTTATAATAAAGGCCTGATGAAGAGTACAAACATACTCGAAACGTTACAATGAATAAATAACATCTTTTTATTACAATCGACCTATAGCCCACAAATAACAATTATATATCTTTAACGATACAAAGGTCACTAAAAATTCGATTTTATTAATATAACGGAGGGCACGCCGTATATAACAAAACATGGAGTTTTACAATCACATTAGAAACAATTATGACAACAAAACTTGCAACAAACTCAAGGAATATAGTAAAGAAACACTTTCATACACTAAATACAACAATACTTTGATTTTCCTCTTGAAATGCAGAGAATTCGGTTTCCTAAATTCATTAGCAATTCAACTAACAACCTACGCTATATAATACAATTTTCTAGTAATGAAAATAATGAAAAGGAACGACAATTAGAGACGAAACTACTGCTTCACATCGAACACTTTCACCATTGACGTATTAGGTATGGACCGCCAGTAGCCAACTTCACGCGTGTTCCAACATGACTAGGGGCGCCATCAACTACTAGCAGGGAATCTGCGTAGCAGTGATATGATTTTTTTAATTAATTATTTACTATTGAAATATTTTGGTGGAAATTATTATCAAACTATTTCTATTTTACAAAACACATCCACTCCTTATGCCATGAGTTACTTACAGATGAATATATTATCGTTTTTATTTAAATTCTAATGGCGAAATTAGAACACGTATTTAACACTAAAAGATGATGGCGTTTTTAGGCCGTTTTAAGATGGAACAACTTTTCTTGGCTGTTTGTATGAAAATTTCAACCGACTGGCGGTCCATATCTAGTACGTCAATGACTTTCACAACAAATTACTCAATATTGCTATCTCCCTCAAACAAATACAAAAGAAAACAGAAAGAATGAGGATAGAAAAGCTGGAAAATTCTATCACCAACCATTTAACACAGAAAGAATACTCAAATTTCTTCAAAAATCAAGAAAATAGACACAACACAATTAATGAAAACACAAAAAATAAACATTTAAATAAACTAGAACGCCTGAAAATAACCCTCAAACAAAATATGGGCATAAAATTCGAAGACAAATGGTTTATAAACAAAACTTCTGTTGTGTTTCCATCAGACGTTAAATGGCTTCTGTCACTAGGCCCCAAGTTTTCTCTACCAATTAAGAGATGCGACCTTTCTCTCTTCAAAATTATTGCAGATGGAGAAGGATTGGTAAAAACTTTGGAACAGGGTGACCAGGAGATAGCCCGATCAAATTTTACAGAAATTTTACAAAGTCACTTACGATCTACATACACACCGCCATTCGATAAATTTTTGCATAAAATTTATAATGAAGCCAGAATGTTCCTCCGAAATCATAAAGACGTTTTTATTGTCCCTGCTGATAAAGGCAATGTCACAGTAGCTATATACAAGACAGATTTCATGGAAAAAATGCAAAACCTCATGGCAGACAGAAACGTTTACAGGGTTCTGAGGAACAATCCAACAACAACGTTGCAGAATCAGAACAACGATTTTGTAAAGGATTTGTTAAAAGAAGGTATCATCTCTCAATATGAAAAAAAGCCAATGACAACTTATACTGCAAGTAGTCCGAAAATCTATGGCTTACCCAAGATTCATAAGGAAAATACTCCAATGCGGCCTATATGTGCTTCGACGAATGTACCTTGCTATGAGCTGTCAAAATTTATGGTCAAAATTCTTCAAAACTTGACACAGAACTCAAAATTTAATGTCAAAAATTCCAAAGATTTCATCGATAAAGTGGCTTCTATTAAACTGGAAAACGGTGATATTTTGGCTTCATTTGATTTTGTTTCTTTGTTCACAAGCATCCCAATCGGTCTGATAATAGACATTATAAAGATTAACTGGAAAAGAATTAAAGAGCACACCAATATTAAAAAGACAAAGTTCTTCGAATTACTTAGGTTTTGTATTATTGATAACAACTATTTGGAGTTTGACAGTAACATTTACCAACAAAAACAAGGTGTGCCCATGGGAAGTCCAGCTTCGCCAATTTTAGCGGATCTTGTTATGGAAAATCTTTTGGAAAATGTACTTGCTAAACTTACAGAAAAACCTAAAGTGATCGTCAAATATGTAGATGACCTATTCGTTGTGATTAAGTCCGAAGAAGTACAGAACACATTGAACGCATTAAATTCTTTCAATCACAAAATTAAGTTTACGGTAGAAGTGGAAGTTAATGGTGAGCTCCCATTTCTTGACGTGAAAGTTTTGAGGCAAAATGGAAAATTAATTTTTTATTGGCACAAAAAAGTAACTGCGTCCGGACGCCTTATAAATTTCCACTCAAAGCAACCCAAACATGTGAATGTCAATACGACATAAAATTTCGTCAACAGAGTTCTTGACATAAGCGACAATTCTTTTTATGAAAAATATATAAAAATTATTCGGGACACCCTGTTCATTAATTCCTTTCCAACTTCGATTGTCCAAAAGCTCATTAAAAATCATGACAAACAGAAGAGTGTCAACCAATGTAAAGATCCCCAACAAGTGTGTGTATATAAGAGTGCTTTATACATTCCTCACCTCTCCAACCGCATTATGACAGCCCCAATAAAAGACAACACAAAGGCAAAAATAGCCTTTAAGTCTGCTTTTTCCCTGAGAAACAAACTTTTCACCAATATCAAAGCAAGAATGGAGATTTTGGAGAAAGCAGATGTGGTCCATAAGATTAATTGCTTAGGAGGGAAGGAGACGACATGTTCGTCTGTTTACATAGGAACCTCGAAACAAAAATTAAAAATCGTATCTCTGGACATAGGTCTGATTTAAATAGCGGAGCTTCTCATAAAACGGCGTTAACTCAGCATTGCATAGAAGAGAAACATACACCGGACTTAGAGAATGTTGAAATTCTTCAAACGGAACAACATTATTCTAAACGAATGTTGCTAGAAATGTTGCATATCTTAGACAACACTAATGCCGTCAACCGTAGGTCAGATTGCGACAATCTGAGCAATGCCTATAGCCAAATTATAAAACGGCCAGCAACAAAAAGTAAGATCAAAAGTAGGTGATTGTGTAATGCAGTGTAATGGAAAATTTTAATGGTCGTCAATATTTTTCTTTTAAATAATTAGTTTAAAAATGTTTGATTTACCTATTGGTTTTGTTTTTTTAGTACTGTTAAATTGATGTCTAAATACATTGAATTTCAATTCAATATTCTTTGTTTCTTGATAATTGTTGTAAATAATTTTGACGTCACATTTTTCAAAAATGATTTTAAAAATTGTATACTAATATATGTATGTATTATTTTGTTTCTTTTGTTATAATAAAGGCCTGATGAAGAGTACAAACATACTCGAAACGTTGCAATGAATAAATAACATCTTTTTATTGCAATCGACCTATAGCCCAAAAATAACAATTATATATCTTTTACGATACAATGGTCACTAAAAATTCGGTTTTAATAACCACTCTATTCTAGCTACTTCTATCTAAGATGCCTTCCAAAATGGTGTTGAAGAGGTTGCACTGAAGAGCATCTTTTTGACTGAATTTATCAAAATTCAAAAGAAGTTTTTTTCTAATTTTACTCTAGCGTCATTTTATATATCTGAACGGATTTATTGCGGGTGTCAATGTGAAAAGCCGTGTGTATGGACTTAGTGTTATTGGTTTTTTTGGTCTTTTGTAGAAATTTCGGGTCTAAGACAACATCACACTGATAGAAACCAATCAGGTTGTACATGAAAGGTTTAAGAAGCTCCCACGATCTGAGAGCAAGATGCTTATTTATAGGACATTATATACATTTCAATAATGGTGCAAGGCTCCTTTCAAAAATATCGAAAAGATCATTAGGTCTTACACCGGAATTTTATTCATCGTGGTAGTATTGTTGGCTCGTTTGCACGCATGTCATTAGGCTAGATCCCAGAGTTAGAAAAAAACGAACCGTTTAGGGCTACTTTTTGATATTAAAATTTTTCGTTCTTAAGCATTTCAGTGAAATTTCTCCGATATAATCCAATCATCACATAAAAGTGATCTTTAAGTCCAAACATAAGTAGAAACCCCCAAAAAGGCAGTTTTCTGGGAAAAAAGTGGACATAAGTCTAAAATTAATTTTTTTGGACTAATGTCCCAACGAAATGGGACATAAGTCCCAAATTCAATTTGGGACTTATGTCCCACCCCGTCGGGACATAAGCTCTAAAAAATAAATTTGGAACTTATGTCCCACCTTCAATTTCTTTTAAATACATTTTATGAATCTACCAAGAATACACTCATGATGATAGTTTGTTCAGTTATTTCCGTTTAGTTTTACGCATTGTCAATTCTTAAACGCGTAAAACTCTACTGTTATTCAATTACAGTGAAAACTCTACTAACTAACAGCTCCAGTAAGCGAACAATTCCCATGACTGGGCAAAACTTCGGGGACCATGGGGTTTCGCTTATGGGAGTCTTTACTTTTTCCAAAACTGTAAGTTCAAAAGTTAATTTTCTGTGAATTTAAGAAAAGAATCTTAGAAGATTCAAGTTTTTGCGAATTTGAAAAACTAAAACCAAAAAATAGCGCGATTTTTTGGTTTTAGTTTTTCAAATTCGCAAAAACTTGAATCTTCTAAGATTCTTTTCTTAAATTCACAGAAAACTATCTTTAAAACTTACATTTTTGGAAAAAGTGAAGACAATAAGTAACTGAATTTTAGTTGTCACAGTCAAAGCTTCTACAAACGAAACCCTATGGTTTAAAAATTACAGTTTTGAAAAGTAAGACAACAATTAAAAACACTACTTTAGTTTATATGTAAAGTTTATCTTATTTTATTTTAATTGTTTTTGTCGTTTTTTTATAAAAGGAAAATATTTTTTTTTTATTTGTAAATGAAATAATATACTAGTATTTTTATGTTATCCATTAAACCTTTTGTTAAGTTTTTTTCAAACATCATTAACAAAATTTTTGGATTTTTTGTAGAAAAGTGTAAATGTTGGGACTTTTGTTCTGAAATTCCGACTGTGAAATTCAACTTGTGTCCATAGGGCAAGAACCTATTGGTTTTGGCGTAAAAAAAATAGATGTAATTTGGTAGGGCCCTTAATAAATTTATTTAAAACAAACGCTTAATAATAGCTTTATCTAACGTTTAGGCTGATATTTGCTTTAAATATAAATTAAATAATAAATTTAATAATTCCTTTTAAATCACAATATTACAAAATAATATTACTTTTTATGAAAATTGCTAAAACTACTTTCTACAAATTTTCAAGCCAAAATCCAAGAATGCAGAAAATTTTGGTGCATTAATATAAGTTTACCAAAAAAATAAATTCTAAAATTGTTGGAGCGGTTTTGAACATTAACTTAATAATTTTGATAATAAGGTTGATTAAAAATTTTAAGTACGCCAATTTTAAATGCTTAATGAAGGCATTTGTTGTAAAAACAATAAAATTTGTTATTTTTAGCGGTTTTTGAAATACTGAATTTACCAAAAAATAATAAAATACTTATCAAGTCATCTATACAAAACTAGTTTTAAAATGATAATATGGTGTATAAGACGTAAATAAAACGTAAATGAATGATGACAAAGCCATATCCGAAAAGTGGTGCCCTTGCTGATTGCAAGGAAAAACACGATAATAGATATCGCAGTTTTCTTGTCTTTTTATTATATAAATATATTATTTGTGCATTCAAAAAAATTTGTCACAAGGTGCATGTCCTAAAGATAAACCTAAACTTCTGGGGCACGTCGGGGTAGGAAACAGCTTGACTCAAGCATGACACAAGATAATGTAGCCTCTCCAATAACACAAAAGAAAAGAGTACAACAGTCTCCTGTTGAAAAGAATCCCGAAAGTTTAATGATTGACAATGTGTTAAATAATAACTTTAATGTCCAAGATCCGATTGAGTCTGTCCGTGACTTTAATATTGAATCCGAACGCATAAATAATGTTGATCAGATAGCAAATATATTGGATGATGTAGATCTGGCCAATCCATCATTAATGAACCTTCAAGCCAATAATATTAACCTTACCACTAATGAATATTTTAAATCATACGTTCAGGAGTGTGTAAAACAAAGTGTAGGTAAATATTTTGCTTATAGAACTTAAATCTTCATTCGAAATAACGGTTAAACACATTGAACAGTCGGTTTTGCCTACTATTAGGGATGTTTTCCATAGTGAACAAAATTCAAATGCAATGCAAGACGTTCCAAAAAATAATAGCAAAAATCAATCCTACACACAATCAAGATCAAACGTCCAATTAGATAACACTGTTAACCCAGCTTAGATGCAACCACAACAAAATTATGAGTCGCACAGTCAATCCCAAACAACAAGTAGTCAGTTACTTAGAGTAACTGTAAATTCTCTGAATGAACAATATAACTGTTTATATACCAATCCACATGACCAAATTTTGCATGAAGTTATTGGGCGATTTTAATCGCAAATTCGATCTCGATATATGGGGTCTCAAGTTTGACGGCACTGAAAAATCCATTTTAGGAGAATTATAACATGCCATGGTTAGATGTCGGGTCTCCCGGACCCGACGGCATAATACCTGCCGAGCTTCAATTTGTCTCGGATATCATAACACCCATCCTAGAGATCATCCTAATTGGTTGCGTAAAATTTACTTACATTCCCTCTTTATGGAGAGAGGTTAAAGTTGTCTTTATACCCAAAGCCGGTAAATGCTCCCAGGTTAACCCTAAAGATCTCAGACCAATCAGCCTATCATCGTTCCTTCTCAAAACCCTAGAGAGATTGATCGATATCCATCTGCGCAATGCTATAGATCCTAATCTGGTATCTACTGCACAACACGCTTATTGTAAAGGAAAATCGGTAGAAACGGCTTTACACACATTGGTACGAACCATCGAATACTCACTACATCATAAAGAGTACACTCTAGTTGCATTTCTCGATATTGAAGGCGCCTTCAATAATGTCAGCTATCAAGCAATCACAGCGTCACTGAAGAAACTAGATATACATGGTTCGCTGAATGACCTAATTAATATTATGTTAGAAAGTAGAATTATTAATTCATCTTTAGGTGGCACTCATGAAAGAAGATCTGTCAGCAGAGGTACACCTCAAGGCGGAGTCCTTTCCCCACTTCTATGGAACATAGTCGTAAATGAGGTGTTAGAAAGCCTAGAAAAGGAAGGTTTCAAAGTGATCGCGTATGCCGACGATGTTGCCATTGCAATATCGGGAAAACATGCTCAAATTCTCGTTGAATTAATGCAAAATGCTCTAAATATTATGCTCAAATGGGCAGAAAAATGCGGACTGGGTGTAAACCCAAACAAAACTGAACTTGTCCTCTTCACAAGAAAATATAAAATTCCCCAAATAAGTCCCCCATCAATTATGGAAACTCCACTAAGATTTTCAGATGAAGCTAAATATCTAGGTCTTATCCTGGACAAAAAACTACATTGGAAAGCAAATATACAGGAAAGAGTTAGGAAAGCCACAGTAGCACTCTTCTATTGCAAAAAAGCCATCGGAAATAAATGGGGCTTATCCCCATACATAACCCACTGGCTCTACACAGCGGTCATCAGACCGATACTAACTTACGGGGTAGCAGTATGGTGGACTGCCCTTGACAAAGTTACATATCGTGACAAGTTAAGTAAAGTCCAACGGTCAGCCTGTATGTGTATTAGCGGAGCTCTCCGTTCGACACCTTCAGCTGCTCTTGACATTCTACTTAATCTCATACCCCTTGATATTTTTAGCAAACAAACGGCCGCAAGCACAGCCGTTCGTCTCAAAGCCATCTCTCAATGGACCGATAACTCAATTGGTCACTCCATTATTCTGAAAACATTCGGACCAAAATTAAGTCACTCCGACTACTCTATACCCCAGCTAGTTTTTGACAAGAATTTTCAAGTCACCATCCCACCAAGATCCACTTGGAAAATGGAGAGTTTCTTGAAAGATGAATCAGTTCATTTTTACACTGATGGCTCAAAAACTAAAGATGGGGTTGGTGGTGGCGTGTACTCAAACAGACTAAATTTTAGTCTCTCATTCCGTCTACCTGACCATTGTAGTGTGTTCCAAGCGGAAATTCTGGCGATCAAAGAGGTATTATCCTGGTTAAGGGAAAACGTGATATCTGTATCGGATATCCGTATATTTTCAGACAGTCAGGCAGCCCTTAAATCAATCAGTGCTGTTTCCACAAACTCAATAACTGCCCGCGACTGTCGATCATCTTTCATGGAGATGGCAGAACAGTTAAATATTCACCTTTTCTGGGTGCCGGGACACAGAGACATTGAGGGAAACTGCAAAGCCGATGAACTCGCCAGAAATGGAACCCTATTGCCGATTTTACCTAACAAGGTGAATATTGGTATACCTATCGCTACAAGCAAACTCATGCTAAAACTAAATGCCATAGAGAAAGCAAATTTAAGATGGACAAACACTACTACCTGCGTAGCGACAAAGCAAATCTGGCCAAAATTAGATCAGAAACGTACTAAATGTCTGCTATCTATGAGCAGATTACATCTTAGCTCCGTAATTGGTGTCATAACCGGACACTGCCTCATAGGAAGACACGCCATAAGACTTGGCGTATTCTCTAATGATTTTTGCAGAAGCTGCATGGACGAGGAGGAGGAGGAGACTATCACCCATCTTCTCTGTTCATGCCCAGCTCTCTCCCAAAGACGTAAATTACACCTGGGTAATTTCTTTTTCGACGATCCAAGCGATATGTCGAACGTTGATATTCTATCTTTACATCGCTTCATAAGAAGCTCCAACTGGTTTAATTAAAGAAATACTCCCTCGCTCATTTCGTGGTATCACAACGGACCTATCTGTGGTCTAAGTGTGTCAGTAGTCTTCCTGACAGCCACATAAACCTAAACCTAACAAAAACCTAAACCTAGATGTCGTAAGAAATGTCCATTTCCTTATAGCGGGTAATGTACAGAACTGGTTTTGGCAGTACCTACGTGCAAGTCCTAGATCGGGATGGATATGGAATGAACTCCGCGGTGTCTTGTTGCATCCATTTTGTTTTCACGAAATCGATTTTGAAATTATAAAACGAATCATGGAACGTCGCCAATATCCAAATGAAGCATTTAATGATTACTACAATGCAATTCTTCACCTACGAAACCGCCTGAGGGAACAAATTCGGGAACCTGATTTATTTAAAATAATCTCAATCGACGACTTAATCAATATGTTTGTGCAATGACTATTCACGTTGGAACAGTTGCAAGAAGAATGTAGGAAAACTGAAAAGATGTTAATCTCACGCGATCTTTCACAGATGCGTTATGGTCAGTTCGCTCAACAGAAGAATGCCAATGAATTAGACGAACCTGCAGTTTTCAATTTTTCAGGATATAACATAAATGCTATTCCATCATTTCATTGATAATAGGACTCTCCCTGCACGGAATCGAAAACGTTCTAATTGTAAACAGGTAGGTCATTCTTTTGTAGTTTGTCCTTAAGCTGTTAGAAGACTTTTTTGTTATATATGTGGTTTGGATGGATTCACCACTCCTCAATGCCCAACATGCAACCCCAATTCAGGAAATGGGAAACAGAGCGAGAAGACTACCGGGTTATCTCGTTCAACCCCGGTCAAAATCATACAATGTAAGCACGGATATAGAGGACTAACCTAGTCCCACTAATCATTCAGTCTCAGTCTCTCACACAATTCTCACATATTTCCAACAATTCATTAAAAAAACTATGAAAAACGACTGAAAAGATATAATGAAGAACGTGCAAAAATTTTTTCGATTGAAATGATTAGTTCTTTGTAAGGGTCAAATAGATCTATGCAGAGAAAACTAAAACGACAGATTTATTTTCATTTGTTGGAATCTTCACAAATCACCACATCAACTGATGCTGGTCCTTATGTTTTAGTGCGAATAGGAAATGAAGAGTAAGAAGGTATTTTAGACAGCGGTGCATCCATCTCTTGTCTGGAAAATGAATGAGAAGATTATATGCAACGGAATAAACTAAAAATTATAAGGTTTGAATCTGGGATATCTCAAAGACGGTTCTGTTATGAAATTTTATCAGCTTCATTTTTCATCCCGATTTTTTTTTTCAGCAAAATCAAAACAGCATCACCTATAACAACGTACAGTAAGCAGCTTGTGTTCGATGAAAACCAGGTGATGTAATAATATTGTGAATCTGCTAGTTCCACATCGTAGACTCCTGCTTCAAACCAAAAAGAGATTTATTTAGTTTGCAGACAAAATGTCCTTGAACGAATCCATTGGGCTGCTTCATATACAATTCTTCACGTAAGATGCCGTTGAGGAATTCTGACATAACATCCGTCTGATATAAGTGTAGATTGTAATGGTTAACGACAGCAAGTACAATTCTTAATGTTACCAACTTAGCCACAGCCATATGTTTCGTTAAAAACAAAATGTTTGGTCTGCGCAAATCCTTTTGCAACCAACCTAGCCTTACATTGTTGCACGCTTCCATTCTCATCCCTCTAAATTTTGAATACTAGAATCCAATGGTTTTTCGACCTTCTGGCAAGTCCACAAGCGTCCATGTGTTGTTTCTTCTCAGCGAGTCCATCTCCTAATGAATTGCGGCTTTCCATTCATTTGAATTCTCTGAATGGTTGACTTCCTCTATGCTAGTTTGTAAACTTTCCACATAAGCTTCATCCTTTAGAGCATGCGCCACGCACGAGATCATAGTCCTGTTATGTGGTAAATGCTTTTATATTTCGGCCGGAGTGCTTCGAAATTCGTGTAAGTAGCAGATCATGTGTTATTTCACCGTACACGGTTAAACATTTTGGGGTACTTTTTAATATATTTGAGGTTACATATATGACAACACCAGAATTTTATTAAAATTTAATGCATCGCAAAAACTACAATTATAAAGTTAATACTAAATATATTAAAATTTAATATAATCCTATTCAAATTTTACTACAAACGTAAAAAATAAATTTACTGTCACCGACACATCTTCGAAGAACCAATGCCTAGTAGTCCCTTGTCTCAACTAGCTTTTGTGTCCGTTGGTCCATTCCACAATATTCTGTATTGCGTCAACTCCTTACAATTAATTTCATCAGATGTCCTCATCGTGACAATGATTTTTTCTAAAAAATACGGTAGTTGTGCTCAAGATTTGAACCGAGACTCCCGGGGTGATAGTCAAGTCATACACACTAACCACTCACCGGGCATTATAATCTTAACACTTTCTGTTGCTTTAGTACAAACTGTATTGTAAATAGGTTCTTTAGTATTACATTTTAGTAATACAGGGTTTAATTTTAATGCGTTCGTTTTACATTTAATATTAAAGTATTATAATTTAATCCGTTGGATTGCATTTTAATATTTAAGTATTATATTTTAATCCGTTGCATTGCATTTCAATCTTTTTTGTATAAAAAATAAACATTTTAATACAAAAAAAATTAGAAAAAAAATTTGAATATCTATGAAATATAATAATATAATTTCTAGTGTATTGCATACGGCTGTAATACAAGAGCAATATTAAAAAGTACCCCAAAAGAATTGTTTTGGTACTTTCAGTTTCACACGTTTTGGTTTTGGTTTCAGATTCTGCTCTTTTATCATCTTCGGTATAGCCACCATATTTTCAAAGACTTAAGCTAATAAATCTCCATTTGCTCTTTAAACATGGACAATATCTCCAACTATGTTACATTGTGGGTATAATCAATGGGTCAATAATATCTTCATCAGCTTTGTGTCGTTTAAATATCAGTCATAGCCTTTCTAGCATAAGAGCACAGATTCCTTTATCTTCTTTATTCAGTAGATCAAACTATCGGGTTAGTAGTCCTTTAAATCAATTGATTTCAATGTACAATATATATAACTAATTGTTTTCATCAACTAATCACAATTTAAAATGTATTAAATTTAAAGCAACATTTTTTAACAATATTTTTTAATTGTAATAAATATTTGTAGATATTTAGTTGTTTAAATGTCTACCGTTACTATTTAACGAAATAAATAAATAAATAAATAAATGGTATTTTCGTTGTTGTCTTCAATTATTTTAACTGTAGCACTTCCCGACATTCCTGCTAGTAATGATCTTCTTGGTTCTTGGGTTCCCAGAGGCAATATCCACTCGGTGCGTATCCAACCATGACACATTTGTGTGATTTGGCATGTAATTTCACACTCTGCTGCTGAGGAACATGTGCATAAGGCTACGGTTAAAGTACATGCGTGTTTTGACGAACAAGATGATAGACATTAAAGAATATTTTTAGTTTTTTGAAAATCCATTATCGAAAACGTTGTTGCTTAACTTCAGAGCGAAAGAAATAAATGAAGAATATCACTCCTAAGGAAAATACATAACTTCACAGGAAATAACTTTACATATGGGAAGAAAACTTCACTTGTTGGGGAAAATAATAACACTTCTACAATTAAGGTTGCGGTTATAGCAATCAGGAAAACGAAACAGGAAAAACTTTTCTAATCGGTAATTAAATATGTTCTGATTTTATTTGAAACACAAATGCTTTACAATTATTAGTGGCAAATGCATTACAGAATAATTTGTAATGATAAAATTTTGAATAACGCAGATATTTTTTTTGTAAGAAATACATTTAATTATATTAAATAAATGCCAACTGAAAATTGTACCATCACAAAAAATTCTTTATTGCAATCGATAAGTATAACGTTTGTGTTCTGAATCGAATGAAAACGTAATAAATTTCATCAGAAAAAGTGAAATTAATTTCCCCAAAAGGTTAATTTATTTTACATGTTATTTGCAAATTATTTTCTATTAATTTGTTCATCACACTCTGTTAGCGTAGTTAAAAATTCAATCACCTAAGATTTATGAGTATTTTACAATGTAGCTTTGTTTTTGGATATTTTGTATATTATAATTTTGACACAGTTTTATTAAATTTAAATAATTAAACACAATTTCATAAACTGCATATTGATTTCTTTATTTATTTTTCTCTGTTGTAATAATACCTCCTTTTAATATCACAAGAGTTCTGACGAGCGCTGCAAAAAAATAAAAAAAAAAAGCTGCTGTTGGACTCCGATTTGCCAAATTAACTGAAACGCTTCTCCCCAGAAAGATTTGTCCAATTTAGATTCCATCAGCATCGTCCTTGTTTTTTCCATCAGGACTCGGTTTAACCTTTCTGCGATCCCATTTTGTTCCGGACAATATGGTGAAGTGTATTCTAGACAAATTCCAAGTGCAAAATTGTTTAAATCTTATCGAAGTGTACTCACCACCATTGTCGTCACTTTTTGTTTAAATTAAGCTGAACAAAGCGCATGATACTCTTTGAATTTCTCCGGAAAATCATCTTTACTTTTAAGCAAACAGGCCATAGCAAAATGTGAGAAATCATCCATGAATGTAACGACGTATCTCATTTCGTCTTGTGCTTCTGGTGTTATTGGTCCCATAACATCGCTGTGAATCAGTTCCAGCATACGTTTTGATCGGCTTTCTTTCACACTCTGAAATGGCTTTTGACACTGCTTTCCAAAAGTACAAGGTTCACAAAAATAATTACAATCATTATTCCTTTTTAATTGTACACCGCTTTTTACATGTTTTAACACATCCATGTTGTTGATGCCTAAGACGCCTATGACATAACTCCAAATCAGCCTCTGGAAATTCATGCATATTTTGTGTGTGGTGTTTTTGATTTAATGCACATGATTACTTCATATAATTTCCCTTTCGACATTCCTTGTAAAATCATTTCATCTCTACCTTAAACTTTTACCGTTTTATTGCTGAAAATTATTTTCATTCCTTTTTCTTCCAGTTTTCGTATCGATAACAGATTACAAGTCTTTCAGATAAAGAACATTCTCCATGCTAAATGCACATTCTGCCCCATTCACAATGGTTTTTCTTTTTTATGTTTCCAATTTTTGTGGAAAATAAATTAAAACCATCTTTTGTCAAGGCAATTTTAATTGGATTATTGAGAACTTTTACCACTGATGTAAACAATTTTCATTATTAACCATGAGGTCTGTGGCACCATAAAGAAGATGATTTTATTTTTAGGTTCTTGGTCAAAATATGTTTCTGAGTTGACGAGAACTGCAAATTCTTTGTTGTCGCTTGTTTTTTGTGTTACGTTTGCATTTGTACTATAGTGTGATTGTGAATTGTTTCTCCGGTTGTTTTTCAATTTTGCTTTGCACTCACTCTTTTTTTTGGCCATTTTTACAGCAACTATAACATTTATATTTAAATGCAGGTTTCACATACATAGCAACATTTGTGTGTTGAGAATTTTCACTTTGAATGTTTATTTTATTTTATTCGTCCAGTAATCTACTTTATGACAAACAATAGGTGTGTTTTATTGAGAACGTTACTTGGAAATTTTAAGTAGAGTAAGAAATTTTCAATAAAACGATCCAGTATAACATAAAAGGAGAAGTAAGAGTTACTCGTTATAAATAAATTGTTGTTTTTGTAGTGCATGTAAATTTTACTCTACTTTATATAAAGTTAAATATTTTTTTCAATAAAACACGCCTACTATCTGTAATCTGTGTCCCCCAATTTATCTCCAACTGACTTTAATTCTCTTCAGCCAGCGGCCGCGATGCAAATGTTTGTGCCGCCAGGGGCAGACTCTTATTTTGCTGTCCCCTACCAAAAATTGTTTGGGTTACCTAATTTAACCACTATTAAAAAAAAATTAAAATGAACCAGTAACAAAATTTACCATCATAGAATTATTTCTCATGCGCACATTTAAAATTTCCACTCGAGAGTTGACTGATAAAAAACACTTTTTTACAAGAAAGATCAACCCACCTTTGTTTTATTCATTATCATATATTTTATAATGTTCCTTTATCAAATTGTTGCAGTTTATTATGACGAAGGTTTGAAGGTTAAAAACATGTAAAGAACTTAACACCTTATTCATCTTTTATTTCAATGGACGAATGTTTAAAAGTATTAACCTAAAATTAATGAAAACTAAATGGGTACTCATTTTTTCTTGTTTTGATTGTTATAGCAATTAGCTATAAGGACTTCAGGGCCAAACCCAAAGAACGCGTTGCGTGCGTTGAGTGGTCGCCTTCAACGGAGTGCAACACCAAATGCACAGGCTCTTAAGAGAAACCACTCTTAGACAAAACGCTGCCTATGGTTCGCTCCGCTTGAGTGTTGCTGCAGGTCGCGAACAGTGCGACATTTCGCTCATTTTGGTTAATATTTGTTTGCTTATTTTTATTATAATTATTTATAGAAAAGAATGTAATAAACACATTTTTAAAAGTTTTTACAAAAAACAACCTAAAATAACCGACAATTTGCGCGTTTTTTACTCGTTTTATATGTCTAACAGTTGAAGCACTTCATGTTCAATTAAACATTTTTTGCTTCGAATGCATCCTATACTTGCTAAAAAATGATCTGAAGATATTTACAACCTGTTTAGAAGGTCTGTGTTTGTGTCGACTCACGAAGTTTTTCTGGTCAAGAGTTCTCTTAATTTTCAATTTTCCTTATTCCTGGCTTCTTGAGCTTTCTCCGAAAGTTGGAAGAATGCAATTGGAAATTATTTGTTTTCCATGAAATATGACCTCACGCACACTAACTGACATATAATACCAGCCATATTTTCAAAGATGAAGTTCCCTTGTTTCTGCTGTAAGGCTCTCGAAGGCATTTACTTCAATTGGGAACCCTGACCAAGAGCTTCTAGGCTGATATGAAGCTTTTTGATCAATTCTATGTCAATTCCTGTAATTTCGGCAGTTTTTACCTCATCTCTAAACAATCGTTTAGCCGTGTTCCCATCATTCGTATTGCCTGCCTGTTGAGTTGGCATATCAACCAATAAACCAGTTTCACTTCTGAATCTTTCCTGAATTATTTTTTTTCCGGCTTTGACCATTTCCTTAGCATCTTCGTTTCTTACCTGCTTTTCAAATCCTTACATCCAGTCTATACGCAATGTGAAGTACACATTCCATAAATCGGATCAAAGAGTGAAGGGGACTTAATCCGAAGAACAATGCTAGTTGGTTCACAGAATTCCTCGAAAGATTGACTGGGTTGTTCATTTCGGAAGGTTTTGCAGCGCAAATATAACAGGTTTGTGACGAAGATGTTACGTTGACAAAGCAGTACATATATTTTCCGTCGATCATGGTAAGTAAGAAAACTGGTTTGACTAAGATTTGAAAGCCGTTCTGATTTATTTCAACGGGCAAAATGATGTTGATTTGCTGTTGAATTGAATCTACTTCATGTTTGATCAATTCGGTGTATTCTTTTGCAAAACTCAATTTAATTGGCCTGCAGTACCTTGTTGATGATAGGGGCTGGGTTTTGCCAAAGTACTTTTTTCGTTTCTTCTTTTAAGTAAAACATATTCTGTATGGGCACCATCGTGACAATGATCAGTTTTGTCTTGTAAATCACATTCAGCACAGGATTCGCTTACAGTTCTGCTATCGGGATAGCACTTGGTTTTTGCCTCTTTAATTTTATGGTAAGAGGGTAGTAAATTGGGAACAGTTTTATTTATTTTTTGTCGTATTATTTCACATTGATGAGTAGAGAGCTGTGAATCTGTTATCATTACTAACGCTTCCTCTGCAGACATTAAAATACAGCCAGAAGCAATGAATTCAAGTGTTTTTCTTACAATTGAACCTTATAACCGATACAAAATGAGAAAATAATTTGACCTAAATTTAAAAATAAACAAACCTCTTTTTGGAGAAAATATTGACAATTTTTTAATTGCGATAGCAGTACTTCTTTGTCCTGCTCTCCTAAGGTTTAATTCATTCGGTGTTGAAATTTCTTTAGCGCCAAACGAATCTAAAAGGTTTTGTACTTCCCTCTTCTTGATTTGTTCACAGCATTCATGAAAGCTTTTTCTTGGTCTTCCTATCATGTTTACACGAGATGAAGAATTTCATCTAAAACTGTTTGCGGGAGTTCATTCAACCACGAATAATTAAACTAATCAATTAAAAATAAAACTTTCAATTAAAACCAACCACTTGAAAAAAAAATTAATGCACTTGCTCTCACATTCAACCTTCTTATGAATAATTGAACACAACTTGAATTTTGAATTAATTAATTAGCCGAGCGATAATGGCGTTTTTATTTTTTTAATAACTTTTCTAAAAAAAAAAATTTATTATTTTAAGAACTTTTTTTTTTGAAAATGTAATATTTTTGAAAATAAATTGATAAAAACTTTTTTTTAAATTTTGTTTTCGCATGAATATTTTTAATTTTCTAAAATTGGCATACTCAAAATATTTTTAAAAAGTTGTTTGAAAAAATCGATTTTGGGAAAAAATACTCTAAAATATATCGCAATATTTAATTATTACTAGCATACCACGATTTTCTCGGAAAACTCTGGTTAATTATAAATTAATTTTCATAGTTATTTGTTTTTATTGTTTTTATTTTTTAATTATTTCTTATTCAATTATAATTTGAAAGAATTTAAGATATAATTTCATATAAAATAATATCGTGGAAGGTTCTTTTAAGCTCTTGGTAACTTGTCACAAGAGCTAGTTTGTGCGACCCAGTCGGGCCTTTTATTTAATTTGTTTTCTTTCCCATAAGTTGAAAAAAACAATACATAAACAAAAAAAGAATGAGTATTTAAAATTAATTTCTTTAGTAACTTCACCAATTAATAATAAGTAAAAAAAAAATATGTAGGTTCAACATAAATGAGCAATATAGTTTCTACAAAAAAAGTAAAAATCACAAGTATCTGTGTAGAAAAAAAATTAATAAATTAGTTTGTTGTTGCATTTTCGGACCGAGAAATATACCATTGTTTTTGCTGAGATATAGTTTGCTACTTCTCCGTCGCGAACAACGTTTCTCTGACGTTGCTAGCCTAAAAACTAGAATTACATATACCATCAGAGTAGGAACTCTAAGTTTGGTACCATTAATCCTAGCACCAATGCCAAACCATTTCTTTATAAATTTTTGGATAAAATAATAAAATGCACGACTGGGTCACACGAACTTGCTCTTGTAGCAAACTATGGGACTACAAAAATTTAAATTTTTAAATTCTGAAGAAAGTTGGAAAAATATAAAAAAATGGCCTAAACGTGATCAAAGTTGTATGGCAGCTATCATTAAACGGTTTTTCATAGAAAAAACTGTAAATGCCATATTGTGTTAAATGTCAATTTTAAAATATCGACTGAGCCGATACCAAGTTGTGGCCAAATTTGTAAAAAAAAAGTTAACACCAAATCTCAGTTATGTGAATTTTAAGCCAAAAACCTTAAATGCAGTTATATTAAAACTACTGCAGATATAATGTACACTGTACACCAAGTTTTATCAAAATCGTAAGATCCGTTCTTGAAAAATTTTTTCCTCTAGAGAATCACCAAAAACTGCTATATACGAAATTTGAACTAAATCCAATAGACCGTTAAGGCTGTAGGTCGCTACACAGACAACCAAACAAGCGCACATCCGCACATCCGCACAGACAGACCGACGGACAGCATTTTTTTGAAAGCAAGTAAAAAGGAGGAATATTTACACACATAAAGTCAACACATGATACGGATTACTTCATAATTTGATTTTCTGTCTCTTTAAATAGGCTTTCGCCCCAGTGTGAGACGATTGAAAGCGTTGCTCGAAATGCACTACGTTTTTGATGTTGTCCAGCCTTTTCTGAACGTGGTGGGTACATAGAAATTGCTCGCGTTTGTGTGCACAACTATTGTGGTTCGGATACTTTACTGTTGTTGTAATTCCATGTTAAAACACAACTGATCAACCATATGGCTGAGGTGGAGAAATAAATCTGAAGGTATCCTAAAATTTTTAGTATACTCATGAAGCCAAGGGAGGATTGGGAAACAGCTGACTACGAATATTTGTTTGTGTGTCTTTTGACACCTATCCGGTTTTGGCCGTTCACAAACTCATACGATACAGACGCATCTAAAAATCAATTTTGGTGTTCACCCGAATGTGCGCATTGTTTCCTTTCAATTAAGCGCAGTAAATGGTTGCTATTTTTTTGGTTGAAACTACAGTTAACCAGACGGTAGTAAATTTCTATGAAACTTTTCTTCTGCTTGCTCATGATGTTTCATTTCACATTAGTAATAGTCGATATTAGAGCGGGCGGCGGCTACAAGAATGCTTAACTCATCGAGTTAAAGAAAATTTCAATATTGTAGCGGAAGATATCTAATAGTAGATACACAAAAGACAACTCTTCCCGCACGCATCCTGGAGCGATCGGCGGGAGGAGGAAAATAAGAGGCCATTTTTTGTGGGGGTGTTTACTCATCGATTTAAAGAAAATTTCAGCATTACAGCGGAAGATATTTATTAGTAGATTCAGAAAATACAACTCTTCCCGCCCGCATCCTGGAACGATCGGCGGGAGGAGGTAAAGAAGTGGCCATTTTGGGGGGGGGGGGGGGGTTGCGTTTCCTCATGAAGTTAAAGGATAAATTTGGTGTCAAATTAAAGGTAATTACATTTCCTTTTAGAATTTTGAACTCTTCAAGCTTGACAGTTTTTTTCACTTAGCCTGATTTTGTGTTCTTATAGTGTTTTTTCGTGTCTTTTAAGGAATTAAGACAAAAATGTATAATCGAATGAAAGGTAAGGTTTATCAAAAAGTAAATTAAATAGGAGGGGGGTCTATCTCCACCGTTTGGGTGGGGGTAATTTTTTAAAAAGTGACTTAAAATAGAAAAAAAATTATTAAAAATCAACTAAAGCACATACGAAGATTTTATGTAATTTGTTTTAAAGCTAAGACCCCATGATTGTTTTTAGGTTTGAATCAAGTTGTTTCAGCAAAGGGTTTTCGAGAAAAAAAAAATCAAATTAAAAAAAAATTAAATATTTTTTTCCAAAATTTTTAATTGTTTAGTGAAATGTTTTAACAAAATTCAACGCTCATAGTAATTTTCAATGAAATTCAAAATTGGTGCTAAAATGTTTCTTAGTTGAAAGGTACCTCCTTTTGTTCTCTTTTTTGTTGCTAAACCCGTTTTATGTGTTATCTTTTGTATCTTATATGTGAATATTATACCACTAAATTAATAATACAAATGCCTTAGAAATATAATATTCGAATATAAATCTACGAATACTTTACAAATTTACTTATACATCGCTAAGGTTATCAGCCTGATAGTTTTCTTAGACCAACCAAATTTATGCCTTAAATTACCATCGATCGTCACAAAAAAAATTATATATTTTACTAATTGATGAATGCTAATATTTATTATTAAGAATTACAAAACTGAAAATTCAATATTATCATTAACTAGGGCAGACTGCAGCCAAGATTCTAATTTATCCAAATAAGTATATTGTACCTAATCTATTTTTTTTTCATTCTACAGAGTACTTGTTACTAACTTGTTAGATTTTTTTTTCTCAGTATTTTTGTTAATTATACTAATTAGTATGTCGATATAACCATTTCCTCTCAGAATCAATAAAAAGTCGGCAAGGTCTGACAAACTGAATATATAGGAAGATATGGCCAACCTATGACAAATACAGATCAAATGATTTAATAAAGCGAAATAGAGTTGACAGGGCTATAGGATCGTTGCAATCAGTTCCTACTAGCCATTGGCCAATAAAAGAACGCGTCTAAACTTCACATACTCTTCAATGGTGCCGTGACATTGTGCCAAGCGTCATTGTGCCAAATTTCTAAATTTGGCACAATGACACTTTCGAAAGCGACATTGGGCCGAATTTTTACATTTGGCACAATGACGCTTAAGTAAAGCGTCATAGGGCCAAATTAGTTTGTGACATTGGGCCGAATATGTGATATAAAATAAATTTTGAAAATTATAAATTAGGCATATACTATGATTGAATTTTTTCACAATTTGTCTGCAATATGGACACAATATCTTAGAATTACCATCATTTTTGCAGCGATCGCTATGTATTGCAAAACATGATCCACAAAATTTGAAATGGTTACATGGACCGAATAAATCTTCAATGACCAAGAGTACCTACAGTACAAAGTAAGAAATTTAAAATTTTTCACAAACGAAATTTCGCGTGAATTTGTAAAATTTTACATTTCTTATTCGCGCGAATTTTTTAAAATTCACAACCCGAATAAATCTTCAATGACCAAGAGTATAAAAGTACCAAGTAAGAAATGTAAAATTTTACAAATTCATGCGAAATTTCGTTTGTGAAAAATTTTAAATTTCTTACTTTGTACTGTAGGTACTCTTGGTCATTGAAGATTTATTCGGTCCATGTAACCATTTCAAATTTTGTGGATCATGTTTTGCAATACATAGCGATCGCTGCAAAAATTATGGTAATTCTAAGATATTGTGTCCATATTGCAGACAAATTGTGAAAAATTCAATCATAGTATATGCCTAATTTATAATTTTCAAAATTTATTTTATATCACAACGCAAGAATTTATTGTTAAAGTACATATCATGCATTGTTCACTTTTGTATAAATAAAATACATATTTGCAAGTTTATGACAATTATTTTAAATTTCAATAAATACTTTGAAAATATGCATTCGCAAATAAGGTTTTAGTGATGGTAAGCAAAATCTAAATGTGTACTCAAAGCGTCTTTGTGCCAAATTGGCCTTATGACGCTTTACTTAAGCGTCATTGTGCCAAATGTAAAAATTCGGCCCAATGTCGCTTTCGAAAGTGTCATTGTGCCAAATTTAGAAATTTGGCACAATGACGCTTGGCACAATGTCACGGCACCTCTTCAATAGCTACTCCCGTAGCTGTAAGAATTATTTATTTCGGTAAGCATTGGGTCTACAGAGACAATTATAAAGTCTCATATTGTAGCCAAATAAGTTTAAAAAACTGATGGAAAGGAACTGTCAAAAACTAGTCCTTTAGACTATGGTTCTGGTGCCAGCGAATTTTACTCGCGCGAACTTAGCGAACGTAAGCGATTAAAATAGTCTAAGAGCTAGCCACGTAAATTGCAAACAATTTAAGGATCAACGAAACCCGTCTTATTACTTAGACCTTCTATCACTATTATCTAATCCGACGCCTGGCAGCTGTAAAGCTCTGGGTGTGGGAGTGGGTGGGCAACAAACGGGCTGTAAAATCAATGAAAATCAACTTATTTCAGGAGATCTAATTTCAGTGTGGTATTAAAGTTCATTACGTATTTGGTTCGAATATAAGATTGCCAGGAATTTTGGATGCTATCTTAATCCAACCTACTCGCTCAATTTTTGTGTGCACCTTATAACAATCACCCTATATAAATACGAGTATATTGTAATAAATAAAACTACTTTGGCACTTTTTCCGCAACTTGGACGTCGCCTGGCACTACTTTTTCAGCATCCAAAACGCCTGACAATTTTATATTCGAATATAACATATACGTAATGAGCTTTAATACCAGATTGAATTTAGGTCTCCTGAAATAAGATGATTTGCATTAGCGGATTAGTTAATAGTGATAGTAGCCCTACCTAGTAAAACGGTTTCGTTGAACCTGAAATTGCAAACGATTTTACGTGGCTAGCTCTTCGGCTAAAATAACAAACATTTTACTCCCTAAAAATTGCTAAGTTCGCGCGAGTAAATCTTGTTCACTGAAACCACAAGATAGGAAATGCGTAGGTACTTTGCGAATTCGCGAGAGTGAAATTCATTCACTTCCGCTGGCACCGGAACCGCAGCCTTAGAGTTAAAATCGCTATAGAAGAACAACTAAACGAGTTAGGCAAACTAAACAAAATCACCCTTTATTGGGTACCAGGCCATGAAGGTATCCAAGGTTATGAAGAGGCAGACTCTTTGGCAAAGATAGGGGCAAAAACGGCACTCATGGGGCCAGAACCCTACTGCGGTGTTGGCGAAAATGTGATTAAAAACAGAATCAAAACAGAAGAGGAGTCCAAAAGAAACATTACCGGGAACGGACTTCCTAAGCTAAGACAGGCAAAAATGCTACTTGGGAACTACAACCAAGTAAGATTCAAAGACTGCATTGGCTTAAGTAGAAATAATTTAAGAATAATCACGGACTTCCTCACGGGCCACTGCAAACTCAAAAGACACCTGAGTATCATCGGTATAACAAACGATCCGATATGCAGATTCTGTAATGAACACGAGGAAACTCCAGACCATCTAATTGGAAAATGTGGGGCACTACTACAAAAAAGACTCACACATCTGGGGCGTTACCAGATAGAAGAGAGCGAACTACCCTCTCTGAAGATACTCCAATTACTAAAATTCATCAAGGCCATAGGACTTGAAGAAGAGCTGTAGTATGAGAGTTCTCATCCGGCTCTAGATGGGGGCACAATAGACCTTAAGGTCGCAGTGTATCTAACCCCACCATTAATTCATTCATTCATTCATAATCTGAGAAAAATACTAATTTTTTTTTCGATTTGTGACAAAGTTGCGTTCTGCGCTAAAGGCCACAAACTTGGATTATTCATTAGGCCAACATAATAAACAAGTCTGCAAAAAATCAGAAACGTCGGATTTGACGCACACTACCCCAAACAATCAGACGACAATTTGACTAGACTATTAGTGATTATGCCTTTCCTTTTGAAAGGGACAAGCTTCATATAGTTCTAGTGTATTTGTGTTTGGCCGGATCTCAGCCACAATGGAACCACCCAGCATACAGTGTGAACTAATTTTGTTCCTTGAAACTGCAGGCACAGACCAAAACCTGGTCCCCTTAGCATTTCAGAGTACAAAATAAATATTACCCCTAAATCAAAAAAAAAAAAAAAATAGGTCCAACGAGTTGTGGTACTAAACGCGCATCATTTTAGTGCTAATTGGGTTCTTTTTGAAACAATTTACCTACCTATGTTGATTAAAATGAACCAGTGTCAACATTTTTGATCTCGTAATTTTGCAATCCATCGTGAAAAAAAATTCATAGGAGTGATATGTACTAAATAGGTACAGGGTAAAGGTGCAAGGTTCATCACGATAATCAGTGGGTTAGAAAATCTGCCGGGGTGTAACCTAAGAACCTATAGATATACTTTTTTAAAATGTTATTGAACGTTAGTACATCAATTAGTAATATATATATTTTTGTTTGTAACGATCGATGACAAAAAAAATTTGGCTACATTATGACACTAGTGTGGTGAATATAAACTTCAAAAATTTAACCTAAATAAAGGCTAAAATTTTAGCCAGTGGATAAATTTCTATGCTTATGAAGGAGTGAGAGAGACAGTCGGAGTAGTGTGTTTGCTGAAACAACTTGATTCAAACTTAAAAACAATCATGGGGTCCTAGCTTAAAAAAAAATTATATAAAATTTTTTTATGTGCTTTAGTTGATTTTTAGTATTTTTTTTTTCCATTTTAAGTCAGTTTAAAAAAAAAATTACACCCCAACCAAACAGGAGGAGAAAGACCCCTCCGATTTAATTTATTTTTTGATTAAACTTACCTTTTATTCGATAATACATTTTTGTCTTAATTCCTTAAAAGACACGAAAAAATGATTTGCAACAAAAACCAGTAAAAACACAAAATCAGGCTAAGTGAAAAAACTGCCAAGCTTTGACGAGGAAGAGTTCAACATTTTGAAAGGAAATGCTATTACCTTTAATTTGGTACCAAATTCATCCTGTAACTCGATGAGTAAACCCTCCCCCAAAAAATGGCCACTTCTATACCTCCCCCCGCTAATCGCCCCAAGATGCGGGCAGGAAGAGTTGTATTTTTCTATCTACTAAGAGATATCTTCCGCTTTAATACCGGACTATATGTAGATTTCTATTTTAAATGATAGAATGAAAAAAATGTTTGTATGACATTTATGTACCTTCAGAAAATATTAAATACCTACCTATAATGTTGTATGTAGGTATCTAGGTCTCTACCTCTACTTATGTATACAGTTGAAGAGTAACTCTTTACATTGAAAATAAACTGGTGAAAACTGGTTCTAATGCAGAAGTATGAGTTCATTTTGCTAAATTTGAAAAGGCACGAATTTAGGCAATTTTGCCGCCCCCCATTAAAGTGCAGCCCGGGGTCTGTGGCCTCCTAGCCCCTGCCTTGCTACGTAACTGATTTTCTTACCACTTTATCGAAGACAAGTAAATGCCGCTCTAGATTTTCTCCTTCACCACATTTTAACGTTAAAAGTTTCATTCTTAAAGTAATTTGTGATGCAGTACTTTTTCTTTCGAAAATTGCCATTAAACAATCAAAACTTTCTTTTGCAGTGCAAAAGAAAGTTTTGATTGTTATTGTATTCTAGCTGGTCATCATCTATTCGATGAATTAATATCATAGCTTTGCACTTTTTTTCCTTCCAATATTCCATCGAAAGTTCCTTTAAGTTTCATTAAACTTAAATAAATCTTTCTCCTCCAGATCCGCTTTAAGTCTGAACCTCCAATTACTGAAATTCTTCCTCGAATGCATGTAAATTATATTTTTCTTCCTCCATACCACCTCCTTAAATTCCTGGGTGTATAAAGATGCCGATTGTTCCTTTCTGTGGCTCAGTAAATTTTAATGGGATTCCTTTGAGTGCCTGGGCCCATAACTTGTTAAAACATGACTCTTCTCGAAACAAAAGATAATCAATTTGGTTATAAAAATGATAATATATACATATTTTTATTGTTAATTCAATTGTGTTAAACAAATATATAATTGGAATATAAAAATTACGAAATTGACTGTATGGTGGTTGCAACAAGAAAAAAAAAACATCTTCAACCGGAAACAAAAGATTGCTCATCATGATTGTAAATTTATTTATTTATTTATAAACATCTACAAGCGTATTTAGCTAACAGATTATAGACAAAAATATCGTACTTATAAAAATCTTATTATGTAAGTATATGTATATGTTATAATTATAATTAAAAAGAAACAATAATGAGTAAATTAGCTTTAAACAAATCTCTGGAACAGCTTAGTTCAATAGATTGACTGACTTCATTGAATTGTCTTATTGATCTACTCACTGGTTCATTACTACCGTAGCTTGTTCTATGATATTGTTCAAAAAGCAGATGTCTTGGACGTAAAGATCTTAATGGAGCATGTATTGGTATTAAATAAAGTAAAGCAGGGCATCTTATATGATAACATAAAATGTCCCTGACAAGCATTATATTATGAATAGTTCGTCTTGATTCAAGCGATTTAATTCCAAGAAATAAGCATCTAGCTTTATAATTTGGAATAAAATCCCATTTCATTTTGTAAAATATATATCTCGTATAACGTCTCTGGACTTTTTCAATACGAAGAGAGAAGGTCTTAAAAGATGGATTCCAGATAACGTCAGCATATTCAAGTATAGATCTTACGAGAGCCGTATAAAGCGATAATAATGCATAAGGATCACTAAAATCACCACAGTTTCGCTTTATGAATCCAACAAGTGAATTAGCTTTTCCGATTACATAATCAATATGCGTTTTAAAAGAGAAGGTGTTATCAAGCATAATGCCTAAGTCCTTTACTTTGGTTGCACGCGAGAGTGAGTTAGACTCAATTGTATAATCAAAGCTTATGTGAGTACAAGACTTAAAAAAAGATATTACGCTACATTTTTTTATATTCAATTTTAGAAAATTTGAATTACACCATTCAGAGACCTGATTTATATCAGACTGTATGAGAAAGCAATCTTCAACACTGGTTATTTTTAGAAATAGTTTAAGATCATCTGCATAAAGCAGGCATTGCGAATATTTTAGACCCAATGTAATATCATTAATGAAAATATTGAAAAGAAGTGGTCCCAAATGGCTACCCTGAGGCACACCCGAGCTACATTCAATAGATCTTGAAAAAGAATTATTAATGATTATTTTCTGAGATCTGCCAGTAAGGTATGATGAAATCCATATCAGAAATGTAGAATGGAATCCAAAAAGTTGTAGTTTGCGCAATAGGATGAAGTGGTTCACTGAGTCAAAAGCCTTACTAAAGTCTGTATAAACTGCATCAACTTGACTCATTTTTTCAATGGATTTTATTATATACGATGAAAAAAGAGCCATGTTTGTTACAGTAGAACGACCTGACACAAAACCATGTTGAAGTTCGGATATGGACTCCCTAGTTAAGAATTCCAATTTGGCTTTCACAATACTCTCAAACAACTTAGGAATTGCTGATAGCTTGGAAATACCTCTATAATTTTCTATTACATTCTTAGGCCCAGATTTATGGATAGGCACAAGATATGATATTTTCCATTCTTTAAGAAAATTTCCCTCCGAAAGGGATTTATTGAATAAAGAAAGTAAAGGGTAGCAAAGTGATGTTGAACAATTCTTGAGAAATATAGCCGGTATACCATCTGCTCCGGGAATCGGATTAGGCTTTAATGATTGAAGTTCTTGAAGCACTTCGTTAGAACTTAACTGTAAAGCACCAATATCAACCTTACTTGGTATAATGGGCATATATGTTAAGTTATTGTTGCAAGGGATGATGACGTTAGATGTCGTTAGTTACCGATGTTGATTTGCTATTGAAAGGCGTTGCCAACCCAAATCTTACAATTTAAACTGATGCAAATCTTAAAAGTATGTACATTGTACAAGTGTCAAATCATCTTCACCTTATTCTATATTCCGTGTTACTTGATTAAGGTTAGGCACTTTTCTATTTTCATTTTGCGATATTTTTCAAACCCCTCGGTATTTTGGGAAAAACCATACACAATGAATGAAGGATATTAGGTTTTTTTTTTTTTTTTTTTTTTTACACTATCAGATCCTGTTCATAAGAAGCTTAGAGCAAGCTTCAGCTTATGAACCAAGATTTGCCAATACATTATATGTGTTCCACTGGCTCATCACTTAGTGCTGGTGTTAGTTGTTAGTAATGTAAAACAAATCACTACAATAACACAAGCACTATAATACAATAAAACATATAATTTAACAATATAAAATACATAAAACATGAACTAAAACGTGGAGCACTGGTTTTAAGTACATTCTTAAGATTTATTTTATTATCATTAAAATCAATAATTTTAGAATTTAAATTGAAAAGCCTGCACATGCGGGTAAGCGGCTCATTAATACCGTAATTAGTCCGATGGTGTGGACAATGTAGGAGCTCAAGGCTACGCAGATGGTGAGCACCCCCACGATAATTGAGTCCAACACAAGTAAGTAGATCAGGTGCATCTAATGCGCCCGAAAGAAGTTGGTGGATAAAAACTATATCGTTATTTACACGCCTCTGTAACAAGGACTGAATGTGTAGAAGCTGAATTCGGTGTTCATAAGGTTGAAGGTTATAAGGATCTGTCCAGGGAAGACCTTTTTAGGCAAAATGAACAAAATTATGCTGAACTGCCTCTATCCTAGATCTATGAACATCATAGAACGGAGTCCATACTTGCGATGCGTATTCCAGATGCGGACGAACAAAACAATTGTATAAAGATAGGGTAACATAAGGGTCTTGAAACTCTTTGGACCATCTTTTTACAAATCCTAACATTGAGTTAGCCTTCTTAACAAGAGAGTTGATGTGCTCTGTGAAATCTAGACTTGGATTGAAGACGATTCCAAGATCTTTAAAACTAACAACACGGCACAATGTATGTTGTGAAATATTATAGTCAAATATGATTGGTACTCGTTTCTTTGAAAAAGTAATAGTTTGACATTTCGCTGGGTTAAGGTTTAATCCATTCTTGCTGCACCAAGTACAAAAGCTATCAATGTCGGCTTGCAGATTCACACGATCACCGCTTGAGCATATAGATTTAAAAATCTTCATATCGTCAGCAAAAACCAGAATTTCACTATTGCGAATGCATGATGTTACATCATTAATAGCAAGAATAAAAAGAATGGGACCTAAATGACTTCCTTGTGGTACTCCAGAGTTGGCAGTAAAAGGGTTTGAAAATGTTTTTCTGAATTTCACCTGGTAGGATCTATTTCGAAGATAAGAATATATCCAATCAATAAATCCAGCAGAAAATCCAAAGGCCTTAAGTTTAAAAATTATAATGTCGTGGGAAAGTTGGTCAAAAGCTTTTGAAAAGTCGGTATAAATGCAATCTAGTTCCTGTCCCTTTTCCAAAGCATTGGAGCACTTGTGTAAAAACGTTAGAAGGTTCGTTACCGTTGACCGCCTCTGTATAAATCCATTTTGTTGATTACAGATAATGTTTTTGCAGAAAAACGTCATACTATTACAAACCACTTGCTCAAATAGCTTTGGAATACAAGAGAGTTTGGCAATCGAAAAAATGTTGAAAAAAAAAAAATTAGGATTATGTTGATACTTGCAATATTTATGACGCTTTTCCCAAAAAGGTCATAAAATGTACCTGCTTTTTTTGTTTCACTTGATTCAGGACAGTAGACAAATTTACCTGTTCCAAGCTTAAAAAGCAATTAAACAGTAAAATTTATGTTTGTATAAATAAATGTTATTTTTATTCCAATAAATGCAACAGTTTTTAGTAATGAATGTTACCTGATCGCTGAATCACTTCAAGTAGCCTGCTGTGTAAAGATTCATAGAGTCTTGTCAAATAAACAAGCCAAATTTCGGACCAGGCTTGTTTTATGGCTTCAATTATTCCTTCCGTTCCATCATACTGCCTTCCTCCTTCGTAGACTTCTCTTGAAAGCCCACCCAACATTTTCCATGAAGTTTAGGTCTGGTGAATATGGTGGCCATGCAAGTAGGTTTACATTTTGGTTCTGAATCCAGGCTTTTGTTCTCCGTGCGGTATGTATCGGTGCATTCTTGTTGGAAAGTCCATGGATGTACACCAAATATTTCAGAAAACTGCGGAAAAGCTCTTCTTTTCTAAAATCATGAAAAGAACAGCTGTATCCCTCAGGTACGTCCAAATATTTTTTTTTTCATCAGAAAATGGCACTGATGGCACGAATGGACTGTCTATCGGCAGACAAGCAGTTTCGGCACATACAGTCAACTCACCTCACTTTGATAAGAAATTATTTTTTACTAAACAAATTCGATGCGCCAAAACACTCTTCAATTTGAATGCCATAGGCAAGTATACCTAGTTACCTTCATATTTGTCCGCAATATATTTAAACCGTCAACGCAACGCCCGCCGCAAAGGGGAATACCGCAAATTGTATTAATAAAGTTCACAACGCCACTTGTAGGTACTATTGGTCTGGATACCAACCGACTCTAACTTATTATATTTATATTTACATATTTTTTATATCTACCTATAGATACTTAGAATTTAACTCTGCCATTAATTCTTACTCGGTTTGCATGAACGAAGAACTGGTAAAGTGGTGAATGTGGCAATCGAGTGCGCAAAAGTATAACACACTATACATTGCACTGCGCACTCAACAAAAATAGCATCCCATCATTATGCGATTGTATGTGCGCACATGTGCCAATGTATGGAACACGCTGAGGGCAGCACTTCACTGCACTGCACCACGTTGCGGCGAAAACTGCAATAACCGATGTCGTCCCGTCCCAAAGGGCGTAGCATAGACAACACTATGCAGTATGCAGCGCGCAATGATTTCGCAAATACAAACGTTTGAGCGCGCGATCGATTCGTTAGTTATTTTTGCGGGATCAGTATTTTTTTTTAAGTCTAGAAATTATCATAAGTTATAGTATAGTTGCTTTAAATTTTGAATTTGATTAGTGTTTTATTTTAATTAATATGTGAGGGTGCGTGTATTCTATTTGTTATGGTAATTATAGTTATGACGGCAGGGCGGCAAGTGATAAAAATGATAATAAAAAGTGCCCAGCACACGCTGATGATTGTCGAGTCTGTAACAGTGTTATAAGTGATTGACAATGAAAAATTTTAGTTTAAAGAAAAATAAAAAAAGAAAAAAAAATATTTTCTGATCACATTAAATAAAAAATAAAAAACTTTATTTTGTTGATCTCACGAAATAAAATCTCAAGTAAAATTTAGATCTCATCATATTAAACAAATTGAAAAACTAGAAATATTTCTTGAGATTTTTGTATTTCCTGTTCAATGATTTTATTTAAAAACAACGTAAGTTTTTAAAATTATATTTGTATATGTTTTCTTTTTTTTTTTTTTGTTTACATTTCCTCCTTCGGCGCGCTGGCTGCGCTCACTGTTCGATTCGACACGCAAACGCAAGTGTGTCGCGGTTGTCTTTCCTCCAAAGCGTACCTGCTTTAATCTTTTCAAATGTTTCTTTTTGTAAAAAAAATCCCTCAGATATACAAATATGTACCTACCCTACCACATTTATAAATGCATTTATAGCTAGATATTTATGTGTTCATACATATGTACCTATTATGTGCTGAGCCTATTAAAAAATTTTGTTTTCCTTGTGCTCTGAGTCTCTCGCTGCTGTTTGTTATCATAATCATTCAGTTATTAATTTTGATTAATATTGGCTACCTGATTAGATATTTTTTTGTTAGTAGGTACCTACATAATACCTAGAAGTAGGTATTTTTGTAATTTTGTAATGAATCTTAAAATTAGAATGCACTTGTGTATAAAATTCACAATAAAAATATTGTACATATTTTTTTAATTAATGGCTTGAATCAGCGAATTTCAATAGGAATAACGTGTTAGCATGCATGTTTCCTAATAAATTTGTTTGTTGCGTAGGTATTCGTTGTGTTTTGGCCGTTTGTTCATTTATTTGAATGTAGGTGGGTACATAATTATTTATTTATTTATTATATATTTATTAAATCGAATGCATTAACGGATTCTTGCCTTTGTGTTTTTTGTCTTACTACTTCTGTGATATTTGTGTTATAGCCATCTGCTAGATAGATAAGTGGAACGGAAAAAAATAGCATTGGTACGATTGGTCAAAAGTAGTTTTGACTTGATTGTTGTTTATAAGGCCTAATTGCCTTACAATTGAAAAAAACAAAAAAATCAATGATGAGTTTAAATGATAGCTATAACTGGCCCCTATGTCCAAATTCTGAATAGGATTCTTCAACCCTAGTATTTCTACCAAACTACCTACTATCTATGGTGCCGTGAAATATGGGCAGGTGAAATAAAGCCACCGGTGTTTTCCACCCGTCGTGTCCCCTTAAGTAGGAAACATAAACGTTGAAAAGTTCATTTATCATATAAGCAGCTTATTGGTGGGCAGGAAAAGGGATCAAGAGCGGAGCGAACAAAATTTGAACCAAAGAAGGATCGATTTGGAGTGTGCAAAAAAACTTGTGTACTGTAGTACTCATATACGTCACCAGTATTGTGAAAGAAAACACACTTTTTTTTTTGTATATTAAATTTTTATATTTCAGTTTTCTTATAACTACTTACTTGCTAGACAAAACCCTTAACAACTAGCTTAGATATTATTTTAACTAACTTACTGGCCCTATGCGAGCGCTCTAAATTATACCATAACCAACTTAAAATTATTGCCTTTCGGCGTACCTAGCTTAGATATTATCGAAATTCATTTATTACTTAAAAATAAGAAAATTAGGAAAAAACTCATTATATCTATAATTTTTGAATTTTTTATAAAACTTAAGAGTACACTTAAGACTACTTAAAATAACTTAAGACTAGAACCGCCACAGCAACGGTTTTTTTTCTTTTTAGTGCTCCCATAATTGTTATGTACTAACCTAGCCTACTTTTAAAGCCAAGGACACGCCTAAAGCTGCGTAAGTCAAACCAAGGCAATAACCTCAATTAGTCAACTTTTATTATTATTTATTTTTAAAATTTTATTAGTTATTTTACACATCATTTAACCACCAGAACTGGCGATTTTGGTCCAATCTATTTATCTGGTCCCTTTCGGACACAGCCCTACTGAACCGAAGGCGCTCTGCTCCGCTTTCTGCGACGACGTCACGACCATAAAGAAGTAGCCTATCCACAGTTTTTCGGCCGACGTGGTAGATCAGCGGTACCGCCGAACTATCCTGTATCAGCCTCGACTGTCTAAAAAGAGAAAAGCGTCGGTGGGATAAATTCGCTTAGACGCACACTTTCGTAGTTTTCATCTTTGGGGTAGTAAGCCCCGAAAATCAAGCCATTAGTTAAAGTAATCGCTCTTGAAATATGACCCAGAATCAGCTTGATTAAAAAATTCTCTATTCTGTTTACGTTAGCCCTGTTGTATACAACCTCGTTAGAATAATATTTTATGTACTCCGACTCTGGTGTTCTGTGCAATCCAAGGCAGCGTCTAAGACACTGCCTCTCAAACACCCGAATCTTTTCCATTTGAGATGTTGCAACGTTGAACCACACAGGACATCCATAGGCAATCATCGGCCTGATTAAAGCCATGTAACAATTTGTTAAAACGAAAACACACTACTGTGCATTCGGTGCAGGGAACAAATTTCACGGGAACTAACTTCACATGGGCATTAACTTCACCACTGGTGGGAACTTATTTCACATTTTTTTTGTGAAGTAAATTCACACTAAAGGTGAGAACTTATTTCATCAGAAGTTTGTGTGAAGTTAGTTCCCATATACGACTTTATATGACAGGAGATATAAAGCTCGCTTAAGCGAAACAAAAAAAAAATTCTTGTAAGCATTTTTACTGTTAACAAATACAATAATTTTTAACTAAACATTACCTAAAAATACAATATATAACTCCCAACAAAAGAAGTCCAAATTCCTTAAATCTTAAATTTAATCAAAAGATAAGTAATGTTGTGAGTTTATTTATGCTAACGGTAAGAAACGATAAGCGTAGCTGAAAAAAAGGGAAAATCAGTTTTAGGGTGTGAAAATTAAAAATTCGCGCATATTTTTATTTTTCAAACCCCGTTTCTCACCGTTACCAAGACTATAACCGCTACCCAGAGCTCAGCCAAATGAGTTTCTTACACGTAATTGTTTTTTGTATTTGAAAAAATTAAAAAAAAATTTTGTAATCATAATTAAATTGTTATTCTTAGCTCAAAAATTTGAAAGAAAAACAAAAATGCCACCGACTTCAAGAAACATTTTTGTAAGTCCGCATCTGAATTCTTTTTTTTTCGGCTATCATGTGAAGTTAGTTCACTTGAATTCTTTCCCTGTACCTGTGCATTCAGGATATGTATAAGGGGGTGGTTGTGACAGGATTTAGGAAAATTGAACTTACACATAGCTCTTCCATGGTTTAAATTTTCTTGATATCTTATACGACTCTTGATTTTGGAAAAATACCACATAGGGTGGTTTTGACAGGCAAAAGTCACCTCACAAAAATATAGCAAAGGGTCCCCACAGGGTGTTCTTTTGCAAATCTTTTAATACCTTTTTTATTGTTAGTATTGAATATAATTCACTTCAACACATAACAGGAAATATTACAAAAGATGTTTGTGTAATACAAGTTGACTGTTAGTGCGTATTGCACCCTATAACTATTTTGATAGTTAATCCTAACTGCATCTATTTTCTATATAAGCCTTCTATATCTTAGTATAAAAGAACCTAATGAATTATCTTAGTTTTAAAAAAATAAACAATAAAAAGACTAAAAATAGCCAAATTAAATATTATTAAGTGGAGTGTATATGAATGAAATTCAATTTTAAAGGTTTTGTGGCCTTAACTCCAAGTTTTGCGTTTCGCCCTAGTTTTAATGTATTATCTTTAAGTAGTATGTAAGTTCAGTTAATAAAGACAACTCAAAGTGATCGCCTCATATTCTTTCAAGAAAATCAATAAACATTTTTGACTTTGACGTTAAAAAAAAAAAGAATTAAAGTGTTAAATAATCTCATAACAAGCTAAAATAAAAAAAAAAACTACAAAAAGTGAATGGGAGGAAAAAATAAAAAGCAAGAGGAGACCACAAAAGTGCTGGATATAAAAACTCCTGAAATGCAAGCTTCAAATATGATGCCTTCAAATCTGCCCACTCTATGCCCGCTAAATGTTGATGGAAACCTAGCTGTTAACTGGAAAAAGTTTAAACAGAACTTCCAGATATACAATAACTGGAATTGCAAAGTCTAGTCCAGAGTCTCAAGTGTCAATTTTCAAACTGTTGATCGGAGAGGGTGGCGTGGAGATTTTTAATGTCCTTGGGTTACCTAAAACTGAAAAACAATCATTGGATTCCATACTCAAGAAGATTGACAACTACTGTGTTCCTAAGAAAAACGTTGTGTTTGAACGCTGTGTGTTCAACTCAAGAATACAGAAAAACGGGGAATCTTTTGAGCTGTTTCTGAAAGATTTACGTCATCTGGTGAATTCATGTGACTATGGTGATGCTCAAGAATCAATCTTAAGAGATGGTATAGTGATGGGGATTTATGACAAGAAACTGCATTAGAAAATATTGGCTGATCGGGAACTGACATTGAGCAAGGGAATCGAGATGTGCAAGCTGAGCTGTTTGAGGTGAACAGAGAACAAAAAAAGGCGATTCAAGATGGACCATCTTCGGCAAGTTCTATTAACTATGTTAAAAAATTTACTAAAGGTATACAAAATACAACAAAACATGCTAATTATGCTACTTTTCATAAAAATAAATTCAATCCTACTTATTAAAATTTTCATGCAAAATCTAAAAATACTAATCTAGATTTAATTAATTGCAACAAACGCCTAACTCGTCATACGATGCATAAATGTCCAGCTCATAATAAAATCTATTATACATATATGCAAAAAGCCTAATCATTTTAGTTGTGCCTGTAAGTACCGTAAATCTAAAAAAGTAAATGAGATAAATGCAGACAGTTATGCATCGGATGACGAAAATGGTGTTTATTATTCTGATGTGATTGCTGCTATTGGCGGAGGCATGAAAGAGGCGTGGTCCGGTAACATAAAAATTTCGGGAAAAATTATAAAATTTTAAATTGACACAGGTGCGGATGAAAATATTCTCCCAATAAGTGACATTAGGCAAATCCACATGCTGAAGAAATTAAAACAAAGCAATATTAAAGTCAAAGCTTTTGGTGGTTCAGAAATTAAAGTAGCGGGAGAAATCAAATTATTGTGTGAAGCTAACAATATAAAAAGAGTTTCTGATATCATAGTTGTAAAAGGGGGAGAGGGTATAACCCCATTACTAGGAAGAGAAGCTTGCCAGGACTTAAATTTCTTGAGACGAGTGGGACAAATAGAAAATTTGAAATTATAAGAAAATAGTAAAGTTAAAATTATTGAAAAACTTGTATGTGTGTTTAATGGTGTAGGTAAATTTGCAGATAAATATTCTCTTAAAATAAAAAAAAGTTTTGTTCCCATTGCAAAACCAGATCGTAGAGTTGCACACAATTTAATTCAAACTCTGAAAAAAGAGTTAGATCGTCTCAAGGGAATGGGAGTTATTACAAAAGTTGAAGAACCTGTGAAGTGGACATCCAATATTGTAATTGTAGAAAAACCAAATAATGCCATTCGCATATGTCTTGACCCAAAGGACTTAAATAGTACTCTCGTGGTGGAACAATTTCCAATTCCGACCTTTGAGGAATTAAGGGCGATGTTAACTGATATGGTTGTTTTTACAGTTCTTGATTTGAAGGATGGGTTCTTCCACGTAGAATTAGATTTGAAGTTAAGTTACATATGTACTTTTAGTACAATTCATGGTTTGTAGAGCTACATAAGACCTCCTTTTGGATTAAAACCTTCACAAATGTTTTTTCAGAGGTATACAACAAAAACATTTGGCCATATCAAAGGTGTTTTTACATATTTTGATGATTTACTCATCTTTGCAAAATGCCATGAAGAACATGACAAAATTCTAAGTGAAGTTTTTAAAACTGCTATTGCAAATAATGTGAAGTTCAATAAAGAGAAATTTCAGTATCGATTGAATGAGGCTAAACATGGGGTTTATTTTGTCCAAAAATGGTTTGCCTATTAAAGAAGCTAGAATTGATTCTATAATTCAACCTAAAAATCCAGTTGGATTACAAAAAATTCTAGGAATGATAAACTATCTAAGAGATTTTCTTCCCAATTTCGCAAAAGAGACAGAGCCTCTTAGCGAACTTTTGCGTAAAAATGTTTTGTTTACTTGGCTTGATAAACAATCAGCATGCATGAATAAAATTAAATCTTTGCAATGTTTTGATCCGTGTAAAAATATAGTCATTCAAACTAACGCCAGTTCTTATGGTCTTGGGGCATGTATCATACAGAACAAGAAACCGGTTGCATGGGCGTCTCGCGGTCTTAATGATACGGAGAAAAATTATGGACAAATCGAGAAAGAGCTACTAGCCATTTTATATGCATGCAAAAAGTTTCACTTTTACATTTATGGTCGACTAATTACGATTGAAACAGATCATAAGCCTCTTGTGCCTCTTTTTGAAAAAAATATAAGTAAAATTACCTCTATGAGACTTCAACGAATGCGTCTTAAGCTGGAAATTTATAATTTGAAACTTGTTTATGTTCCAGACAAATACCTTCATTTGGCTGATGTTATGTCGCGATATGGCGATGATAAATATTCTAAAGATGATGGTATTAATTTGGAATGATGCGTTTATGAGATTAACATGTCGCATGAAAAATGAAATAGTTTTGAAAAAGCTTCAATAGAAGACACTGATTTAAAATTAATTTTGAAATTTTATCAAGAAGGTTGGCCAAAAATAAAAAATAATTTTTCGCCCCGTATTAAGTATCTCAGTAAGTTAAAAGATAATATCATTTGCGAAAACAATTTAGCTATGGTGGGGGACAGAATAATAGTTCCAAGTGTGTTACAAAAAGAAGTACTACAGTGGTTACATGTGTCTCATTCAGGTAATGGAAAAATGAAGAACAGGGCTCGAATGTTTTTTTATTGGGTGTGCATTAACAATGACATCGACAACTTTGTCGCAAGTTGTAAAATTTGTCAAAAATATTCAAACGCATAACAAAAAGAACCTCTTCTTCATCATAAAATACCTAATTATCCTTTTGAGAAAGTATTTTGTGACATTGCCACTTACTCTGGAAAGGACTATTTAGTTCTCGTAGAATCGTACTCAAAGTGGATTGAGGTTATAAATCTGCTTTAGAGGTCATATCGGTGCTGAAGCCTATTTTCATATGGCATTTCGAAAGATTTTGTTTCTGACAATGTGCCTTTCAAGAGCTTTGACTTTAAGAAGTTCAGCAATGAGTATGAGTTCAAGTAAACTTTCTGCTCTCCAAACTATCCTCAAAGTAGAGCCTTTGCCGAGAAGGGCGTACAGATGAAAAAAAAATTGCTCCAGAAGTGTTCCGAGAGCAACACAGACGTGCATTTAGCTTTATTGGAGTACAGAAACAGTCCAGTAAAAGGTATGAATGCTTCGCCTTCTCAGCTCTTAAGGTCACACGAACTCCAATGCCAGTCTCTGAAATTTTGTTAAAGCCTAAGACTGTTAAGATGGTTCAAAATAAAATAAAAGCGCAAAACTTAAGAAACAAAATATATTATGACAAACATTCGAAAGAAACTTTACAAAAGGGGGAAAATGTATTAGTAAAGCAAAAGGATCATTGGGTTGAGGGAAAGGTTCTGGAGAAATTAGAAGCTCCTATATCGTATTTGATTAAGTAAGGTACAGGAGAAATTCTTCATAGGACAACTTATCACCTGAAGCTTTACCAAAATATTTATGATACCCGGCCTGTTTTGCCTAACGTCGCTGATTGCGATTATAAAGGTACGAAATCGAGCGTAACAACGCGGTCACCTCATCTTTTGAGGTCCAGAGCATGCCTTCAGTCTTTCACTGATAAGCATAGTAAACTAATATGTAGATAAAATTAATTTAATAAATTTAACTTTGAATATTTAATTTCATATTGTATTATAAAGTAAATATATATGTTTATATACATTATTTGAATTACATACCTAATCACATAACAAAAAAAAAAAAAATAGAAACTATATTTTTATGAAGCTTAGAAGGGAGATGTAAGAAGTGTTGACTGTAAGTGCGTATTGCACCGTATAACTATTTTGATAGTTAATCCTAACTGCATCTCTTTTCTATATAAGCCTTCTATATCTTAGTATATAAGAACCTAATGTATTATCTTTAAGTAGTATGTAATTTCAGTTAATAAAGACAACTCAAAATGATCGCCTCATTTTCTTTCTTTATTATACTACAGTTTGTATTGAACAGTTGTTAAACAAGAAAAAAACTACAAATTTATGCAAATGTAAAGGGTTCCTTCTACCCTATATATAAAGAATTTAAAGATTTGGTCGTATTTAACTGGAATGCATTCCAATAGACTGTAATACATTACTAGAATGACCAACTTGACATAATTTCACTTTTGTAAAGTGAAATGAATCCCAACGATTGAAAATTGGCCTTAAAACACTTTAGGCCTTATTTCATAGCACCACAATCTACATACCTATACATATGATCAGAATATAATCCGTTGTTGCAGGGTTTTATAAAACGTTACTTTTTTCACTCATATCAGGACTCCTATATTAAAATACAATTTACCATTAAACGCAGTTGTGGACGTTTGTCACATTTACATTAGGACAATTCAGAGCAGATAATTCACAATTAACTACTTACGTGTGTATAAACAATGTAGGTAGATTATTAAATGAAATTTTTGCTATCGTTGTTTGTTCACGGTTTTTATTATTTTAGTTGACAAATATTTTCCTAATTCACATTGAATAATAATTGAATGCGAGTTGGGTTCTGTAAGTTCTGCAAGAGCTCATCAGTATTTATTTGAAGTTATTTGCTGTAAAGCAGCCATACTCAACCTTTTTACTTGCTCAGTATTGGTTTCGTGTATAAAAAATCGAGATTTTAATCAAACCTGACATTACGATGATAGAGAAGCCTAAAAGAGTAGGTTTCGTCATGCCGTCCGTGGGTCTGTCTGTGCGGATATGCGAATGCGCGTATGTTTGGTTGTCTGTGCACCGACCTACAGCCTTAAGGGCTTGACCGATTTAGTTCAAATTTCGTTTATATCACTTTTTGGTTATTCCCTAGGGGAAAAATTCGAATTTTTGTTTTAGCCCGGCTATAACGAGTACATGCCATATTTTTCCAAATTTTCTCAAAAACGACTCTATATATTTTGATATAACTTGGTGTACGTTATATTTGCAGTAGTCTAATATAACTGCATTTCAGGTTTTTGGCTAAAAATTCACATAACGGAGATTTGGTGGTAACGTTTTTTACAATTTTTTCCATAACTTGGTAACAGCTTAGTCGATTCTTTTTAAATTCAGTACAGATTTTAAACTTGACATTTAACACAAGATGGCATTTACAGTTTTTTGATAAAGAACCGTTTAATGATAGCTGCCAAACAACTTGATCTCACGTTTAGGCCATTTTTTGATATTTTTCCAACTTTCTTCAGAATTTAATAAATTTAAATAAATTTTTTTGGTAAAATGGAACATTTTACAAAATTGTGTGTATTTCTATTTTTTCCGTTGTTTCTACGTATCAAAGTTTCCACGTTGTTTCACGTATTTCCATGGCTTAAATTTCCTAAAAAAATTACGATGAAGATGTGTCGGTATAAGCTCAGTTGTCTGAATAAGCGAAGCAGTAGGTTCTGTATTCACTTTCCCTGCTCTAATAATATTCTGTGGTTCAATTCCTTTGCTCAAAGTTGTAATTACAGAATTCATCAGAGCATTTTTTTCTGGTTGCTAGAACAAAAAAGCCGCTAAATTTTTTGACGCTCTTTGAAGTTGCTATAAGTACACAGTTAATCTATGCCTTGTTTCTGAACTTTCGTTGGAAAGAATTTTAAAAGTCTTTAAATATTTAACATTTTAATATGCAATATCAAACAAACACCAAGCATTGAGATGTTGTTGAACTATCGGTATCCAATGACGGACTGAAAAAATTGCTATGTGTTGAATAAAAAAGTAAAATCGGCGGCCGTTGCTTTTTTTGAATACTATTCATTTATTGTTGCTGAAATTATCAAAAGTTTGGCGATATATGGGCACCATAAGAAAAACATTCAATTTAAATTTCTGCATCTATATTACCGGCGATTTAAAGCTTACGAAGAACGCATTAGATTTACTTCAATGCATAAGTAACCCCAAAGTTTTCTAATACTTCCATTGTGTTCAAATGACCTCTTAGAAAAACCAATACAAATTATTTTTAGTATTATAACTTCTAAATGTAATTAATTCCGTTAAATGATTTTTGTCTTGTCAGCAGAAAAATTTGTATCCATACTTTTTCTTGATCCACACGAAATTTAAAATGATTGAAAACCAATTTTTGTCAAGTGGGCCACTCATACAGGCTCGTCAGGCCGCCTGTCGACCGCGGCCCGCAGGTTTAGCATAGCTACTCCAAAGTATTATTTCTACGAAGTGATAAACATCCTCCCTCACCTTGAGGTTGCCAAGGTCACATATGATCGGTAGATCGGGAACGATGTGGACTTTAGTTTAGATTTATTAATATGCCTTCAACTTTAATTATTACATTTATCATACTAATAAAGCGGCAGAGGTTTAGTAAATATGTTTGCTTTCGAAGATCCAAATTGAGTTGACTATATATCATTCTATACTGAGAAGATTGTGCTTCTTGTTAAAAATTTGCATATGTGAAGTGGCTTACTTTCTCTAAAATTGTATTGAAATTTTCTCTCAAATCTGGAATGCTTATATCAGGTGGAAAATGCATTCTTTCACCTAAACCAAGATCTAGCTCCTGCCATCTCTTACCAAGATAACCCCGTTATGAAAACATTTTCTTAGCACTCGCTTCGGAAGTCATCGATTTCCATCACCATTTATCCATTTCCATCACCTTCTTAATGTAACCAAAATGCAACTTTAGGGTCCTTAAGATTAATGGAGGCTCGGTTGTTTCCAAATGCGACATATAATATGGCATGCAGAGTGGCAGCCGAAAAATGCGTTTTAAAAAATATCAGAGGAACTTTTCCATCTCATCGTATTGGCAATATCCCCAAATTTGCGCACGAACAATGGTAACATATTCAACTTATACATCCACTTTTCGTTGTTTGTATATCTACCGCCTCCGTCTTAAATATCATAATTTTAGACTTCTGCAAATTAACGGTCGGGTTCGAATTTCCGCAGTAGCTCTCTAGTTGGTTAATAATTCACTGCATTCCTTTCACCGATTCAGATAAGAAAACAATATCATCTACAAAAATAAGGCCTGATATCCTGTTATTTCCAAAATGGATTCCTACTCGTATCTCATCCAGACGTCATTGATAAACAAAATGAACAGTAATGTGTTCAAGACGCAACCTTTCTTCACTCCCATTTGTGTTGAAAACTCCTCTGATATTGTCTCCCCATCCCATACGCAAGCCAAGTTATTGTCATTGTAATGATTAAAAGAACACGCTTGTTTTATTTTAATAATTCAGGTTTTTATTTAACATACTAAAAGTGGTGCGACTAGATTGGCGGAGGACAAACAACTAATTCTCTTTTGTTTCTTACATCTTGCATGCCTATGTACTTCGTGTGCATGTGTTATGTTTAAAGATGTACAGTGAGTAACATTTATCATTAAGATGTACAGTGAGTAACACTTATCATTACAATTTTCCCCCTTAATTGTTTGTCCTTAACCAACTACTTTTTGTAATTAACTAGTTTTCTTTGTCTTAATTCGTACCTTACAACATTACTAGTAGTTACCTTAGGTCTAGTTACAACTTTAGTTTCAATTATATTATTTTCATGTTCTTGATTGTAGTTATTTTGATCCAAATTATATGTTTCTGACCTACGGTTGATTGGCATATTACCTACTTCAACATTTTCTGTGTTTGTATTTTGTTCGGTAATAATATCATATTGTTCACATCAATATTTGGAATATCCGCATTAATTATTTCATCACAACATTTGACTATTTGATTGACATGTCTTTTCCAAATTTTATTACTTTCTATAATTTGTACTAAATACGTTTGAATACCTAAACGCTTAACAATTTTTGCTTTTGACCAAATTTTTTTATTTGGTGATGAATAATTTTTTACCATACAAACTTCATTTATTTCAAAAGATTTTCTATTTTAACACTTATAATTCATTTTTTGTTTCTTTTGTTGTTTTTCAATATTTGATTTTACCTTGTTTAACATAACATTTGTATTTCGTTTAGGGTTTATTAAATCTAAACGAGTTCTTAACTTCCTCCCGAGCATTAATTCTGCCGGAGACACACCCGTACTAGAATGAATTGTATTCCTGTAGTCAAGCAGAAAAGCATTCAAAACTATTTTAATTTTATCGGTTGAACTGTTTTCATTATCTAATGCCCGTTTCAGAGCATTTTTTATTGTCTTAACAAAATTTTCCGCTTGACCATTCGTTGATGGGTTACCAACGGGCGTTTTGATGTGCTTAATCCCGTTCATTATTAAAAAGTTTTCAAACTCCTGTGAAACTAAAGATGTTCCGTTGTCGGAGACTAAAACTTTTGGTACCCCAAAACGCGCGAAAATTGGCCTTAACTTTTCAATTGTGACACGACTTGTTATGCTTGAACCCATATCTAAACACTCAGCCCCCTTGCTATGACTGTCCACTACGACCAGAAACCACTTTTTAAAAATTGGACCTAAGAAATCAACATGAACTCGTGACCAAGGTTCTTCAGGCCATTCCCAATTCCATAGTGTATCTTTTGGTGGATTACTTCTTGTTGCTAAGCAGGGTTCACATGATTTTACAATTTTCTCAATATCCGAATCCAGCTTTGGCCACCAGCAATACTCCCTAGCCATAGCCTTCATTTTTGCAATCCCCATGTGCGTTGTGTGTAATTCGTTAAGAACAATTGGTTGCAACACCGCTGGAATTACTATTCGATATCCCCAAAACAAGCATCCTGCCTCTATACTAAGCTCATTTCGTCTCAAATAATATGGGCGCATCTGCTCATCAATTTTGTCATGTTGCCAACCATTCCCTAAAAAGTTTTGAATTTTTACCAATACTCTGTCTTTTTCCGTTTCTCTTTCAACCTCCTTAATTGTCATGGGAATTCGACCTATTTCCGTCACATAGTTAATATAAAGGTTGTCCGATTCCACTTGATCGCCTTCAACTTCACCCCGTGAAGATGGAAAACGTGAAAAATAGCTACATTGACCTCAGACTTAACACATTCAATACTAAAGGTATATCCAGCTAAAACCAAGGCTATTCTTTGGAGACGGTTGGCAGCCATTACCGGAATGCCTTTTTTAGAGCCGAGTATGTGCATGAGAGGTCTATTATCCGTTACTAATGTGAAATGTCTGGCAAATAAATATTGGTGAAATTTTTTCACACCAAATAATATTGCAATAGCCTCTCTATCCAATTGTGAGTATTTGGTCTCAGCTTTGGTTAATTTTCTGGATGCGAATTCCACTGGTCTTTCCAAACCATTTTGATAAACCTGAGACAGAACCGCCCCCAGGCCTACAGGACTTGCGTCCACTGTCAATTTAATCGACAATGACGGGTCAAAATGAGCTAATGTTCTATCCGACATTAAACCTTTTTTAATTTCTTCGACTGCCTTAGAGTGCGAATCTTTCCAATAAAATGGAACATTTTTCTTAAGCAGTTCATAAAGTGGAGCACACAGGGTTGTTATGTTTGGCAGAAACTTTCTATAGAAATTAACAACTCCCAGGAAAGACTGTACTTCCTTCACGTTGTTCGGATTTTGAATTTCTTGAATGGCTTTCACTTTATCTGAAGACGGACGCAGCCCATTCCTATCAATTACATGTCCCAAATACGTTACAGACTTAGCAAAAAATCGACACTTGTCCTTATTTAATTTAAGCCCGGCATCTCTTAATATAGATAGTACTTGATGCACTTTTTTAATATGCAAGCTCCTATTCGAAGCCGTCATAATGATGTCATCAAGAAAAATGGCTACCCCCTCTATTCCTAATAACAACTTCTCTAAAGCTTTCTGAAATTCCGCTGGTGCTGATGACAACCCATATACTACTCTAGTATAACGATAAAGACCTTGACTTGTAGAAATAGTTGTAATGTTTTTAGACTTCTCGTCTAAAACCAACTGCTGATAAGCTGTCGATAAATCTAAAACCGTAAACTCCTCGCCCCCGTAAAGTTGCGAAAATATGTCCTCAGCCCGAGGAAGTGGATGCTTAACAACCTTTAATTGCGGGTTGACAGTGACTTTATAGTCACCGCAAATTCTAATATCACCAGATTTTTTAAAGATTGGAACTATGGGTGTTCCCCACTCACTATAATCCACCGGTTCTAGTACTCCTAATTTTACCAGTTTGTCGATTTCATTTTTTACTTTTTCTTTCAACGAAAATGGAATTGGTCGTGGCTTAAAAAACTTCGGCACATAATCATCTTTCAAGGTCAACGATACCGTACATTTGTTAAATTTACCTAACTGACCATCAAAAAGGCTACTGAATTTTTTGAAAATTTCATTTATATCATTTTGATTTGAATTTCCAACATAATGAAGATTTGAAAATGTTATATCAAACGCGTTCAAGAAATTTCTACCGAGCAAAGGTGGTCCTCCTTTATCAACAACAACAACATCTATAGTTTCACATTTGTCTTTGTAGCACACTTTCATGACACAAGCGCCCACTGGTTTGATCAAAGTGCCATTATAATTATTAAAAACGGAACTTGTTTTTTCCAGCTTATGGCACAAAAATAAATCACGATAAGTTTGCAAAGAAATCGCAGATATAGACGCTCCCGTATCAATCTCCATGACTACCGGAATACCATTCATCGATACCTTAATTTTAATTGGATCATTTTGTTTAAAATTAGAAAAAAAATTATACAATGTTAAATCAAAATTATTTATGTATTTGAAGTCATTTCCATTATTTGTATTTTTTTTGTTAGGACAAACTTTTTTCAGATGTCCGCGCTTTTTACATAAATTGCATATATAATTTTTAAAGCGACAAGCATTATCTATGTGATTTGATGAACCACAAATCTTACATTTGTTGTTGCTACCATACCCACCACCTTGTTGTTGCTGCCCCTTCTGCTGCTGGGCCTTCGTTCTCGTTGTTTGATTACCGTAGCTATTTCGACTCGTGTGTCCAATACTATAAATTCCCTCTGATGTGCCTGGCTCCTGTTTAATATCAACCATGTATTGCCGTTTCACACATTCCACCGTGTTCGCTGCCTCCACCGCTTTTTCAAACGTCAAAGTCGACACATTCTCGCCAAAAAGTTTATCTTTCGCCATACCTTGCTCCAGTCCCATAATAAATTTGTCTCTGATAGCTGTATCGAGTTCCGTTTTAAATTCGCAACACACAGAAAGTGCCCGTATACGCGCTGCCCACTGATTAACGCTCTCGTGAGATTCTTTATGCGCTGAGTAAAATTTGAACCGTTCCGCAAATCCCGATACCGTTGGTTTGAAATGCGTGTCCAAAGCTTTCACTAACTGATCATAGGTTGCCACATTGATTTTAACGGGATGAACCAGATTAATAAGTAATTTATATGAAACTTCCGATAAAGCGTTTATTAAAATTGCTCTTTTTTTAAGTTCGTCGTCGACATCGTTTGCAATAAAAAACTGTTCCAATTGAATTTTGAACACTGTCCAATCATTTTGACGAAAATCAAATTTTTCTACTGAACCAACAATTGACTTTGACATTTTTAATCAGTTTCTATTTTTCTTTTTTATAAAAACACCACTGATTTAGTCTATATACTTCTTTTTTATCGCTCGTCGCCACTGTAATGATTAAAAGAACACGCTTGTTTTATTTTAATAATTCAGGTTTTTATTTAACATACTAAAAGTGGTGCGACTAGATTGGCGGAGGACAAACAACTAATTCTCTTTTGTTTCTTACATCTTGCATGCCTATGTACTTCGTGTGCATGTGTTATGTTTAAAGATGTACAGTGAGTAACATTTATCATTAAGATGTACAGTGAGTAACACTTATCATTACAATTTCCCCCTTAATTGTTTGTCCTTAACCAACTACTCTTTGTAATTAACTAGTTTTCTTTGTCTTAATTCGTACCTTACAACATTACTAGTAGTTACCTTAGGTCTAGTTACAACTTTAGTTTCAATTATATTATTTTCATGTTCTTGATTGTAGTTATTTTGATCCAAATTATATGTTTCTGACCTACGGTTGATTGGCATATTACCTACTTCAACATTTTCTGTGTTTGTATTTTGTTCGGTAATAATATCATATTGTTCACATCAATATTTGGAATATCCGCATTAGTAGATACTAGGGCACTTCAGCCTGGGAACCAAATTTGTTTACATTTGAGGTAAAAACAACATCATCGGTGTATGTGACGTAGGGAATTCCATGTGTGGGCATAGCATAGAATTGTTTGTTTAGATTAAGTTAATTGGATTTTGAAATGATGTCAACATTTTCGTGTGTTTGGAAGTTTGCTGTGTGGTTTGCGAATAGATGGGGAAAAGGATGGATTAATAATCAGTGGTTGTTTTTGACTTTTGCCTGAAAATTTTATTTTTCATTTTTATTTTAAATGCATGCATTCTCTTGGCATTGAAATGTTTAAGTTAGCAAAGTATCTTCTTACCATCACGCACACGAGATTGTGTAAACAATATTCTTGAAAGAATAAGAGGATTGAAATTCATTGTCAGCAGAAACAGTATCGTCTGAAATTTTATTTTTATTTTTATTTTTTTGCCCAAGGAGTTCGATTGAAAGAAGATCATGGCACTCATGCGTCCACTGAATAGGTAGGTATTCGTTTTAAGATTTCATAAGCAAACCTAAGTGATGCGGCGAAAAAAATCATCCGTAATGTTTTGTTTATTTTATTTGGTTGGTAGGTTGACAGAAAATATAGGTCATGGTGAATTGGGAGTAGAAAGAGAGTAAAAAACTGATTATTGAATTTTATAGTTGTTTTATTGTTTATAAAGTAGATAGGTACATACATATTTATTGTTCATTGGTTTTAAAGACACATGTTGGAAAGAATATTAGACTTAGGTAATACAAGACATTTTGTATAGATTTAAACTCAATTATATAAGTAATGTTTTTTCTTTTTTTCTTTAATATACAAAAATATTGTTTATTCTTTTGGAATAGGTATCCAAGAGTTATGATTAGATTCAAAACCAAGCCATTTTACAAACAATTTATCTTTCTTTCTTTGGAGTACTTTTTCGATTAGATATGTATCGGGAAACTTTGTTTTTTGCAGTTCTAGCTCATAGAATCCACCTTTGATTGGATGACCTTGATAGTCTTCTAACAGGTGTGTAATTGGATTTGTGCGTTGAGTTTTTATTATTTTAAAAATTTCTGTTGTCCAGTTTGGTGTGTATCCTTTATCAAATACATGCTTATATTTACTAATTCTGACAAAGTCTCCAACCTTGAATTTCGGATTTATACGAATTTTAATGTGATTATATATTTTAGAAAGCAATTGCTGCTCATTTGTCGTGTTGACTTGAGAAGGTTTCATTTTTATTGTACGATGTTTTGAATTATTATAAGTTTCAGTAAGTGAATCTATCATATCAATCCAGTGATACGAACCATTGATACTGAATTCTTTCCACATAAGAGTCTTTAAGGTACGATTAAATCGTTCAACAATCGAAGCTTTGAGAACACTAAATGTAGAGTAATGATTTATTTTATATTGTTGAATAAGCCTTTGAAAGGTTGAATTGAAAAATTCTTTTCCATCATCTGTTTGTAAATTCTTTGGGATTCGGCCTTTATTAAATATATTTTGCATTGCTACAGAAATATTCGTTCGTGTTTTATTTTTTATAGGGGCTGTCCAAGCATATTTAGAAAATGTATCGATAACCGTTAGAAGATAGTTAAAATTTTCGTTTTCTGATGAATAGACTCCCATTTCGACTAGATCAGCTTGCCATAAATCATCTAGACCCTTAAAAATGACTCGTCTTTTTGGAAAGTTCCTTCGAGCAGGCTTATGTAGCTCCTCAACAACGTCTCTTTTGCTCATTTTTATATAGACTAATTAAAACAACAAAGTAATAGGTCTTTTATACATTTTTATTCATTTAAAATGTTCTTATAGTAATACATTATTCTATTGATTTTAACAAGTTTTAACTTGATAAGTTGGCATGCACAAGAATTTGGTCCATTTTCACAGATATTTGGTGATAAATTTGTTTCACAGTTGAGGAAATGAGTTTCATTTGTAGGTAAAATCCAGCTGTTTCTTGCGAATCTTCTTATAAACGAAACACTTTCGATAATTTCACAATTGTGTCTTTCAAGTATAATGTGTTGATTACATTCTTGAAAAGCTTCAATTTCATCCACAATTGTATTAATGTTACGAAGAGACATGGTTTTAATTGACATGAGAATGTTGACTAAATTTAAAAAAAAGTTGTAGGTGAAACTATTCAATTACCCTTTTATAGAGCGACGTCAATGTTTGTATTCTTTTAAAGTTCTTCTGACATGAATTAACAGACCATGGACAGTTCAGGAAATGACATCCGTAATTAGATAATGTGGAAGGTACGTTGACAAATTTTTGCGAGAAGTCTATACAGTACATAAGCTCCTCATAATGTTCGTTTAGTATAAAACTCCGATTTTCGTTAAAAAATTTAACAATTTCATCCATCATCAATTTATAGTTAATGTGAGACATGATAAATGAATGAATGACTTGTTACGTTGATAATCAAGCAGTTACTAAAGCATTTTTCTTTTTTAAGTTTTCAACAGATGTTGTTATGTAGTAGGGAATTTCGAAGTTGTAAGTTTATCGATTTCAATTCTAAAGTGTTGCCTCATTTCGTCAATTTGTTCGTCAACATAGTTTTTGGTAGCAGCGTCTCTTTGTTCTTGTGGGTCGTGAACATTTTTAATTGTTTTCCGTTTAAGCTGTAATCTTCGCTTTCTGTTTTCTGAAAACCTTCACCAGATGGCCCTATTGGTCCTTGCTCTCCTTGCTGTCCCCTTGGTCCTCTGGGAGCTGCTCTTTTTGAAAAACGTCCGAATTTGTCAACACTCATTTTTTTTTGTCTATTCAATAATATTAGCCTCTTTTAATTCTTCAATGATTGAAACAATCTCATTAGAATGATTGTTATGACCGGCTTGATGTGAAGCAATCAGAAGTCTCATTCGATCTATGAGCTCATTAGGATTATCCCAAAATATATAGTCTTTTTTCATTTTTGATAGTTGCATTAATCCACTCCCTGTAGGTGTATGCGATGATAAAGTATTAGGAATATTGGTAGCATTTCCAGCCAATTTACTTATTATTTGTTTATATTTATATCCACGATTGCCACGTATTTGATTCTTCGAATCGTGGGCAATTCTGTATGCATTGGTATCATTTAATATGATCTGATAGTTTTTTAAATCTTCGTTGGTATAAATCGCTTTATTAGGGGTTTTCTTAAATATTAACTCGTATAAACCGTTCGTTCCTTCAAAATTTTTGTTTTTAATTTCTATGTTTTCCCCGAGAATTTTTAACTCTGCGTTACCGATATGCCACTTTCCATTTTTTAAATGTATACCATACGTTTTATCAAGGGTTGTTGAATTATTTACAAATAAATCTATGTACTTTTTGGGTATATCATGAAATTTTTCCTGTGATAATTGTTCCGCAAAACGACGATGACCATGACTAAGGCCAAAGCGTTTCTTTGTCCTCTTAGGGGTAGTGCTTTCAGTTAAAATAAGAGAATTGTTATCATTTATAGAAGTATTGGGTGTGTTAAATTCATCTTTAGTATATTTTGTCTTCATAGGAGTTTCAAAATCAAAATATTCTTGTTGTTCTTCTAAGTCATGTTTTATTCTCTTTGCTGGACTTTCATCGACGTAATTATAATTTCGATCTTTCTGCTTGATGTTTGATTTTGTCACTAACTCTCTTAGTGGTTTAGTAATAGGTTTAAGAGATTCTTCAATTTGAGTTTCGTAGGCTTCTTTTCCAGTCTTGAGAGCTCTGTATTTCTTACGTAGAGCATCGGTCGTTTTAATTAGCTCCTTTGTTAGTTTAAAATCTATGTTCATCATATTGATGTGGTATTACTTTTTTTTGGTTTTACAGAGACAAAATAATTTTTTTATACCTTGAACAAATCTTTCAATAGGTTTTAGACTGAGTTTAATATTAAGGTTACTGGTATTTACGGAAGTAAACTGAGAATCGTATTGGTTTGAACCGCTTCTTACTATTACTTTCTGCTCACTGAACTGTTTTGTACTGCTCTTGCAGAACATAACTATGCGTATGATATTAAAGTTATAATTGTATGTGTTTTATAGATTAAGAAACCAGTCGATTTTAATTGTTTCTAAACCACTTTTTACTGCTTTTTAACTGCTTCTAAACCGTTTTTTACTGCTTTTTAACTGATATTAACCGCTTTTTAACTGTTTTTAACCGCATTTAAATTACGTCATACTAATTTAACCGCTTCGTACTTCATTTTACTGCTCTTATAGAATATAACTATGCATATCATATTGAAGTCTTAATTGTATGTGTTTTATAACTTAAGAAAACAATCGAATCCTTTTCTATAACGACCTTCATTTAAAGAGGTGTCCTTGTCAATTACTAAAAACCCATAATTGGTGTTCCAACATTCTGCACATACCTTTTGAAATGTGCTGAATGTCATATCCGAATTGACGTGATCATTATAAATGTGTTTCAAGTTCATATCATCCTGTTTGAAGACAATGAGAAAATTTGCATTGTCCCGAATTAAATGTTTAGGTATTCTTGTATACGTTTGACATAAATAAAAGCTGTCTATTTGATGATGTCGCCCCATACTAAAGTACGCCCGTATGGTGTCCTGCTTTTCACAGGCAATGTCATCAAAGATAAATATAGAATTGGGTTTAGCCTCTGACGGTGGAACAACATCACTATTGTTGGAAAAGGTAAAAAAACCCATATTTTTTATTGGTATTACGGCTTTTCGTAGAAACTCATATTTTGGCTGATGAAGAGATTTAGAATATATATAGATATTTTCAAATTTTAATCCATTCGGGTGTTGTAGCAAACTCATCATAACATTTGTTTTTCCACAATTTGAGGGCCCCGTAATTAATCCTCTTATACTATCTGGAAACAGTGTACCATGTTTTTTTGTTTTAATATTTTTAGTCAAATCCATGTTTTTTATTGACAACTGATGTTGTTGTTTAATGAACCGCATAATGATACAAACTAGATGATTTCCTATAAATGTGAAGTTTATATTTGAAAGTGTCATAACGTTACTATCCGTCTTAAAGAATTGTACACTATCAGTATCAGCATCACACTTATCATATTATGAAATGATTGATTTTTCAAAAAAGTTAAACAGTCATCAAAGTATCGTGAAGGGAGACGGTTTATTAAATTCTATAATAAACAAGCTACCCCTTGAACTACATTTACCTGGTTATCAATATTGTGGACCTGGAACAAAACTCCAAAAACGTTTAGCAAGAGGAGATCCAGGAATAAATTTACTTGATCAAGCGTGCAAACAGCATGATATTTCTTATTCGAAATTAAAAAAATCATCTGATCGACATATAGCCGATAAAATTTTATCTGAAAAAGCGTGGCAACGAGTTAAGTCCAAGGACGCCAGTATAGCTGAGAGAGCAAATGCACTATTGGTGACTAATCTTATGAAGGGAAAAATCAAATTAGGTATGGGGTGTTCAAATAAAAAAGAAGATAAGAAGTCCGTAAAAGGAGCGACTAAGCAACTTTCTTTTAAAAGATCTATAAAAAATATTGAAAAAGTACTAAAACAAAAGAAACTTTTCAACCTCGAAAAGGCAATCAAAACAGCATTATCAACTGCTAAGAAAACATTCAAGAATAACAACAATAAAATTAAGACACCTAGAGTAATTTCTTTACCCAAAATTGGTGGAGTAATTCCATTTCTTATTCCTCTATTTGCTGGACTTTCAGCTCTTGGAGCGTTATCTGGAGGAGCGGCCGGAATAGCTAAAGCTGTCAACAACATTAGTATGGCCAAAAAAGATCTAGAAGAGAAAAAACGACACAATCTAAAAATGGAATCAATTGCAGTTGGACATGGTTTACATCTTAGACCATATAGAAAAGGGCTTGGTCTTTTTTTTAATCCACAGACAAAAAACTCCTAAGTTCGCTACCCAATCGTGCATTAAATGAAATAGATTTGAGAAATTTCGCAAAGAACTTGATTCCACATTTTCGAGGAGTTTACATGCGCGATAATTTACCAAAGACTAAACCTTTGAGAAACGAGTGCGGAATTGTAAATCTTGATTCTTCAAATGGTCCTGGAACACACTGGGTAGCGTATTCTAAAAAAGGCGCTCAGATTGAATATTTTGATAGCTTTGGTAATCTTCAACCCCCAATTGAAATTATCAACTATTTGGGAGCCAAAATTAGATTTAATTATACTAAATATCAAAATTATGACTCTTTCTATTGTGGTCATTTATGTTTAAGATTTGTATGTGACTGTTATTTTCTATAAATAAAACGTTTTAAATAAAATGCATTCATTGTCTTTTTGTTACCATGGCGATGACACTTACATTAAGTGGGAGAACCTCTCATCTTACAACTGAATATTTTCCACCTCTGAACTTAGATCAGGACTACGTTTGTGGCTTGATTGATTTTCAAACATACAATTCTATACCTAATGTTGATGAGCGAAACAATATGTTTCATGTAGGAGAACACATAATTGAAATACCAACAGGGGCGTACGAAATCGATGATATAGCTGCATATATTTCTGACGACTTATTAATATCAAAAAATTCTACTACAACCGTTAAAATACAAGCAAATAACAATACATTAGTAACTGAGATCGAAAGTAATGAAAAAATATATTTCGATAGGAAAAGAAGTATTGGAAAATTACTGGGTTTCAGTAAACGTGTCCTTGGGGCCGATGAATCACACTTATCAGATTTACCTGTTGATGTAAACAAGGTAAATGTAGTACGTATTGAGTGTAATATAATTACTGGCTCTTATCTAAACAATACTCCTGTGCATACAATACATGAATTTTCACCAGAAGCAGGAGTTGGGTATAAAATAATAGAAGTTCCAAAAAATGTCATCTATTTGCCAGTGAATGTCAAGCACATAAGTACTCTAACGTTGAAACTCGTAGACCAAGACGGAGACTTGATTAATTTTAGAGGAGAAAGAATAACTGTTCGATTGCATTTAACCCCTAAATCCACACACAATGCTGATCTATAATTATATATCTGGCCACAAAATTGACCGTGCAATTAGTCACACTACAACAGCAAAACTGACAAGACCAAACCTCTCCCCTGAAAACAAATCTTATCTCAAAGCATTAGGATTTAAATTAAAATAAACAATATGAAAGATATATTGAATATAACTCATGGACCTAGCTACGACAATAGCATATCTAAGGTTGAGTACCACAGTTATTCACCATTTGTTCAGTCCTACAATCCAAGTGATGAAATTCGTATTCTCATACAACAACAAGACTTGAGCATTTTACCCAGTGATAGTGATATTTACATACAAGGTGAGGTGAAAAAACTAGATGGAACAGTTTCGTCAACAGTAGAATTATCTAATAATGCCATGGCTAGCCTTTTTGAGGCAATACATTATGAAATTAATGGTGTGGAAATCGATAGCAATAAAAACGTCGGCATTACGACATCATTAAAAAACTATATATCTTTGAACGCTAATGAAAGTAAAAGTTTAGGAAATGCGGCATGGACTGGAAACAATAGTATATCACCTGTAAAGGGTACTTTTAACTTTTGTATTCCGTTAAAGAATTTATTGGGATTTGCTGAAGACTACAAAAAGATTATAACAAATGCAAGACATGAATTAATTCTGATTCGAACTCGAAGTAACGAGAACGCTTATATTTCGAATGATGCAGATGAATTAAAACTTACAATTTCAAAACTGCAATGGAGGGTTCCACATATTACTTTATCCGATTCAAATAAGCTTACGTTATTCAAACAAATACAATCAAAACCAATTCAAATTCATTTTCGAAGCTGGGAAATGTATGAATATCCAACACTATCTACCACCACTGATCATTTATGGAATGTTAAAACTTCAAACCATCTTGAAAAACCCAGATATGTTATTATTGCCTTACAAACCGATCGTAAAAACCAACGCGATAAGGATTCTAGCAAATTTGATCATTGTGAAGTGACTAATGTTAAGGTGCATTTAAACTCAGAGTCTTACCCTCGAGAAGATTTGAATCTTAAATTTGAGCTTGACCGTTATGCCATCCTCTATGATATGTACAGTAAATTTCAACAATCCTACTATCAAAAACAATCAGAACCACTTTTGTCTCGACAAAAATTTAAAGATATCGCTCCAATTATGGTAATTGATTGTTCTCGGCAAAATGAGACTATAAAATCCGGACCTGTCGATGTAAAAATCGAACTCAAAACATCAAATGCAGTACCACCTTCAACAACTATGTACTGTCTTATTCTTCATGATCGTATAATTGAACACAACCCCTTAACTGGAGAAGTTCACAAATTTACATAAATTGAGTTGCATGATATATTAACCTCATAGCAGAAAGTGAATTTGTCGAGAACACATCGTAAATATGAACACGTATATTGTCGACTTTCAGGGATTCCGCAGTTTCAACAAAGAGTTCATTATGAAGGAAGTAACAGTATTTCATGATGGACATTATCACCTTTTCATTGGTACTCCTCCTCCTCCTGATTTTAGTCGGCTACCCACATCACTTAAAAAACAAACTCACTGGATATACCACAACTGCTATGGGTTAACCTGGAACAGTGGATACACAGATTTTCACCAAGTCAAGTTATTTATTCAAAGACAAATTCAAAATGCCGTTGTTTATGTTAAGGGATCTGAAAAAAAACATTATCTAAAAGAACTTCTTCAAAATGATAGCGTAGAAGTCATCAATTTGGAAGATATCCATAACTGCCCCAACTTTAAGGAATTAAAACGAATTTATTCTGATCCACTAAAATGTCCGAATCAAGGAAAATTTCGTTCTCTTGAAAATGTTAATATTTTAAGTAAATTCATAAGTAAAGCAAACAACAATTAGCATACCTATACAAATTTCACTATTTTAAATAAAACAAAATATATATTTTATGTTTAAACATTTTTTGTATTTGTTATTATTTGTCATTTTATATAGAAGAAGAAGAATTGGTGCCCCGAAAATGTTTTCTCTGATATCCATAAGGTATGGAACTATGGTCTTCGAGAAAACGGCGTTTTTCTGCTCTTGGTTTGTAGGTCTTAACTTCTGGCATAGTTACTACTTGATGATCATGTGTTCGTCGAATATTGTTTGTTTTTATGATTATACCTTCGCTTGTAGAATTATTTAATACTGCTTCCTTAATTGAATTAAAATTTATTTTTTGTGATGACTCATAGTTAAGAAAGATACCCTTAACTTTGCAGACTATGTTTTCATTATTATTATCCCTAGTGCTAAAGACTTTATACGCGTAATTTTTAGGGCCTCCGCTTACAAATTCAGTTATATAACTTCCATTGCCATAGCTTTCTAGTTCATCAATCATGTCACCGATAAATTCTCCTGTAGAAGGTTCAAATTCCCCATCACGGCTCACGTAGACAACGGAATCGGTATCATAATAAAGAACTCTTTCACCTAATTTTTCCAGATAGTTGTATAATTTTAGGCGAGCTAGAGTAGTTGTATACGCGGCAACAGAAACATTTACTGTAGACAGAGAGTCAGCTGCTTCTTCTTTCATTTCAAAACTAACGACGATGTTTTCTTCATTAACTGGTAGAATATGCAAGACTTCTATAGAAGGATGTGTTAGCAGTTGAAACAAATCAGATGGGTTGTTTAAAATACAAGTTTGTTCTTGATTTTCACGTTGTCCAAATTTTCCCCAAAACGAATTTAAAATTAGCTTTGCTAACGATCTTTTACCAGGATTGTTACAAATTTCTGATACTTCCAGTTTAATGTTCTCTTTATTGAGAAAATCAGCAATATATTTTTCTTTTTCTTGGTTCGATGTACATTTACTTGGCCAACCTGATGATTCTTGTTTTATTTTCAGAAATGTATTCATCATTGAGGTGAAAAGACCTTCAGTATTTGTACTTGGATCGTACTGGATTACGTCATATTCCCATATTTCAGTAATAGAAAGTAACTTGTAGCCTTTTTCAATTGCTTTAACAACTTCATCAATTACCCAGGTTCCAAGTAATGATCTCTCCTCATCAGAATGTGTGCACATTTGTTGTTGGTTTTTTTCATAGCTGCAACTTCTGCACAACGAAAACATAAGCTTATTGTTTTGCTTGATTGGTAGGACGGGGTGAAGTAGATACTCGGGTGGAAGAATTTTACACTTGACAAGTCCATTTATACCCTCCAATTTTATATCAGTGCAGGTGATATTGACGTGAACTTTTGGATGCCCTATGGGGAATTTTCCATTTTTACAAACCCATGGGTAAAGAGAACAAACATCTATGTACTTGATTTTTTCACCTTCTCTACATTTATAATAATTGTATGAATTTCCAGTTCTTCCACCATAAAAAGCATCACGTGGATTCAATGGAGAATTTTGTATCAGTGTATGCGTTTTTAAAAAATTCATATCTTCCTCACTTAATGATTTCATCAGTCTTTGAAACTCACAAGACCACATTTCAATGACTTCGTAATTAAATTTTCTTAACCGTTCAGTTTTGAATTGTGTTCTCTCATATCTGTTATTTAAGGTATCGTTATTGTTTTCGTATAGAGGTTGATCACGATTGTGTTTCAAACAGAGGGGGTGACCGTGATAGTAACAACCATGGAATTCAAATATTTGCCGGCTTTTCTCACAAAAACCATCAACTCTCACTCCATTGACAACTGCTTCTTTTCCTTTATATGCATGCTTAATATAAATTTTCCGCTTTTTTTCCTCCCAAATCATCCACTTGATTGCTTCTGTAGATTGATTATCTACACACCTGTAGCCATTTTTAGGTATTAACCCAATAGCGTTTGGTTGAAGAAAGTTACGACGAAAGACAAGATTACATGCTGATGCTATTGTAGTTGCTTCCAAAAACGGTTCCACATTACTCTGATTAAGAAATAATTTTCTAAATTTTAAACAAGCCTCAGTCAAAATTTTAACATCACTAATACAATATTCCACAAGTTCATGCTGCATGTCAAAACGATCGTTTTTATGTTTTGCAAACCATTTAATGAAGACAGCACGTTCTTCCCTCCACATTGTGTCTGGACTGTAATATTCAATAGCAGGTAGCTTTCCGATGTAATTTTCATTTTCTTTGGTATTGAAGAAATGAGGAAAATAGCCTTTTTTTAAAACAGGCGATAGGTCAAACGCTTTTGGAAGTTTTGACAATGCCATGGGAAAGTAGTTTAATGAGTCTATGAATCTGACATTTTCTATTTGCATTAATATTATTTTTGTTCCTCGCATTATCAATTTTGGACTCAGTTTTGTTTTTTGCAATATGTACTTCAATATAAATTGGTGATCATACGCTTGACCATTATGAGCTATCACAACAACATTTTTAAAATTTTGCCGAACGTTTAGTATGTGCCTCACAAATTCCTCTACTACATCCTCTTTCCCTTCTCTTATAACGTGCAGTGAAAATTTACATTGTTGACAAAAGTACAAATTTGGAACATCTAAACACTGATCACACTTGTGTTGAAATACACATAAATTCGGTTCGTGAATTTTTATTGCTGAGTTAATTGTTCCTTCATCTTTTTCACCAATCATTATTTTTTCTCCGATTACTTTCTCTTGCCGGCTCTCCAAATCATAGAATATATATAAACATTTTTCACAATTAGGAGTTTTATTATCCGGAATAATATAGCATAAATGGTCCTTGGGTACATGTTTATGACAGAGTTTACAGAAGTATTCATCACAAATATGTTCTCGGCCTGCTCTGTGTGTTTTTAAGCATAAAAGGCATCTTTTCATCTGTTCACATATGGAATTTTTTTCTGACGAGCCGCTCGCTTTGTGATTGTCAAAACATTGCTCCCCTCTAAAGTTTCGATTACAATCTTCACATAATATCTCGTTTGGGGTCTTGCTGCAGCCTGGTTCAAGTGTACATTGAGGACATGATTTTGCACATTTATGATTTCTTTTCGTATTGAATGGTATGTGACAAGTTTCACAATAATAGCTACAGCAAAATGCTGCAGTCAATGATAATATTACATTAAAATGGTTATCATGATACAATAAATTTATCTTTTTCTCTCCATAAGTACAAGAAGTACCTTCAAAAATAACATTTTTCCCTTTTGTTCCGTATTCGTAGACTGTAATCTTGTACTCTTTTAAATGGTTCTGAAGTGCTCTCAGCTCTGGAATTCCACATCCTTCAGATGGTATACTGAGTTGTACATCATTGATAAGCTTTAAGGTTCTTTGAGTTTGAATCTTATTAATGTCTCGTCTAACCTTTCTAAAATCAACTTCATTGTCAGCATATGATTTTGCTACGACCAAGGCACGAGGTAAACATAAATTATCTATGTTGTTAATAGGTATTATACCTTTTTTTCTAATGCATTCTGCTTCAAATGTGTTAAATGCTCCAGAACGAGTTTTTCCTGCTCCTGATGGTAGCTTAACAGATGTTACTGACAAGCAAAAATCATCTGTGCTTAGACCTTCTGAGTTACTCTGAAATATCTTGCTTATCATGTCCCATACATCGCTAAATTTTAGCTCGGAACAATCGCGAAATGTTATCCAGCCATTTCCCCGTTCGGCAAAACTCTTTCCACCAAAAGTGATGCCAACCTTATCTGTAGAGTTAAGATCTACTAAGGCGTACTTAAGCATATCATTTATAGCTTCCTTTGTCCACGAAATAGGCTCTTCATTTACTGGAACTGTTTTTATTTTAAATTCCAATTTTCGTCCTCTTAAGTTGAATCGATGAACGCGAGTCTCAAAATCCCGCAACACCTCGATTCGCTAAAAAATAAATTTCAGAAACAAGAAAAGCAAAATCTGAATAACTATCGACACGAGTTGAAGAAAAAAGTGAAATAAAAACTCAAATTTTTGTTATTTCATTTGAAATACTTTATTTATAGCCGTAAAAGGCATGTTTTTGAGAATTTAAAATATCTACCTCATTATTGAAAGTAGCGAAATTTGCGGGAGCAGCTTGTTCCATTTGATGGAACTCAATTGCAAACGACTGCCCCATAGGTTCCAACAGCTCCATGAAACAACCCTCCAGATCTTTGAGCTCATCCTTCGATATCTTCTCGGTAAAACGTTTCGGAAGGTAAACTTTACAGTCCGAGAGCTCCAATAGAATTTGTTGGCCAAACTGGGTAGAAACTTTTTCAGCCTTACTTATGGCGTACTTCTTCTTCAGCTCCAACATCTTCAGGCTTTTGGTAAGCTTCTGGTCCTGGTTCTTGCCAATGGAGTTTAGTTTGCTCAGGAACATCTTTTTTTTGATTTTTTTTATTGAGTGCAGGGTTTGAAAATAAATTTAAAACTGATACCATAGCTACAAAACAGTCTGGTTTTTATACTTTCAAAAACTTATCCCCTCTTAAAATATTATCGAGGGTTTACTTTTCTTCATGTGAAGTCGCAACATCCGTTAATTAAACCCACCCAAGACGTAACTAAAAGACGAACCATAGGTTTTTTAATTAAGTTCTTAAACAAATACAATATCCTACCATGTTTGTTCTTTATCCTAACTGTAACTGTATCAATTTATTCTCCATTCAAAACAAAAATTTAATATGAAACTCACTCTCTCACAATATAGGTATAGTTTTGAGCAACTCTTGTTTATTCAGGTTTCCAATATTAAATCGCAACTCCTTTGAAATCGCAACCTCATACCAATCAAAATTTAATTATCCAACAATAATACTCCTTAGACACAACAAAGATTAATCCAATTAATTTTTATCAGTCATAAAAAAAAATACAAAACCTCTATCAACAATCATAGTAATATCAATTGCATTTTGCAACACAGTTATATCAGAAAACTTTAATTTCATCATTCACTATGCATGCATCTTTATAAGGTTTATTTAACTCATAATAAACACCTACATCTCAATATCTTTTTCTTCTACCCTTTCAACAAATTTTGTCTTTAAACGAACCATACCCCCCATCTATGATCCCATATCCATTCAAACAAAAATATTCACTAACAACGCTTCCATAACTGCTAAGACAAATTTAATATACTTCTTAGCAAAACGATCGGGAGCATCCAATAATCAAAACGCTGTACTAACATAATAAAAAAAGAAAACAACAGATCATACATTTATTAAAAATCAATAAAAAAAACCTTCGACCACTGGTCATCAACTAACATACATCGAACTGACAGCATTTCTTATCTTAAGATAATCATAATAAAAAAAATCACATATCTAAAATTTCCAGACGATATTGTCTACGCTGACAGTGAATTTCAATCCTCTTATTCTTTCAAGAATATTGTTTACACAATCTCGTGTGCGTGATGGTAAGAAGATACTTTGCTAACTTAAACATTTCAATGCCAAGAGAATGCATGCATTTAAAATAAAAATGAAAAATAAAATTTTCAGGCAAAAGTCAAAAACAACCACTGATTATTAATCCATCCTTTTCCCCATCTATTCGCAAACCACACAGCAAACTTCCAAACATACGAAAATGTTGACCTCATTTCAAAATCCAATTAACTTAATCTAAACAAACAATTCTATGTTATGCCCACACATGGAATTCCCTACGTCACATACACCGATGATGTTGTTTTTACCTCAAATGTAAACAAATTTGGTTCCCAGGCTGAAGTGCCCTAGTATCTACTCGCATTAATTATTTCATCACAACATTTGACTATTTGATTGACATGTCTTTTCCAAATTTTATTACTTTCTATAATTTGTACTAAATACGTTTGAATACCTAAACGCTTAACAATTTTTGCTTTTGACCAAATTTTTTTATTTGGTGATGAATAATTTTTTACCATACAAACTTCATTTATTTCAAAAGATTTTCTATTTTAATACTTATAATTCATTTTTTTGTTTCTTTTGTTGTTTTTCAATATTTGATTTTACCTTGTTTAACATAACATTTGTATTTCGTTTAGGGTTTATTAAATCTAAACGAGTTCTTAACTTCCTCCCGAGCATTAATTCTGCCGGAGACACACCCGTACTAGAATGAATTGTATTCCTGTAGTCAAGCAGAAAAGCATTCAAAACTATTTTAATTTTATCGGTTGAACTGTTTTCATTATCTAATGCCCGTTTCAGAGCATTTTTTATTGTCTTAACAAAATTTTCCGCTTGACCATTCGTTGATGGGTTACCAACGGGCGTTTTGATGTGCTTAATCCCGTTCATTATTAAAAAGTTTTCAAACTCCTGTGAAACTAAAGATGTTCCGTTGTCGGAGACTAAAACTTTTGGTACCCCAAAACGCGCGAAAATTGGCCTTAACTTTTCAATTGTGACACGACTTGTTATGCTTGAACCCATATCTAAACACTCAGCCCCCTTGCTATGACTGTCCACTACGACCAGAAACCACTTTTTAAAAATTGGACCTAAGAAATCAACATGAACTCGTGACCAAGGTTCTTCAGGCCATTCCCAATTCCATAGTGTATCTTTTGGTGGATTACTTCTTGTTGCTAAGCAGGTTTCACATGATTTTACAATTTTCTCAATATCCGAATCCAGCTTTGGCCACCAGCAATACTCCCTAGCCATAGCCTTCATTTTTGCAATCCCCATGTGCGTTGTGTGTAATTCGTTAAGAACAATTGGTTGCAACACCGCTGGAATTACTATTCGATATCCCCAAAACAAGCATCCTGCCCCTATACTAAGCTCATTTCGTCTCAAATAATATGGGCGCATCTGCTCATCAATTTTGTCATGTTGCCAACCATTCCCTAAAAAGTTTTGAATTTTTACCAATACTCTGTCTTTTTCCGTTTCTCTTTCAACCTCCTTAATTGTCATGGGAATTCGACCTATTTCCGTCACATAGTTAATATAAAGGTTGTCCGATTCCACTTGATCGCCTTCAACTTCACCCCGTGAAGATGGAAAACGTGAAAAATAGCTACATTGACCTCAGACTTAACACATTCAATACTAAAGGTATATCCAGCTAAAACCAAGGCTATTCTTTGGAGACGGTTGGCAGCCATTACCGGAATGCCTTTTTTAGAGCCGAGTATGTGCATGAGAGGTCTATTATCCGTTACTAATGTGAAATGTCTGGCAAATAAATATTGCTGAAATTTTTTCACACCAAATAATATTGCAATAGCCTCTCTATCCAATTGTGAGTATTTGGTCTCAGCTTTGGTTAATTTTCTGGATGCGAATTCCACTGGTCTTTCCAAACCATTTTGATAAACCTGAGACAGAACCGCCCCCAGGCCTACAGGACTTGCGTCCACTGTCAATTTAATCGACAATGACGGGTCAAAATGAGCTAATGTTCTATCCGACATTAAACCTTTTTTAATTTCTTCGACTGCCTTAGAGTGCGAATCTTTCCAATAAAATGGAACATTTTTCTTAAGCAGTTCATAAAGTGGAGCACACAGGGTTGTTATGTTTGGCAGAAACTTTCTATAGAAATTAACAACTCCCAGGAAAGACTGTACTTCCTTCACGTTGTTCGGATTTTGAATTTCTTGAATGGCTTTCACTTTATCTGAAGACGGACGCAGCCCATTCCTATCAATTACATGTCCCAAATACGTTACAGACTTAGCAAAAAATCGACACTTGTCCTTATTTAATTTAAGCCCGGCATCTCTTAATATAGATAGTACTTGATGCACTTTTTTAATATGCAAGCTCCTATTCGAAGCCGTCATAATGATGTCATCAAGAAAAATGGCTACCCCCTCTATTCCTAATAACAACTTCTCTAAAGCTTTCTGAAATTCCGCTGGTGCTGATGACAACCCATATACTACTCTAGTATAACGATAAAGACCTTGACTTGTAGAAATAGTTGTAATGTTTTTAGACTTCTCGTCTAAAACCAACTGCTGATAAGCTGTCGATAAATCTAAAACCGTAAACTCCTCGCCCCCGTAAAGTTGCGAAAATATGTCCTCAGCCCGAGGAAGTGGATGCTTAACAACCTTTAATTGCGGGTTGACAGTGACTTTATAGTCACCGCAAATTCTAATATCACCAGATTTTTTTAAGATTGGAACTATGGGTGTTCCCCACTCACTATAATCCACCGGTTCTAGTACTCCTAATTTTACCAGTTTGTCGATTTCATTTTTTACTTTTTCTTTCAACGAAAATGGAATTGGTCGTGGCTTAAAAAACTTCGGCACATAATCATCTTTCAAGGTCAACGATACCGTACATTTGTTAAATTTACCTAACTGACCATCAAAAAGGCTACTGAATTTTTTGAAAATTTCATTTATATCATTTTGATTTGAATTTCCAACATAATGAAGATTTGAAAATTTTATATCAAACGCGTTCAAGAAATTTCTACCGAGCAAAGGTGGTCCTCCTTTATCAACAACAACAACATCTATAGTTTCACATTTGTCTTTGTAGCACACTTTCATGACACAAACGCCCACTGGTTTGATCAAAGTGCCATTATAATTATTAAAAACGGAACTTGTTTTTTCCAGCTTATGGCACAAAAATAAATCACGATAAGTTTGCAAAGAAATCGCAGATATAGACGCTCCCGTATCAATCTCCATGACTACCGGAATACCATTCATCGATACCTTAATTTTAATTGGATCATTTTGTTTAAAATTAGAAAAAAAATTATACAATGTTAAATCAAAATTATTTATGTATTTGAAGTCATTTCCATTATTTGTATTTTTTTTGTTAGGACAAACTTTTTTCAGATGTCCGCGCTTTTTACATAAATTGCATATATAATTTTTAAAGCGACAAGCATTATCTATGTGATTTGATGAACCACAAATCTTACATTTGTTGTTGCTACCATACCCACCACCTTGTTGTTGCTGCCCCTTCTGCTGCTGGGCCTTCGTTCTCGTTGATTGATTACCGTAGCTATTTCGACTCGTGTGTCCAATACTATAAATTCCCTCTGATGTGCCTGGCTCCTGTTTAACATCAACCATGTATTGCCGTTTCACACATTCCACCGTGTTCGCTGCCTCCACCGCTTTTTCAAACGTCAAAGTCGACACATTCTCGCCAAAAAGTTTATCTTTCGCCATACCTTGCTCCAGTCCCATAATAAATTTGTCTCTGATAGCTGTATCGAGTTCCGTTTTAAATTCGCAACACACAGAAAGTGCCCGTATACGCGCTGCCCACTGATTAACGCTCTCGTGAGATTCTTTATGCGCTGAGTAAAATTTGAACCGTTCCGCAAATCCCGATACCGTTGGTTTGAAATGCGTGTCCAAAGCTTTCACTAACTGATCATAGGTTGCCACATTGATTTTAACGGGATGAACCAGATTAATAAGTAATTTATATGAAACTTCCGATAAAGCGTTTATTAAAATTGCTCTTTTTTTAAGTTCGTCGTCGACATCGTTTGCAATAAAAAACTGTTCCAATTGAATTTTGAACACTGTCCAATCATTTTGACGAAAATCAAATTTTTCTACTGAACCAACAATTGACTTTGACATTTTTAATCAGTTTCTATTTTTCTTTTTTATAAAAACACCACTGATTTAGTCTATATACTTCTTTTTTATCGCTCGTCGCCACTGTAATGATTAAAAGAACACGCTTGTTTTATTTTAATAATTCAGGTTTTTATTTAACATACTAAAAGTGGTGCGACTAGATTGGCGGAGGACAAACAACTAATTCTCTTTTGTTTCTTACATCTTGCATGCCTATGTACTTCGTGTGCATGTGTTATGTTTAAAGATGTACAGTGAGTAACATTTATCATTAAGATGTACAGTGAGTAACACTTATCATTACAGTCATACAATGCTTTCAGTAAAGCAACAATTTTACCTGATTAACCCAATTTATAGAGCTTATTAAAAAGTGCTTCTGGAGCGATTGAATCGAACGCAGCTTGAAAATCAACAAAATAGTTTTTGTTTTCTTGTTTAAAGCTCTCCGCAATGTTTAAAAGACTAAATATTTGGTCCATGGTGGAATTGTTTCTCCTAAATCCTGCCTGAACTTCGTTAAGGATTTTCTTCTCTTCAATCCAATGTGTAAGCCTTTAGAAATCAGAGTACTAAAAAGCTTCAAAGACGAATTCAAAAAGGAATTGCCCCGATAATTTTCCGGAACATCATAAGAACCTTTTTCGTGTGTGTGGGAAGGAGGGGGGTATATTATTGACCTCTTAAAACTTACTGGGACGTCTGCACTCTCAAAAATTCGATTGAACTCCTCTGTCAATACGTAAAAGAATTCCGTTGAACAATTTATGAAAAACTCTACTAGGACTCGATCATCTCCTTTAACCTTTTCAATTTTGAATTGAAAATGGTGTATCCAGTAACTCATCCTTAAAATTTGGCGCTGCGTACTGTGGAAGCTGCGAAAATTGCGTTGCGTTGAGCGAATTCCTAAAATAAACACGCAGCTCAGACGCTCTCACTGATACAGCAATTAAGTTAGTTCTTCCGTTGATTTGTTTGGCGGCTTTCCAAAATTCGACCGAACACCTAATTGTGCGTAAGACTTTTATATTTTTCATCTCCAGGCACTTTCTTTTCTCATAACAATTTTGATTAAATTTTTTATTGGTATCTGCGTATATCGTTTTAAAAATGGATGTGTGGTATTTCCTCAACAACCTTAGAAAAGAGAACTATTTCTTCCAATCCTCGTCAAACCATAACTGCTTAAAAATATTGTCACTAGATCTCGATTTATCACTTGCTGGCGCAGTTTTAATTATGATTTTTTTAAAATCCTTCATTTGGAACTAATTTTGTGGCCTACGTAATGCAAGTTCCAAGTTTAAGCTGTTTTGATAAGAAATAATTTGACTATCTCTCCATTTCAATTTGGGAAGCAGCCCCAGTTTTTTTTTGCGTTGCACCTAACATCATCGCCCGAGATTACTCACTTCCAAGGGCCTGTGGTCTGAAAAAGTCTGTTCTGCTATCCTAAAACAACTCACAATCGAATTCCACACTCTCGACGCAAAGCAGTATTCTATGAATGAGCACGATATATTCCACGAATATACTCGCTATTTTGGTCACCTTTGCAGCATCTTTGCATCCACAGTATCAGCAATTTCTAATATATCAATAATTTGTTGATTGATTGTTGATGCTGTTTCGTTAATAAAGATGTTTTGCTACAGATCAACGCGTTGAAGTCACCAATAAGAAGAACAATTACTGAGCCCAGATTCTGAAGTCTCGCAGAGACGATTATAGTCTCTCATCCAGGGTGAACAATTCAAGTAAATTGGCAAGATGTGGACTACCGAACCATTTTTTTTAACTCCAAAACTTCCATTTCATCAACTCTCTTAAAATTCGTAGCCACCGCTTCGAGATTTTTACTATAACCCCATAACTTTCCAAAATCAAAAGGGTTTTGATTTTTCCTCAAACAAATGCACGCATACAGACTTATTTTTACAAACACTATATTACAGATTGATGTCCAATGACTGAACGTGTAAAGGTCGCTTACTACCTGCAACATTATATCCTAAAATAGGGTGTTTTCATAAACGTTAAGTTTATATAGTTAATTTGTTTCTGGCAGACGGGTGCGTTGTTACGCAATATATTATATAAGATCCTCTAGCAGGGACGAAGTGACCATATATTCAACAATTACATAGCATTTTTTTAAATTCAAAATTTCCAATTGAAAATAAAATTAGGTACCTATGTATCTTTATTAACATAATAAATATTTTTCATTAGTATACCCTTTGTATTGTGTATAATTCTAAGATTCTAAATAGGAAGCAAACTACGTAAATAGATACCTACCTTCTATTTTTGTTCATCGAAATCACAATGAAAAAAGAACGTAAAAATGAGTACCTACCAGGGTTAGAACCTCATTAGTAACGATTCGGAGCAGATTTGCAAAAAAAGTGGAGTAAATCAAAAATTTCCGGAGTAGATTTGAAAATGAAAGGAAAATTTAACTTTTCAAATCTTGTATTTTAAAAAAAACAATTATTTTAACAAAGAAAATAAATAAATCAAATTAAATTTCATTCGTTCCAGACTATTAAAAATTAAATTTCATGTGTTTCAGACTTTTAAATCTTAAAATCATCTTATATACATGAATTTAAATTATAAAGATGACAAAGGATTAAGAATTTTTCAGTGCGGAAAAAAGGAGCAGATCTTTAAAAAGTGGAGTGGGGAGTAGATATTTATTTTTTCTTAAAATTAGAGTAGATTTACTCCGATTGGAGGAAGGTTTTAACCCTGGTACCTACGCACACACAAAACATTCTCTCTAGCTCCATCTCATGCTTACAACGAAAAATGTGAGCAAAATGCACAAGAGCTGAGCAATCATCATGTGGCCTTTTCAACTCAACTTGACCTCCAAACTTAAAAAACATCTCTTCGATTCTAAACGTTTAACCAACGTCTGATGAATGAGTTGAGTTTTTTGTTTCTTCCTTATATACGAAAGCAACTCAATACAAAAAAAACAAAAGAATGAGCTTACTAGATGAATTCAATTGTATTGAAAAAAAGGGGGTGAAAATATATTTTTGCACTCGTTTCTGTTTGTGCTTTCCTGTTTTGCGAAAATTTTGTTTGTTTGTTTGTTTGTTTATTGTGAAAGTGTGAAAGATAGTGCTTGCGATTTAATTTTTGTTTTTTTGTTTTAAATTAGAGTAATTAAAACTTGTAATATTGAATAATTGCAATGGTATCATCGAAATAATTCTGATAAAACCTTTTTCGGCTAGAGGATTTGACGAAAAAAAAAACAAAATAGATGATTTGAGACCGAAACCATTTTTAAAGATTACAACTGCTATAAAACGATGTGCTAGACATTTTTCGAAGCAATATTTTTTCTGGTTTTAATGATATGAGTAATTTGTCATAAGCTGGAAAAATGCATGGCAAAGAGTGCGCTTCTCACTTAAATGCAATAATTTCGATAAACACGTTTGTTGCTATTCGAATACAAAATCAAATTGATTATTCTCGGTTGCTTTCAATTCGTAAATAAAATGAGGAAGTTAAAAGAAATCGGGAAATATTAAAAAGTTTAATTGATGTAGGTACATAGCTTATGATGATGATGATGATTGGTGTGTTTTTTTTTGTTTAGCTATTTTTTTATATTGCTTAATATTAAATGTTGAATGATAAATATTTTAACTTAAATATCATTCATATACCCTACTTATTAAGTCGCTTTCTTTTAACTCAATGTTTAAATTAGAGTAATTAAAACTTGTAATATTGAATAATTGCAATGGTATCATCGAAATAATTCTGATAAAACCTTTTTCGGCTAGAGGATTTGACGAAAAAAAAAACAAAATAGATGATTTGAGACCGAAACCATTTTTAAAGATTACAACTGCTATAAAACGATGTGCTAGACATTTTTCGAAGCAATATTTTTTCTGGTTTTAATGATATGAGTAATTTGTCATAAGCTGGAAAAAGGCATGGCAAAGAGTGCGCTTCTCACTTAAATGCAATAATTTCGATAAACACGTTTGTTGCTATTCGAATACAAAATCAAATTGATTATTCTCGGTTGCTTTCAATTCGTAAATAAAATGAGGAAGTTAAAAGAAATCGGGAAATATTAAAAAGTTTAATTGATGTAGGTACATAGCTTATGATGATGATGATGATTGGTGTGTTTTTTTTTGTTTAGCTATTTTTTTATATTGCTTAATATTAAATGTTGAATGATAAATATTTTAACTTAAATATCATTCATATACCCTACTTATTAAGTCGCTTTCTTTTAACTCAATGTTTATGATGATCTTATTCCTTTTATAAATAATTGTTTGAATGCTGTTTAAACCATTTTTCTTAGTAAACACACATGTATTTCAATAACTTCAATGAAATTTATACAACTTAAAAAGATATAGTATCTTACTGTATTGGCTTAATTCAATAAATAAATTACTAAATTACTAAATTTTTCAAAAGGTAAAATGTAGGATGATCTCAAATGGCTCTGTAATATTTCCGTAAAATTCGATCGAGCATTGTCGTGGTCACCCTGTTTCGAAGACTAAATCAGTTTCTCACCATCTGCAATGACCTTAAAGAAAAGAAATTCTTCTCTCTTAATTGGTAATGCAAATTTATGTCCCAAAGAAAGAAGCCAACTCACATCAGGTGGAAATTTTCTTGGAAGTGTATGTCCATTTTGTATTTTAGATTTGATTTTAATTGTTCTTATTTCTTCTTTTGCGTGCATTTAATATTTTTATTTAATGTATTCTGTTTATTTTCTTGGCTATTGAAAAATGTTGTGTATTCCTTTCGGCATAATTTGTAGGTGAGTTAACATAAATACAAAATAAAAATATATTTAATTTTTAGAAAATAACATTGAGGAATAAAACTTAATAATTAATGCATCCATCACACATCAAATTCAATCACTATTGGATTTGATCAGCTGTCTAAAAATGTTGCTGAGGTCATCACAGTCTCACCTCCTATTAACAGCTTTCTTATTGTTTTTATGTGCAGCTTCTCTAGAAACATTCTTTTGGAATAGTGTTGTTCTGTTTCTAAAATTTCCACTTTTTCTTAGTCAGGTCTATGCTTCTCTTCTAAACAATGAAGCGCGAGCGCAGTCTTTTGTCCTGCTCTACTATTTATGTCTGACTTTTGGACGGGCGGGTGTGTTCATAAACGTCAGATTAACTAAGTTCTGCAATCAAAAAAAATTTAAAAAAACACTTATTATCTGAAGGTTAACATTTTGTTTCTTATTATTTTAATAGCTATGTCCATAATACTTGCAAATAAAAAAACAAACCACTTTTTTTTGTTTAAGGAGTGTGTTTTAATTCAGTTTTGTTATTGCAGATCTGAGTTAGTCTGACGTTTATGAAAACACCCGGCTTTTTAATTTTTGTTTCGATGTTTCCATATACACCGAAGGACATGCTGTCTCATTTTCTCCCAGGCAGTTTATCTTGTACACTACATTCGATTTATCCATTGTCTCTACTTTCCCTTTGATATTGGTAAACAACTGGCTTTTTTATATACACAAAACATAAAAAATTTAATTTATGCAGAACATTTCGTCTTAAGGATCTCATTTTTACAGACAGGATACAGTTTTCTGTTAATAATAAAATATTTGATTTTTGTGACCTTTGTATCGTATAGATAATTAATTGGTTTTTAGTGGGCTATAGGTCGATAATAATTAAAAGATGTTCTTATTTCATCGCAACGTTTCGAGTATGTTTATACTCTTCCTCAGGCCTTTTTATTTGCAACAAAAAAGATAATATAAACATAAATTAGCACATAATTATTTTACATTTTGAAGATTTCAAGTCAAAATTACTTACAATGTTTATATTTGTAATTAAACAAAGAATAAAAAAGAAGGTTTAACACTTAATGCACATTATTTAACGATAACTGGAAAAAAAAAAAATAATAAATAGTTTCTTTAAATTTAAATATAACACAACATTTAAATGAATTATTTTAAAAGAAAAAGAAAGAAAATACAAATTTAAGAAAATTACTATGCTATAGAACGACAGATGACACGTCCAATTTGCTGCACTATCACCTATTTATCATTTTATTTCTAGTTGTTGGCCTTTTTATAATCTGGCTGTAGGCATTACTCAAATTATCCAAATCCGATCTCCGGTTGACTGCATTTTTGTTGTCTATGATATGCAACATCTCTAGCAGCATTCTTTTTGAAAAATGTTGCTCTGTTTGAAGAATTTCAACATTATCAAAATCAGCTGAGTGTTTCTCTTCAACTAGGTGGTGAGTTAATGCAGTCTTATGAGAGGCACCGCTCTTTAAATCAGACTTATGCCCAGAAATGCGGTTCTTTAATTTTTGTTTGGAAGTTCCGATATAAACGGACGAACAAGTTGTCTCCTTCCCTCCTAAACAATTTATCCTATAGACAACATCTGCTTTCTCCAAGATATCAACTCTGCCTTTGATGTTAGAAAAAAGCTTGTTTTTTAAGGAGAATGCAGACTTGAAAGCTATTTTCGTATTTTTATCATCTTTTATAGGTGCTGTGGTGATGCGGTTAGAAAGGTAAGGAATGTATAATGTGCTTTTATATACACACACTTGTGGGGGCTCATCAGCTGGTCATCAGTTAATAAAAAATTATCAGCATAAGAAAACAACAAACCCAGCTGATGAGCCCCCACAAGTGTGTGTATATAAAAGCACATTATACATTCCTTACCTTTCTAACCGCATCACCACAGCACCTATAAAAGATGATAAAAATACGAAAATAGCTTTCAAGTCTGCATTCTCCTTAAAAAACAAGCTTTTTTCTAACATCAAAGGCAGAGTTGATATCTTGGAGAAAGCAGATGTTGTCTATAGGATAAATTGTTTAGGAGGGAAGGAGACAACTTGTTCGTCCGTTTATATCGGAACTTCCAAACAAAAATTAAAGAACCGCATTTCTGGGCATAAGTCTGATTTAAAGAGCGGTGCCTCTCATAAGACTGCATTAACTCACCACCTAGTTGAAGAGAAACACTCAGCTGATTTTGATAATGTTGAAATTCTTCAAACAGAGCAACATTTTTCAAAAAGAATGCTGCTAGAGATGTTGCATATCATAGACAACAAAAATGCAGTCAACCGGAGATCGGATTTGGATAATTTGAGTAATGCCTACAGCCAGATTATAAAAAGGCCAACAACTAGAAATAAAATGATAAATAGGTGATAGTGCAGCAAATTGGACGTGTCATCTGTCGTTCTATAGCATAGTAATTTTCTTAAATTTGTATTTTCTTTCTTTTTCTTTTAAAATAATTCATTTAAATGTTGTGTTATATTTAAATTTAAAGAAACTATTTATTATTTTTTTTTTCCAGTTATCGTTAAATAATGTGCATTAAGTGTTAAACCTTCTTTTTTATTCTTTGTTTAATTACAAATATAAACATTGTAAGTAATTTTGACTTGAAATCTTCAAAATGTAAAATAATTATGTGCTAATTTATGTTTATATTATCTTTTTTGTTGCAAATAAAAAGGCCTGAGGAAGAGTATAAACATACTCGAAACGTTGCGATGAAATAAGAACATCTTTTAATTATTATCGACCTATAGCCCACTAAAAACCAATTAGTTTTCTGTTAATAATAAAATCGAATTTTTAGTGACCTTTGTATCGTAAAAGATATATAATTGTTATTTTTGGGCTATAGGTCGATTGCAATAAAAAGATGTTATATATTCATTGCAACATTTCGAGTATGTTTGTACTCTTCATCAGGCCTTTTTTATAACAAAGGAAACAAAATAATACATACATATATTAGTATACAATTTTTAAAATCATTTTTGAAAAATGTGACGTCAAAATTACTTACAACAATTATCAAGAAACAAAGAATATTAAATTGAAATTAAATGTAGTTAGACATCAATTTAACAGTAACTAAAAAAACAAAATCAATAGTTAAATCAAACATTTTTAAATTAATTTTTTAAAAGAAAAATACTGACGACAGTTAAAATTTTCCATTACACTGCACTACACAATCACCTACTTTTGATCCTACTTTTTGTTGCTGGCCTTTTTATAATTTGGCTATAGGCATTGCTCAGATTTGCGCAATCTGACCTACGCCTACGGTTGAGGGCATTAGTGTTGTCTAAGATATGCAACATTTCTAGCAACATTCGTTTAGAATAATGTTGTTCCGTTTGAAGAATTTCAACATTCTCTAAGTCCGGTGTATGTTTCTCTTCTATGCAATGCTAAGTTAACGCCGTTTTATGAGAAGCTCCGCTATTTAAATCAGACCTATGTCCAGAGATACGATTTTTTAATTTTTGTTTCGAAGTTCCTATGTAAACAGACGAACATGTCGTCTCCTTCCCTCCTAAGAAATTAATCTTATAGACCACATCTGCTTTCCCCAAAGTCTCCATTCTTCCTTTGATATTGGTAAAAAGTTTGTTTCTCAGGGAAAAAGCAGAGTACTAAAAAGCTTCAAAGACGAATTCAAAAAGGAATTGCCCCGATAATTTTCCGGTACATCATAAGAACCTTTTTCGTGTGTGTGGGAAGGAGGGGGGTATATTATTGACCTCTTAAAACTTACTGGGACGTCTGCACTCTCAAAAATTCGATTGAACTCCTCTGTCAATACGTAAAAGAATTCCGTTGAACAATTTATGAAAAACTCTACTAGGACTCGATCATCTCCTTTAACCTTTTCAATTTTGAATTGAAAATGGTGTATCCAGTAACTCATCCTTAAAATTTGGCGCTGCGTACTGTGGAAGCTGCGAAAATTGCGTTGCGTTGAGCGAATTCCTAAAATAAACACGCAGCTCAGACGCTCTCACTGATACAGCAATTAAGTTAGTTCTTCCGTTGATTTGTTTGGCGGCTTTCCAAAATTCGACCGAACACCTAATTGTGCGTAAGACTTTTATATTTTTCATCTCCAGGCACTTTCTTTTCTCATAACAATTTTGGTTAAATTTTTTATTGGTATCTGCGTATATCGTTTTAAAAATGGATGTGTGGTATTTCCTCAACAACCTTAGAAAAGAGAACTATTTCTTCCAATCCTCGTCAAACCATAACTGCATAAAAATATTGTCACAAGATCCCGATTTATCACTTGCTGGCGCAGTTTTAATTATGATTTTTTTAAAATCCTTCATTTGGAACTAATTTTGTGGCCTACGTAATGCAAGTTCCAAGTTTAAGCTGTTTTGATAAGAAATAATTTGACTATCTCTCCATTTCAATTTGAGAAGCAGCCCCAGTTTTTTTTTTGCGTTGCACCTAACATCATCGCCCGAGATTACTCACTTCCAAGGGCCTGTGGTCTGAAAAAGTCTGTTCTGCTATCCTAAAACAACTCACAATCGAATTCCACACTCTCGACGCAAAGCAGTATTCTATGAATGAGCACGATATATTCCACGAATATACTCGCTATTTTGGTCACCTTTGCAGCATCTTTGCATCCACAGTATCAGCAATTTCTAATATATCAATAATTTGTTGATTGATTGTTGATGCTGTTTCGTTAATAAAGATGTTTTGCTACAGATCAACGCGTTGAAGTCACCAATAAGAAGAACAATTACTGAGCCCAGATTCTGAAGTCTCGCAGAGACGATTATAGTCTCTCATCCAGGGTGAACAATTCAAGTAAATTGGCAAGATGTGGACTACCGAACCATTTTTTTTAACTCCAAAACTTCCATTTCATCAACTCTCTTAAAATTCGTAGCCACCGCTTCGAGATTTTTACTATAACCCCATAACTTTCCAAAATCAAAAGGGTTTTGATTTTTCCTCAAACAAATGCACGCATACAGACTTATTTTTACAAACACTATATTACAGATTGATGTCCAATGACTGAACGTGTAAAGGTCGCTTACTACCTGCAACATTATATCCTAAAATAGGGTGTTTTCATAAACGTTAAGTTTATATAGTTAATTTGTTTCTGGCAGACGGGTGCTCCTCATTCCGTTCTATCATGTGAACCTCCACGCGCTTGCTGCCTCGTAATTGTGCTTGCACCCAAATTAATATGATCTCCTTCCTCAAATGACGAAGTGCAACCAACTTCAGATGACATGCGGATTTGCGTTTTCTGATTCACATTTCGCATATTTACGTTTTTATTTCCACATTCAACTTCATTCATGAATTCTTTAATATCGGTAAATTCAATGATCTTACCGCCAAATATATTGCGTTGTTACGCAATATATTATATAAGATCCTCTAGCAGGGACGAAGTGACCATATATTCAACAATTACATAGCATTTTTTAAATTCAAAATTTCCAATTGAAAATAAAATTAGGTACCTATGTATCTTTATTAACATAATAAATATTTTTCATTAGTATACCCTTTGTATTGTGTATAATTCTAAGATTCTAAATAGGAAGCAAACTACGTAAATAGATACCTACCTTCTATTTTTGTTCATCGAAATCACAATGAAAAAAGAACGTAAAAATGAGTACCTACCAGGGTTAGAACCTCATTAGTAACGATTCGGAGCAGATTTGCAAAAAAAGTGGAGTAAATCAAAAATTTCCGGAGTAGATTTGAAAATGAAAGGAAAATTCAACTTTTCAAATCTTGTATTTTAAAAAAAACAATTATTTTAACAAAGAAAATAAATAAATCAAATTAAATTTCATTCGTTCCAGACTATTAAAAATTAAATTTCATGTGTTTCAGACTTTTAAATCTTAAAATCATCTTATATACATGAATTTAAATTATAAAGATGACAAAGGATTAAGAATTTTTCAGTGCGGAAAAAAGGAGCAGATCTTTAAAAAGTGGAGTGGGGAGTAGATATTTATTTTTTCTTAAAATTAGAGTAGATTTACTCCGATTGGAGGAAGGTTTTAACCCTGGTACCTACGCACACACAAAACATTCTCTCTAGCTCCATCTCCATGCAGTGTTCCCAGACTTTTGTTACATTTTTCCCCTATTTTTAGCACCACTGCAATTTTTTTTCCCCCAAATCTCGAAATAAAATCCCTTTTTTTCTCCCTAAATAGTTTTGTGTAGGTTTTGCTCAGAAAATTACGTTTTATCTTTATAAAAAGAAAACTACATTAGTAGCATAAATTTGTTCACAAAATCTTAAATGATCACATAAATCATAATGGAAGTACTTAGGGGCAAAAAGAATAAGAATACTAAACTGACTTATTAAGGTTGGGTTGAAATAAATAAATAAATCAATTAAAAGAAACAGTTTTGTATGTTGTTCTCTGACTTAAAAACAGTCTTTATTGGTTAAATTTTGAAAAAATTGACTTATGCTGTTTTCCCCTTTTTCAAGGCTTGTCCCATTTTTTCTCCTTTTTCAATAAAAAGTCGGCAAAAATGGTGCTTTTCCCCGCAATCTGGGGACACTGTCTCCATGGTTACAACGAAAAATGTGAGCAAAATGCACAAGAGCTGAGCAATCATCATGTGGCCTTTTCAACTCAACTTGACCTCCAAACTTAAAAAACATCTCTTCGATTCTAAACGTTTAACCAACGTCTGATGAATGAGTTGAGTTTTTTGTTTCTTCCTTATATACGAAAGCAACTCAATACAAAAAAAACAAAAGAATGAGCTTACTAGATGAATTCAATTGTATTGAAAAAAAGGGGGTGAAAATATATTTTTGCACTCGTTTCTGTTTGTGCTTTCCTGTTTTGCGAAAATTTTGTTTGTTTGTTTGTTTGTTTATTGTGAAAGTGTGAAAGATAGTGCTTGCGATTTAATTTTTGTTTTTTTGTTTTAAATTAGAGTAATTAAAACTTGTAATATTGAATAATTGCAATGGTATCATCGAAATAATTCTGATAAAACCTTTTTCGGCTAGAGGATTTGACGGAAAAAAAAAACAAAATAGATGATTTGAGACCGAAACCATTTTTAAAGATTACAACTGCTATAAAACGATGTGCTAGACATTTTTCGAAGCAATATTTTTTCTGGTTTTAATGATATGAGTAATTTGTCAAAAGCTGGAAAAAGGCATGGCAAAGAGTGCGCTTCTCACTTAAATGCAATAATTTCGATAAACACGTTTGTTGCTTTTCGAATACAAAATCAAATTGATTATTCTCGGTTGCTTTCAATTCGTAAATAAAATGAGGAAGTTAAAAGAAATCGGGAAATATTAAAAAGTTTAATTGATGTAGGTACATAGCTTATGATGATGATGATGATTGGTGTGTTTTTTTTTGTTTAGCTATTTTTTTATATTGCTTAATATTAAATGTTGAATGATAAATATTTTAACTTAAATATCATTCATATACCCTACTTATTAAGTCGCTTTCTTTTAACTCAATGTTTATGATGATCTTATTCCTTTTATAAATAATTGTTTGAATGCTGTTTAAACCATTTTTCTTAGTAAACACACATGTATTTCAATAACTTCAATGAAATTTATACAACTTAAAAAGATATAGTATCTTACTGTATTGGCTTAATTCAATAAATAAATTACTAAATTACTAAATTTTTCAGAAGGTAAAATGTAGGATGATCTCAAATGGCTCTGTAATATTTCCGTAAAATTCGATCGAGCATTGTCGTGGTCACCCTGTTTTGAAGACTAAATCAGTTTCTCACCATCTGCAATGATCTTAAAGAAAAGAAATTCTTCTCTCTTAATTGGTAATGCAAATTTATGTCCCAAAGAAAGAAGCCAACTCACATCAGGTGGAAACGTCACCGAGGTCTTGTTTACAAACCAATTTTCTTGGAAGTGTATGTCCATTTTGTATTTTAGATTTGATTTTAATTGTTCTTATTTCTTCTTTTGCGTGCATTTAATATTTTTATTTAATGTATTCTGTTTATTTTCTTGGCTATTGAAAAATGTTGTGTATTCCTTTCGGCATAATTTGTAGGTGAGTTAACATAAATACAAAATAAAAATATATTTAATTTTTAGAAAATAACATTGAGGAATAAAACTTAATAATTAATGCATCCATCACACATCAAATTCAATCACTATTGGATTTGATCAGCTGTCTAAAAATGTTGCTGAGGTCATCACAGTCTCACCTCCTATTAACAGCTTTCTTATTGTTTTTATGTGCAGCTTCTCTAGCAACATTCTTTTGGAATAGTGTTGTTCTGTTTCTAAAATTTCCACTTTTTCTTAGTCAGGTCTATGCTTCTCTTCTAAACAATGAAGCGCGAGCGCAGTCTTTTGTCCTGCTCTACTATTTATGTCTGACTTTTGGACGGCGGGTGTGTTCATAAACGTCAGATTAACTAAGTTCTGCAATCAAAAAAAATTTAAAAAAACACTTATTATCTGAAGGTTAACATTTTGTTTCTTATTATTTTAATAGCTATGTCCATAATACTTGCAAATAAAAAAACAAACCACTTTTTTTTGTTTAAGGAGTGTGTTTTAATTCAGTTTTGTTATTGCAGATCTGAGTTAGTCTGACGTTTATGAAAACACCCGGCTTTTTAATTTTTGTTTCGATGTTTCCATATACATTGAAGGACATGCTGTCTCATTTTCTCCCAGGCAGTTTATCTTGTACACTACATTCGATTTATCCATTGTCTCTACTTTCCCTTTGATATTGGTAAACAACTGGTTTTTTTATATACACAAAACATAAAAAATTTAATTTATGCAGAACATTTCGTCTTAAGGATCTCATTTTTACAGACAGGATACAGTTTTCTGTTAATAATAAAATCGAATTTTTAGTGACCTTTGTATCGTAAAAGATATATAATTGTTATTTTTGGGCTATAGGTCGATTGCAATAAAAAGATGTTATATATTCATTGCAACATTTCGAGTATGTTTGTACTCTTCATCAGGCCTTTTTATAACAAAGGAAACAAAATAATACATACATATATTAGTATACAATTTTTAAAATCATTTTTGAAAAATGTGACGTCAAAATTACTTACAACAATTATCAAGAAACAAAGAATATTAAATTTAAATTAAATGTAGTTAGACATCAATTTAACAGTAACTAAAAAAACAAAATCAATAGTTAAATCAAACATTTTTAAATTAATTTTTTAAAAGAAAAATACTGACGACAGTTAAAATTTTCCATTACACTGCACTACACAATCACCTACTTTTGATCCTACTTTTTGTTGCTGGCCTTTTTATAATTTGGCTATAGGCATTGCTCAGATTTGCGCAATCTGACCTACGCCTACGGTTGAGGGCATTAGTGTTGTCTAAGATATGCAACATTTCTAGCAACATTCGTTTAGAATAATGTTGTTCCGTTTGAAGAATTTCAACATTCTCTAAGTCCGGTGTATGTTTCTCTTCTATGCAATGCTAAGTTAACGCCGTTTTATGAGAAGCTCCGCTATTTAAATCAGACCTATGTCCAGAGATACGATTTTTTAATTTTTGTTTCGAAGTTCCTATGTAAACAGACGAACATGTCGTCTCCTTCCCTCCTAAGAAATTAATCTTATAGACCACATCTGCTTTCCCCAAAGTCTCCATTCTTCCTTTGATATTGGTAAAAAGTTTGTTTCTCAGGGAAAAAGCAGACTTGAAGGCTATTTTTGCCTTTGTGTTGTCTTTTATTGGGGCTGTCATAATGCGGTTGGAGAGGTGAGGAATGTATAAAGCACTCTTATATACACACACTTGTTGAAGATCTTTAGCTTGGTTGACACTTTTCTGTTTGTCATGATTTTTAATGAGCTTTTGGACAATCGAAGTTTGAAAGGAATTGATGAACAGGGTGTCCCAAATAATTTTTATATATTTTTTCATAAAAAGAATTGTCGCTTATGTCATGAACTCTGTTGACAAAATTTTGTGTTGTATTGACATTCACATGTTTGGGTTGCTTTGAGTGGAAATTTATAAGGCGTCTGGACGCAGTTACTTTTTTGTGCCAATCAAAAATTAATTTTCCATTTTGCCTTAAAACTTTCACGTCGAGATATGATAGCTCACCATTAACTTCCACTTCTACCGTAAACTTAGTTTTGTGATTGAAAGAATTTAATGCATTCAATGTGTTCTGTACTTCTTTGGACTTAATCACAACGAATATATAGGTCATCTACATATTTGACGATCACTTTAGGTTTTTCTGTAAGTTTAGCAAGTACATTTTCCAAAAGATGCCCCCTTTGCTTAATGATTTAGATGGTACAGCAGTGGGTGGTGCCTCAAGAAAAGGTTTTTTGTCTTTGTCTGAACTGCCAAATTTTAACTAGAGCCCGCAGCAAACTTTGGGTGTGTCCCGAAAAGTATTGGGTTGAAATAGAAAGCTTTGGTGAACTCAAAAAGGTAAGTCTGGCTGTAGGAAGTGGCCCAAACGTGAGTAATATTACATCATAAATTAGATTTTTCAACTTTTTGGTTTCTTATTTTGCCCACCTAAAACAAACTCATAATCATTAAATAAAGAACCCTGATGACGAAAATATAAGTCCCAGAAGTTTTAAGTGGGGCAAAGTACCCACCACACGCGCCTTAAATACCAAAAATATTGACTTTTTGGATTTTGCTTTTTTCCGCCCAATTTTTTTTTCTTGATCCAAGATATAGATGCTTTGACCACGAATATATACACCTCAGAAATTTGAAGTGTTGCAAAGTGCCTGCACGCGCTCAAAGTACCCGAAAATTTGATTTTTGGATTTTGCTTTTTCCCGCCCAATTTGTTTTCTTAATCCAAGATATAGATGCACTGATTACGAACATATTATCTCCAAAAGTTTTAAGTGTTGCAAAGAGCCTGCCAGACGCGCCCGTTGTACCCTGAAAATCAATTTCTAAGGTTTTTTGGGCGCGTTTGGCAGGTTCTTTGCAACACTTTAAACTTCTGGGGCGGATATATTCGTTGTCAAGGACTCATATTTTCGTCATCAGGGTCCTTTATTTAAAGATTATGGCGCAAAGTTGTAAACATTTAAAACCCATTCTAAATCAACTTTAAAATGAGCGTCGTGTCTAAAAAATAAATTTAGAACGAGAGTCGGCTCTTTCTAAATTTTAAAAGACATTAAGTATACTTTTACCTTAAAGAACTCATCTAACTTTAAAAGCAGCAAACCCCTTGTTTATGTTTTTAAAGTATACTTTATCGAGCTGTCATTTGTCATTTCATAACAAAAAAACAATAGGATAAAGTAGAAAAATGTTTCCCGAAGACGGAGATTTCGAAATGTTGGAAGATTTTGAGCTTATGAGAACCCCACGGTGTCTTGAAATACGAGGTAAGAGATTCGGGCGTCCTAGTAAATCTTCACAATTCGGAGGATTTGGCTCATCTTCAAGTTTTTCAGGATCTTTTCGTAATCGTCTTCAATCGTCAAGAATACAGGGATCTTCTTCAAACTACGGTGGTGGTGGATTCCCTAACTCACGTCGAAGTAGTTGTAGTTTCAGGGGCTCTTCAACCAATGTTCGCTCACACCAGTGCACTTATTTTATTAAAACCCGCAAAGCGTTTATCCCAATAATTAAAATATTTTATTTTACAAATTTATCTAAAAATTAATTCAAATGAATACGCGAAAACACTAACGTTTCTTTGACATTTGATAGACGTCATTTAATTTTAGGCCTGTTCGTCGAAAATTTGCTTGAGTTACGTTACGTTTCAGCATTATTTGTCAGGGTTGTTTAAATTGTTTAAAATTGAGAAAAAATTAAACTAGGCTTCAGGTTTAAGGAACTTCTTTAATTAGAGTCGGTTCTTTTGCTAAAATGAGTAGTGTTTAAAATTTTGCGCTTATGAGTTTGTTTCAGGTTAACTACACCCTGCTGTTATCACGATAAATTGCATTTGATTGTAGAAAAAGAGAGATCCATGAAAATTACATGTCTAATTCTTCATAGTAACTGGTACATACGAACTTATTCGGATGCAAGTCGGTACGGGTTGCAGTGTACCAAATGATTCGAAATTTGCTGTGCGTCGTGCGAGTATTTTAGACCAATACGAAAAGAAGTAGATCATATGCGTTGAAAAATAATCAAGTTGAAAATAAGGGACACCCTCAAGTATAGGTATCTAAATCGTGAATGCAAAACACTAATAAGAAAACTTATATTTTTTAATCACAAAAGTGCACATTATGCCTTTATTCTTTGTTTGTGATTATAGTTAGGTTTTATGAATAAGGCAAGTTATGCACTCTTGTAAGAAAATAATTGTGATAAACTGATAACAATCAAATTTAATCGAGAAGACGAGTCAAGTAGGTCTAGAAATTCTATGGCGCAAAATTTTAAACATTAAAAACCCATTCAAAATCAACTTTAAAATGAGCGTCGTGTCTAAAAAACAAATTTAGAATGAGAGTCGGCACTTTCTAAATTTTAAACGACATAAAGTATACTTTTACCTTAAAGAACTTATCTAACTTTAAAAGCAGCAAACCCCTTGTTTATCTTTTTAAAGTATACTTTATCGAGCTGTCATTTGTCATTTCATAACAAAAAAACAATGGGATAAAGTAGAAAAATTTTTCCCGAAGACGGAGAAGGACTCGACTTTCATACCAAACAAAGAAAAAAACATTTACACTAGCAACGCCTGCCATAAAGTCAGATTCACGTGGAATTTTCAGCAGCTCAAGAAAAACAAATGCTGGAATTTCGAGCTCCGGAATAAATGGCAGTATAGCACACAAGGTGGTAACTGGTAAGAGATTCGGGCGTCCTAGTAAATCTTCACAGTTCGGAGGATTTGGCTCATCTTCAAGTTTTTCAGGATCTTCTCGTTATCGTGTTCAATCGTCAAGAATACAGGGATCTTCTTCAAACTACGGTGGTGGTGGATTCCCTAACTCACGTCGAAGTAGTGGTAGTTTCAGGGGCTGTTTAGACGATATGCCGAATGCTTTCATAATTATTAAGAAAGAGTTTCCTTGTCAAGTGTGGATGAACGCATTCACTTGACGAACGTTGAATATGTCTGCCCCCCTTTTGCTGTATATTGTACTTTCATACGTCAAGAAATAAAGACACTGAAATTATAAAACTTTGAGAAAATTGTTTTAACTATTAATCATAGCTATCGAAAGAAACATTGGTCCTTGCACACCGGATTATTAATAAAAACAAATAATATATACAGTCCACGTGTTAACCAACAAAAGCAATAAAGGAACGACATCGCTTTTTGTACAGTGAAATTACAAAAACACACCAGTCAGTCCTGTTGCTTTACATCGAAAAGAGAGAAGACAATAAAGATCTGTCTTTCATAACCAGTTACCGGCAAAACCAGAATCTATTCTAGCCATGGAGCAGTATTCCATACACATTCAGCATAGTTCACCACTACATACCATCAACATCAACACGTGATCGCTTCAGACTGTCTTGAGAATTTAATTCTGTCATACCCACCATTTTATCAAAAAAATCTACAGCCATCAACCACAATATCCAGATCCAGATGTTGTACTACCCATCAACTACCTACACATAACCATCATATAATTATCATATTCGTTTATTAATTCATTTTGCTTGCGCTAATCAGGTGAGTGGTAAATTCAGTTTGTAATGTATATCTAAATAAAAAAAAAAAAAGAAAGTTTCATTACCTAGTAATATTCATTTACCTATAGAAAATCATTGCTTCTTCGATAAATAGTACATATACATATATACAAATCTTCAAAGTCCCGTTTACGTATATAAAACAAGTCAATACATATAGGAAGAGAACATTGCATATTTCGTATCACGTGCAACCCAAAGTTATTGCTGCTTTCATCCAACAATCTGTTTTTATTTACCTTTGCCTTAATTATACGTTAAAAGAAAAAAAAATTACTTTCTGATTCTCACTGAAAATTTTCAGTTGTGCTTAGCTATACTCTGAACTTAATCTCGTAAATAATTTGCCTTTCGTCATCTGCCCGGCTCTAATACGCACCAAAAAATCATGTCGCTACTACCTGATTTCATTTATGCTGCCGATCAGCTGGTTAAATACCACGCAGCAGCTAAACTTATTTCTGAGAAAGAAAACACACTTTCAATCTTGACGGCGCGGAAAAATGAGTTAAAAGAACTCTGGTGTATTGTAAAATCGTGTTATGAGAATTGTGCCCGATCAGGAGGCGTCGACGGAGAAGAGGATCTGGATATGAACATCATTGATGCGAAATTTCGCCTTTCAAACGAAACCTTTGTAAAATGTTATGCCCTTTTTCTTGATTGTAAAACTAAACTTTTACCTATACCAATTCAATTAACTAAAACATTGGCAGAAGAACCAAAAGTAGCTCACGCTGAATCTGAAACATCCTACCTTAAACTACCACCATGTGACACCGAATCATTTAAAGAAGATTATTTATCTTGTCCATCTTTTCGCGACATGTTTGACGCATTATATGGTCAACATCCAAAGCTTTGTAAGGTACAAAACTTTTCCATCTTCGCGCCAAGACAGAGGGCGAAGCACACAACATTGTTGCTAAATTTCCCCTCACGAACGCAAATTTTGATTTAGCATGGGAAGCTTCGCGATCCACGTATGAAAATACAAGATTACTAGTCAACAATCAAGTGAAGATTATTTTCAACTTACCGTATGTTCACGAAGAAACAGCACAATCGATCAAGCTTCTACAGCGGTCCATTGATGACTGCATCACCGCATTAAAAACCCATGGTGTCGATACTAATAAATGGGATCCAATCTTGATCTACGTTTGTTCCAGTTGGGAACAATTAAATAAATTTTTAAGTAACAGGTACCAAGTTCTTGAATCCATTTCAGATATTACAACGACTTCGGCTCCCGTGAATTTTTCTTCACCGGCTTTTAACAACAAATTACCTTCTAGGCAAAATAGGTTGATTAATACATAATATGTTACAAAGAGCAACTCATTTTCATGTCAGCTGTGCTCAGCACATAATCCTATCCGCCTTTGTCCCGAATTCAAAAACATGAACGTCCCTTCTAGGGTTGAATTCGTAATGAAAAATGGGATGTGTCTTAATTGTTTGGCTTATAATCACCAAAAACGCGAGTGTATCAGTCGATTTAGTTTCACACACTGCCAAACGCGACATAATTCCTTACTCCATCCAGAGAATATATCTACTAACAATTCTTATGTATCACAGTGTGTAGGTATTGTTAACAAAGGGGAATCCGACATACCGAAGGAATCAATCCAACTTACTGTCCCACCAAATGAATCCGTTAAAAATAAGAATAGTTTTTTCACAGTCAATCACCAACGAGTGCTTCTTGCAACGGCTTTAGTCAGAATTATTTCATTAGGTATATCGTATACAGTTTGGGCGTTAATAGACCCTGCCTCAGAGGTTTCGTTAATTTCTGGAGCAACCCAACAGAGACTAAGTCTACCGTTTGAACGCACAGACTCAACTGTTTCGGGAATAAGCGCATCATTTGGCGCTTCAGTCAAAAAAATGCACATTCTTTTTGACCAATCAAGATAATCCACCAATAAAAATTACTGCTAAGGCCCTAGTATTCAATAAAGTTGCCTCCAATCAACTAAAAAATATTCAACTTGCTGATCCAACCTACCTCCAATCATCCCAAATAGATTTGCTAATCGGGGCTGATATATATCCCTCCATAATACTCCATTCTTCCACAGACCCCACTATCTGACGATGACAAATACTGTGAAAACCTCTATCAGAATAGTACCTACCGCCGCCGTAACGATGGTAGGTACGTCGTACGACTACCTTTAAAACCAGACTTTCCTTCGAAACTATCTCTCGGCTATTCTCGAAATATTGCTCTAAAAACATTCCTTCGTAATGAAAAGACTCTAACTAAGAATCCGGTTTTTCGGGATGAATACAATTCAGTCATCACCGAATACAGTTCATTAAATCATATGAAATCTACAAATCCAGAAGAGCATTTTATCAACGGTACAGTGTCTAGCTTTTATCTGCCGCATCACGCAGTAATCAAGCCAGATAGCTCATCAACAAAGATTCGCGTAGTTTTTAATGGTTCCAACCAGTCAAGCAATGGAACAAGTTTGAACGATGTTTTGTTGACGGGTCCAAGATTACAGCGGGATCTTACAGCTTTGATCCTACGATGGCGGTTTTATAAGTACGTTTTCAATGCAGATATTGAAAAAATGTACCGTCAGATATTGGTACATCCTGATCCGTTTTTCAACGAATTCTGTTTCGGAACTCCGAGAAAGATACGATCGAAACGCATGAACTACAAACTGTTACGTTTGGTATCAATTGTGCCCCTTACTTAGCGCTAAGGACATTAAAACACTTGGCCACTGAAGGAGTTGAAAGATTTCCGTTAGCCACTTCAATAATTCAACAAGAGTTTTATGTGGATGATGTGTTATCTGGTGCTCATGATTTAAATACAGCAAGGGCTGCACAAATTCAACTAATACATGCTCTTAACACTGCAGGATTCCATCTCCGAAAATGGACTGCTAACTCACCATTTCGTTTAGAACATTTACCACGGGAGCACGTTTTAAATGAATTCTTTCTTAATCTTGAGGATTGAAGCTTTAGGAATGCGTTGGAATGCCAAGGGAGATTTCTTTTACTTTATTATTAAATCTCCAACATTCTTAGATTCCCTAACCAAAAGGGAAATACTGTCACAAATAGCCCGATTGTTTGACCCCGCCGGATGGCTGGCCCCTGTTCTCATTGCTTCAAAAATAATTATGCAGCAAACATGGATCGATAAAGCCGGTTGAGATGAAAAGCTTCCTACCAACCTATGCTCTAAGTGGTTGTCCTTTGCCGAAAATATGTCGGCTATCCAACGGATTCGAATACCACGCTGGGTTAATTATAATCCCTCACTTACAACACAGCTGCACGGATTTTGTGACGCATCGGAAAGAGCTTATGCAGCAGCTCTATACATTCGAGTGGTGTTCCCCGATGGATCGTCTGAAGTTCATCTTTTATGCGCAAAAACAAAAGTTGTTCCAGTTAAGTCTCTTACCTTACCACGCCTTGAACTGTGCGGGGCAGTTTTGCTTTCAAAGCTGGCCAAAGTTTACTTACCTGAGTTTCCTCTTCGTGTCGACCAATTATTTCTTTGGACGGATTCATCTATTGTGATTTCCTGGCTGCAAAAGCCACCATGATCGTGGAAATCATTTGTTGCAAATAGAACTGCACAAATAACTGAGAATGTGGGATCGGCCCAATGGAAACATGTACACTCTTCTGACAACCCGGCTGATCTTGTTACTCGTGGAATATCAGCATATGAGTTACGTACATGCACCTTATGGAAGGGTCCTGTTTGGCTTGCTAACCATGAATCTCTGTGGCCCAGGAGTCATCCAAGGTCTCCTCCTGAAGAACTCTTAGAATATAAACCAGCAGCCACCTCATTCGTTACTCAAGTAAGCTCTGCTATTTTAGAAAGATTTTCGTCATATCCGCGTGCCCTACGCGTAATTGCGCTTATATTCCGATTTTACAATAGATGTTCTAAAAAACAAAAAGATTTTCCAGCCGACCTAACATCGTCCGAATTTAATTCAACAAGAGTTTTATGTGGATGATGTGTTATCTGGTGCTCATGATTTAAATGCAGCAAAGGCTGCACAAATTCAACTAATACATGCTCTTAACACTGCAGGATTCCATCTCCGAAAATGGACTGCTAACTCACCATTTCTTTTAGAACATTTACCACGGGAGCACGTTTTAAATGAATTCTTTCTTAATCTTGAGGATTGAAGCTTTAGGAATGCGTTGGAATGCCAAGGGAGATTTCTTTTACTTTATTATTAAATCTCCAACATTCTTAGATTCCCTAACCAAAAGGGAAATACTGTCACAAATAGCCCGATTGTTTGACCCCGCCGGATGGCTGGCCCCTGTTCTCATTGCTTCAAAAATAATTATGCAGCAAACATGGATCGATAAAGCCGGTTGAGATGAAAAGCTTCCTACCAACCTATGCTCTAAGTGGTTGTCCTTTGCCGAAAATATGTCGGCTATCCAACGGATTCGAATACCACGCTGGGTTAATTATAATCCCTCACTTACAACACAGCTGCACGGATTTTGTGACGCATCGGAAAGAGCTTATGCAGCAGCTCTATACATTCGAGTGGTGTACCCCGATGGATCGTCTGAATTTCATCTTTTATGTGCAAAAACAAAAGTTGCTCCAGTTAAGTCTCTTACCTTACCACGCCTTGAACTGTGCGGGGCAGTTTTGCTTTCAAAGCTGGCCAAAGTTTACTTACCTGAGTTTCCTCTTCGTGTCGACCAATTATTTCTTTGGACGGATTCATCTATTGTGATTTCCTGGCTGCAAAAGCCACCATGTTCGTGGAAATCATTTGTTGCAAATCGAACTGCACAAATAACTGAGAATGTGGGATCGGCCCAATGGAAACATGTACACTCTTCTGACAACCCGGCTGATCTTGTTACTCGTGGAATATCAGCATATGAGTTACGTACATGCACCTTATGGAAGGGTCCTGTTTGGCTTGCTAACCATGAATCTCTGTGGCCCAGGAGTCATCCAAGGTCTCCTCCTGAAGAACTCTTAGAATATAAACCAGCAGCCACCTCATTCGTTACTCAAGAAAGCTCTACTATTTTAGAAAGATTTTCGTCATATCCGCGTGCCCTACGCGTAATTGCGCTTATATTCCGATTTTACAATAGATGTTCTAAAAAACAAAAAGATTTTCCAGCTGACCTAACATCGTCCGAATTTAATTTTGTCAAAACCCGGTTAATTCTTTTGACCCAGCAGGAATTCTTTGATAGGGAAAGGAAATCTCTTTCAAATGGAAATCCAGTACATCCCAAAAGCACTCTTCTCTCTTTGAATCCAATGATGGATCCCAATCAATTACTTCGCTTAAATGGGCGACTATCAAATTCTGACCTTCAATTCAATGAACGGCATCCAATAATAATACCATATTCTTCTCTTTTCGCAAATCTAATTATACAATTCATACACCAAATATCTATACATGGCGGCAATTCACTGATGCTGCGTCTGGTCCGCCAGGAGTTTTGGATTCCTAAAGCAAAAAACTTTATTCGATTTTGTATTTTGAAATGCAAAATTTGTATCATACTCAAAAAAAGGTCTCAAGAGCAAATAATGGCTGCTCTTCCTGCCGAACGGAGTAATTTTTCTGTTCCCTTCTCTTACACTGGTATTGATTTTGCTGGGCCATTCGACATTAAATCGACTTTCGGTCGGAACCAAAAAACTACCAAAGGATACGTGTGTGTATTTGTATGCTTTTCCACTAAAGCCATTCATTTAGAGGTTGCAAGTGATCTTTCTACTCGAGTTTTCCTTGCGGCGTTCGCTCGATTTATTTCAAGAAGGGGGCTTCCAAAAGAAGTTTTCTCCGATCACGGAACAAACTTCGTTAGAGCAGATGCAGCCATACGGCGGGATTTGTAAACTTTACTCGCATCAGTACCATCTCAAACCAGTTCCTTATATTCCATACAAGGATTTACATGGAGTTTCAATCCCCCTGGAGCACCACATATGGGTGGTTTATGGGAGGCGGGTGAAAAGTTTTAAAACACATTTCAGAAAAGTCGCTTCAAACACGAAATTCTCGTTTGAAGAATTCTGCACTCTGCTCTGTCGAATCGAAGCCTGCTTAAACTCACGCCCGCTCACTCCTATGTCTGATAACCCAGATGATATGTTGGCGCTTACTCCAGGCCATTTCCTCAGAGGGGGTCCACTGTTAGCTCTCCCAGAACCGAATATCTTGGAAAGTTCGTTGTCGTTGATTAACCGTTGGGAAAAAATTAAATATCTGCAGCAGAAATTTAGCATTCGATGAATGGCGTTTGGGGCGCGTTGTAAAAATTCATACCGGACCAGATTGTAGGGTAAGAGTAGCAGTAATCCGAACACAATTGGGTGAAATCACTCGGCCTGTTGCTAAACTGTGTGTATTGCCATCTTAACCAAATAAAGGGCTGACTTTAGTTTTTGCTAAAATTTAATTAACACATTTTAGATGAAGTATCTATAAACTTGAACTTGAAGTTGTTATTATTGATGTAAACGATTTTTGATTAATGACGTTTGAAATTTGAATCGATACCAAATTTTCGTTGAAGCATTGATTTAATTTTTTTTGTGAATGAAATTAAAAGGAAAAAATAAACAAAGTAAAACGAAGTGAATCTTAACTGAATTTAATTTAATCTTTATTTAAAACTTGTGTTATATAACAAGATATATAATTTTTGGCATTTAAAACTTATTTGGTATAATAAACTATGTAATTTTTGGCACTCAGCCAAGGGGGGCGGTAATGTTTAGACGATATGCTGAATGCTTTCATAATTATTAATGTCGAATTCCTTTGAAATAACAAGTTGACTTTTTTCGGACTAAAGTCGCTTTTTTCGGACTAAAGTTGCTTTTTTTCCGAAAATCATGATCCATAGACAAGAAAAAGTTGCTTTCTTTCCCCTCAGATCAACTTTTCTTGAATCTCGATTTGATAGCAAGATTCACACATATTTTCACACATCCTTAACAGATTTGATTTCTTCTGTCAGACGAGCAGTTTAATTATGTAGTTTGGTTTATTTTAATATAGATTTCTCAAATAAAATAATTTTAAAATAATCTATTGGACGTGAAACTTGTTGTTAATAGCGCAATATGTTAATAAAGTGAACTTAAGTGAAATGTTTAGATCGCGTCTATAAAATATACACCACACAATTACAGAAAAAAAGCAACTTTGTTTTTTCAACATCCATAGGAAGGAAAAAAAGTCAACTTTTCCGATCAAATCTGAAAAAATCAAAGGGATTCGACATAAGGAAGAGTTTCCTTGTCAAGTGTGGATGAACGCATTCACTTGACGAACGTTGAATATGTCTGCCCCCCTTTTGCTGTTTATCCCTTTCCGGGGTAAATTGATTTTTGGATTTAAGGAAGCCTGAGATTATTGTACTTTCATACGTCAAGAAATAAAGACACTTATATTATAAAACTTTGAGAAAATTGTTTTAACTATTAATCATAGCTATCGAAAGAAACAGGGACTCTTCAACCAATATTCGCTCACACCAGTGCACTTATTTTATTAAAACCCGCAAAGCGTTTACCCCAATAATTAAAATATTTTATTTTACAAATTTATCTAAAAATTAATTCAAATGAATACGCGAAAACACAGACGTTTCTTTTACATTTGATAGACGTCATTCAATTTTGAGCCTGTTCGTCGAAAATTTGCTTGCGTTACGTTACGTTTCAGCATTATTTGTCAGGGTTGTTTAAATTGTTTAAAATTGAAAAAAAAAATAGACTAAGCTTCAGGTTTAAAGAACTTCTTTAATTAGATTCGGTTCTTTTGCTAAAATGAGTAGTGTTTAAAATTTTGCGCCTATATGTCTATGACTGTCTTTTTGTCTGTTTCCAGTCTGCTTGTATTAGAACTTACATACAACTTCCCTAAAAAAAATTCAATCGATTTTCTGTAACTTTGGTTTGTAGATTTTGAGGATCATTCCTTGTATGAGAACCTGAAATTGTTTTGATTGATATTAACCGTTTTTTGATTTCCTGAAAAATAAAATTATTTTGCATACAAAAGCTGACATAAGCTCAGAAATACAAGATATGAGACTGAGATAAAGCTTTTACGTATACCAACCATACCTATAGCTTAGTTACATAAAATAATAGAAACAGTGTTAGATAGAAATGAAAAACTTTGAGTAAGAGACAATTTGTTTTTTGGGTTTCCACCTTGCTTGGCTTGACCCGACTGCTTTTATATTTTTACCGCTATTTTCACTGGCAATAATTTTTCTACTTAGTTGAAATTATTTTCATTTACTATTTAATATTTTGAATGTAGTACCTATATAGTATTTGTATTATAAGAAAAACATACGGTATCGTATATATAAAATCGATTTGTTTTTTATTTACAATTTAAATTAAAATTTATTGTTATGTAAATATTTTAAAAATAGATAGGTTCATTTTAATTAAGATAAAAATGGGTACACATTATTTAGGTATAGTTCGTTAGAATATTATTATTGGTGCTAAAATAACAATTTGAGTTTGAATAAAAGTCGTACCATTTACTTTTCGTTCATAAAAAGCCGTCTAGAGTCCGCAGAAAAAAATATATTTCCTATGGCGAAGTCATTTGCCTCTTTGCCCAAAAATAAAAAATTCAACTTTTGTGAACAGAAGATGCAACGTGTACCTATGTACCTACCTATACGCTTCAAGGAATGAGGTAAGGAAATTAAAAAAAAATCAAATACAGACGATACAACAACCCACACAAAGAAAAAATAAAATGACTAGCATTTTACGTATGATCGTCAACATAAAGGTACCTACCTACACAAAAGAGACAACAAAAAAAAAAAGCAACGACAAAAACAAGAACGGAAAAGAGGTAATAAATTACTGCAAAAATCCGTAAATATCAGTTGGATTATTTTTTGAGCCCAACTTGCTTCTCGTTGCCTGAGTAGAATTTCACATGCTTCGCTACTTTTATCGTTTATTTGTTTTGCATCCTTATAGCCTTATAGCTTTATAGGTAGGTACTTAAATGGGGTAAGTGGAGGAGGAATTGTACTTAGGTATTTGCTTGCGTAACCAATGCATGCTAACATTGATAATATAGCTATAGTATATATTTTTTTGTTAGGTTAGTAACATTTGATAGCAATTATAGTAGTCTAAGAGCCGGCGGCAAAAAAATTTAACGTTATTTCATTAAAAAAAAATTTAGTAGGTAGGTATGATTATACAGTTTGAATATAAATAAACATTAACAGAATTGTCTGCCACTTATCTGTTGGTGGAGAAGCTGTCGGTGGAGGGATAAAGGCTTCAAAAAATTATACCAAACACGTGATTTCATCAAAGCTGATTTTTGGTTTGATGACGTTTACTAATGTTTTATATAACATATCCAAACGGCAGACAAATTGGGTGACACGTAAGCGTCATCAAACCAAAAATCAGCTTTGATGAAATCACGTGTTTGGTCTAATTTTTTTGAAGCCTTAAGCCCCCCACCGACAGCTATTCCACCAACGAATAAGATACTAAAATGAACGAATAATGATACTAAAAAAATTGCTCTCCGACTATGGTTACAATACAGCCAAACTTCATAAGAAAACAGAAAAATCATCAAAGTACCTACAACCTACTTAATTGAGTAGAAAGAAACTATGCCTATTGGGAAATTTCTGAAAACTCACTAAGGTTCATATACCTTACCATCTTTTTCATCCACGAATTGGATTTTTCAACCATTTTTATAGAGTTAGATAGATTCAAAAATAAAAAAATCAAATGACTTAATCGCTGCATCGAAGGACACATTTTTCTTTAAGAAGAGTATCTTGATATTTTGAAAATGTTTTTCAAAACTGTAAACAGTGTGAATTTTTTTAGGCGTGAATTTTTTTATTTTGTTTCATTGTGTTGTTAAACACTTTTCTTTTTATCAAAAACCGCTAAGAGTCCAATCGACAGGTTATGAAAAAATGGGGTTAAGTGAAAAAAGGTAGGTGATCAATGAAATTTTAGGATGATGTTTAGGGAAGGTTAATTAACATTTTCTTCAGTTTTTGACATTGCTAAAAGAGGGAGGGGAAAAAATGCAAAATTTTCGATATTTTTCCAGTTTTTCCTCCATAGCTTTTTACTTGCGATTATAGTTATAGTTATGCATTCGTGCAAAAAAAAAAAAAAAAATTGAGACAACAATCAAACATGACATTGCGATGTTGGCGAAGACAAAAAAAGTGGGTCTTGAAATTCTGTCTGTCTGTCTGTCTGTATGTCAGTCTGTATGTATCACAACTACAGCCTAAACGGCTCAACCGATTTACTTCAAATTTGGTATGTAGGTAACGTAGATCATTCTTTAGAGGAGAAATTGAAGTTTTATTTAGCTCAAAAAATAACGGTACCTGCCATATAACGGTTTTGGGTAAGGTTAATTATCTCGAAAACGGCTGCAACGATTTTTTTGAAAAAAATTACTGATTTGATTTCCTTATGTAAAATCGCAAAAAAAAAACGCGTTAATTGATTTTAAAACAATTTTTTTTAGAAAGTTCTAGGTGACTTGAACAAGTTTCAATAGCATTATTTTGCAAAAAATCTTAATTTTAGTTTTAATTAATTTTTTTGTAAATTCAATATTTGGAAAACGGCTTGACAAAAAAAAATTATTTTCGATGCGTAAAATTCGAACAATAAAGCAGTTAAAAATGGCGTTCTTTAAATTTGTTAAAAATCTTTTTTTATGAAAAATGTTAAGTAAACATCGATTTATATTAAAACCGATCTTTTTTAAAATTATTTTTTTGCTTAACTTATATTCAGGCAACAAAATTTTCTGCACACTTTGATTTTGGTTTGATTATTTGTAAAAAGGAGTCTTAGCACTTTTGTGAAAAAATCATGATTTTTTTCCTTTGCCTGTATTCAAAAAAAATATAATATTTAATTTAATTTAAAAAAATATTTTTGTGGCAACTTGCCACAAGAACAAGTACGTGCGACCCAGTCGTGTACCACAAGAGCAAGTTCGTGCGACCCAGTCATGCACTTTGTTTTCTTACGCTCTTCGACAAAAGCGTTCAAGTATGTTTTGTAGAACACCTAATTTTCTACAATATTGATAATCTAAGCATTTTTGTATGTCACTTGATTACCAAGTTATGACGATCCAAAAAAGTGAAAATCTTCAAAAAGTATAATTTTTCAAATTTTACAAGAAGATTAAAAAATAAGCAAAATTCCACAGTTTTTCTTCTCTTATTTTACTTTTTCCTTACGCAGTTAAAAATTTGAGGGTACTTGTATTACAGACGTATTCAATACACTTTTGATTGAATATTACTGTTTCATGAATATTAAAAATTTTTTCTAATTATTTCGTAATACATTCAAATATTTTGTATTTGTTTATTTGTAATACCAAAGAGATTAAAATGCAATCCAACTGATTAAAATATAACACTTTAATATTAAATAGTAAACGAACGAATCAAAATATAATACTTTAATATTAAAATATAAACCTGAATTATTAAAATGTAATGCTGAAGAACCTATTTACCTATTAACAACACAGTTTATGCAAAAGCAACTGATTGTATTTAAACTAATGATCCTTCTATGGCATCTACAGCTGTGAAAGTGTTGACGTGTTGACGATTTTCTCAGTATAAAAATTAATTTCCAAATGTGTTCAATTGAATAAAATTCATTTATACTGAGTGCACTCATTGCATAATTTTTACTGGCAATTTGTCAAGAAAAGTTAAAAGGCAAGTTAGCCTAGTGAGAAGCGTGTCATCTCCCTGAGGAAGCCATAGACATTTATACCACACTGTTCAACAACACATTGAATAATGCATATTATTCAGTGAGTTGGAAGACAGATGTGGTCCATCCTCTCCCCAAAAAGGGAAAGGACAGCTCCAATCCGGCAAATCTTCGGTCGATAAGTCTTCTTCCAAGTATCAGTAAAGTATTCGAAAAGATTCTGAATAGAGCTCTGTTCAAGTGGGCTGATTACAAAAATATTATTCCAGATAATCAGTTTGGCTTTAAGGCGGGGCATGACACTATTCATGCCGCGTCTAAGTTAGTTTCTGATGTTCAATGGAACAAAGCGAAAAATCAATGCACAGGTGCCGTTCTGGTTGATTTAGAGAAGGCTTTCGACACCGTATGGTTAGAGGGTCTTTATCTGAAGCTAACTATATTTGGCATAAATAAATCACTGTTATATATGCTTCATGACATGCTCAATTGTAGAAAGTTTGTTGTCAAGAGTGGCAATGTAATTTCTACCACAACTTTTGATATTAAAAATGGTCTACAGCAAGAAGCTGTAAACTCGCCGATTCTTTTTAGTATTTACACCAGCGGCAGCGGTCTGATAGGTTGTATAACTCATTCAATTGCGTATGCCCATGATTTTGTTGCGTACAGGACGGGTCCAAAAGTGGAAGTCATCAGAATTCTTTTGCAGCGTGACTTTGAGAAGATTCAGCAATATTGTGATCACTGCAAGTGATAAATTAACTTCCAGAAATCAGAAACTATCTTGTTTAGAACCCCTTTGTCTAGGGCTTCTAGGTATAGAAATAAGAACTGGAGAAATCTAGTGATCGTTGGACCAGCTATAGATAACTTTTTAATCAAGCTGATTCGGGGTCACATTGCAAGAGCGATGACCTCGACCAATGGACTTACTTTTGGGGCTTAGTACCCCCATGATGAGTATAGTGAAAGTGTACGTCTTAACGGTTTCATCCCGCCCGAGACATAGATTGGTGGTTCCGTTAATCTACCACGTGGGCCGTAGGACTGTGGATCGGCGACTCCTTTACGATCGGGACGTCGGCTCTGGTAACAGAGCAGAACGTCTGCTTCAGGAGAGATGTGCCCCTTCGGGACAGAAAGGACTTAGTTAAGCAAGTCAAAAAAAATCTGGTCTTTGAGTGACCACCAATAATATTGAAAATTGACCACATTGTTGCTTTGGCCGACTTAAATAGTTCTAAGTTAAATATAGGTAGAGTAGGTAGAACAGTGACGGTGGCACAAAAAAAAAGTACATAAGTAAATGTATTTGTATGTGGGTACTTGCGGTTGCCAATATATATGTATGTATATGTATGTGTATGGGCGTACGTGAGTGTGCATATGCGTATGCAAAAAAAAAAATGCTGGTGTCTGTTCTAGTTTTTAAGTTATTTTAAGTAGTTTCAATTAGATATAATGTAGTTTAAGTTAGTTTTATTTAGTTATAACGTAGCTTAAAGGTAGTTTTATTAAGTATAATTTAGCTTTAATTAGTTTTATTTAGGTAAAGGGTAGCTTTAAATTTTATAAAAAAATAAAAAAAAAATTATATAGAAAATGAGGTTTTTTTAATTAATTTTCTCGTTAGTTTTAAGTAATCATGAATTTTAAATATAAGTTATTTTATGTCGAAAGGCATTGTTTAAGTATAGTTTTAGTTTAATTTAGAGCGCCTGCATGGGGCCAGTAACTTAGTTAAGTTAATATGTAAGCTAGTTGGTTAAGATTTTTTTGTCTAGCATTAAGATAGATATAAGGAAATGAAAAAATAAAAAAATGAATTAAAATGCAAAAGCGTGGCCGACGACAGATTGAAAGGTCGTGGGTTTGAGCCCCACCCTGGTCAGGGCTTTTTTTTAAATAATCTTTGGGAAAAAGAGAAGGCGTATTATCAGATACAAGCCACACTTCATAAATCGTGCCGATAGGAGCACTTGAGCTAAGTTGGCTCAGGCCTCCACTCAAGCCAAAATGCAGGGGCATATAGAAAGCTCCTCCTATTAGGATAAAGACACAAAAAACAATGACTATGATCATGAGGACGATAATGAAGCAGAGGCTGACGACGAAATCGCCAAAGAAGCAAACAACGATACCGTTAAGAAGACATGTGAGCAAAACGTCGCTGAGGTTGATGCCGAAGACATTGCATACATGTCCGTAGAAGGGGAGGGGCACTACGTGAGTGGCGAGCTGGTAGACCTTTCACCTCCAGAGTCAGAAAATAAGGAAGAAACAATAGAATTGCTGTAAGAGCAGCAGAAAACGAAGCAGCCGACACAGAAACTGCAGCCCCAGCATCGTCTTCATCAGACGCGGAAACTACAGCCCCACAACTGCAAGCACAGCAACACCAAAAACAGCAACAACAACAGCAACAAAAACAAATACAACAACAATTACAACAACCACTTCAACAACGACAACAACAAAAAACACAGAAGCAACAACAGCAGCAAAAACTACAACAGCAGCGACAACAGTCACAACAGCAGCAGTCACAACAGCAGCAGCAACAGCAACAGCCACAAGCAAAGAAAGGTAATATGCCACCAATTAATACCTTTAAAATAGAATTAAAAGACACAATATAATTATGTAAGTCGGCCATAGGCAACAATTTTATTATTAAAAGGTTGAACGCAGACCGACACGCTATTTATTGCTATTCGGTCAAGCATTATAAAAAAGTTAAAGATCTCCTGTCACAAACGAAGACAGAATATTACAGTTTCACCCCGAAGGAAGACAAGCTCCAAACAGTCCTCCTGGAGGGTATCGAATTCTCAACGTATCCGCAGGCGCTTTTAGCTAAGCTCTGCCAAGTGGCGAGCGATGATCTCGATTTTATACCGTTTTCTCGATCAGACCGTTTTCCACAGTTAAGGCCAGAAGGGAGAAACGAAATTTACCTTTCTTCTTCGTTCAAGTTGAGTGGTTTAAGGAGTATAACCGTCTTTAACTACCAAACTGTAAGATGGGAAAAATTAAATAGTCAGAGAGACATGCTTCAATGCATGAACTGCCAAGGATACAACCACGTGGCAGCAAACTGTGGTATGGATCCAGTTTGTTTCAAGTGTGGAGATTCCCACAAGATAGGTGAATGTAAACTCGGTAAAGAGAAGGTCGAAGACATGTACCAGTTAAAGTGTGCACTTTGCCGAGGCTCCAGGCACCCTGCAAAGTATCGGAAATGTCCGAAGTTTCAAGAAATGAAAAAAACAAAGCCCAAAAGAAGACAGTAGAGGTAAAACGCCCAGAAGTACGTACACTCATAATATCTGTTAACCCCAAAATCTCCTACGCCCAGATGGCATCCGAAAGGGCAACAACTATACAGCCTCAGCCACAGGTAGCCAAACAGGCCCATGTGCCCACGGCTCCTGTGCCAGAGGCAGATCTGATGCAAGTGTTGCTGACCATACATGGTCAGTTAACCGACGTGCAAAAACAGATCAGGGAGCAGGCGGCTAGGGTGGATTACCTCTACTCTCTACTCTATTCTGCTGGCAACGCGAAATGGTTAAAGGTGCGCTGCCTGAGCGACCCTTTAAGATCCTAGCTGTGAATGTGAATTTGCTGATTAGGACCGAACGTATAGCAAACTTTTTTCATTTGCTGCAAGACCAAAGTCCTAATGTGTTTACGGCTAGCGAAACTAAGCTAAACCAGAAACACAAAATGACTAATAAAAATTACAATATCGTAAGAAGGGATCGGCCCAACTCCTCTCAAGGGGGGTGGGGTCGCAATCTTCATACGAAAGAGCATTGAACATAAAGTTATATACAAGTCTGCATTGTTTGCATTCCTCTTTAGCAAGGGAAAAGAATGTACACAATAACGGTGTACGTATCTGACGCACCTCAGCTGGCTAATTTTATCGCAGAGCTCGAAAAACTTTTTGAATGCTTGAGGCAGGGGACTTGAACGCCAAACATGTAGATTGGGGAAATTAAGTACAAAATTCTAGAGGGAACCATATTTTTAATTGGATGGGATGATACAGTGTTGAGTGTAGGATGGACCTTCTGGCTACAGATAGACCGTCATTTCCGAGAAGTAGTAGTTTTCTGGATCTTTTACTGCTTGACTCACGACTACTAGACGCAACAAATCAACTGACAAGAAACTGTTTACGAACGACAGTGATCACTGCAGACTTGTTACCGTAATACAGCTTCCAAGTTGAGGAATTGGATGAATATGTGCCAGCGCCCTCTTACAGTTTCAGTAAGACGCCTTGGCCACGCTTCTCCAACTCCTTGGCAAGAGAAATACGTTCCGATGACATTTCTCCATCAAATGACATGAACTTGACGAACGTCGAGATCGTCAGGTACCTGTATCAAATGGAAACGACAATAAAACGAACAATTGACATAACAATCCCATACTATAAGGAACAAGACCCTACTGATTTATAGAAAAACGTGACAATCGACGCACTACACCGAAAAAAAGTGGACTGCTTACTAGATTGAAACTTCTTTACAGACGTTTCACGGATACACGTGATCTGAAGATTAGGACTTTGAAGTCGTCGATCAAAAAACTTCCATGTCGTAAACTCCAGAGGACAACAGATAACGAAGACGTACTCTCAATTGCGGGAAAAGATCCGGAGGGTGCCGTTTTCGATGATAACTTTTTTATGATAGAAGTTCCTCAGGAAAAGGTAGAAGCTGTAGGGGCTGCTTTCCCGCAAGTGTATAAGGTGAATGCTAGCAATCGTCCGAATCATGACCTGGAGAACAGAGCCTTGCTGCACAATTTCTATCTTGGAAATAACATAATGCAATGGCGATCTGAGAATACTGGTTTCACCGGGTTCAATGAAGAAAATTTAACAAACGCCACCATCGCCGTGCGAAATGGACGCAGTTCATTGTTAATTTTGAAGGTAGAACGTTAATTTTTTAAACATTAAAGAAAAAGAAATCTGTGGGGGTCGGTGGTATACCCAACATTGTGTTACGACATCCCCCTGAGGATGCCATAGACATTTATACCACACTGTTCAACAACGCATTGAATATTGCATATTTCCAGTGAGTTGAAAGACAGCTGTGGTCCATCCTCTCATCAAAAAGGGAAAGGACAGTTCCAATCCGGAAAATCTTAGGTCGATAAGTAAGGTATTCAAAAAGATTCTCAATATAGCTCTGTTCAAGTGGGCAGAACACAATAATATTATTCCAGACAATCAGTTTGGCTTTGAGGCGGGCATGACATTATTCATGCCGCGTCTAAGTTAGTTTCTGATGTTCAATGGAACAAAGCGAAAAATCAATGCACGGGGGCCGTTCTGGTTGATTTAGAGAAGGCTTTCGACACCGTATTGTTAGAGGGTCTTTATCTGAAATGAACTAGATTTGGCATAAGTTAACGCATAAGTTAGATTTGTCATAAGTTAACACATCTACCACAACTTTTGATATTAAAAACGGTCTACGGCAAGGAGCTGTGAACTCGCCGATTCTTTTTAATATTTACACCAGCAATCTGATAGGTAGTCTAACTCATTCAATTGCGTATGCCGATGATCTTGTAGCGTACAGAACGGGTCCAAAAGTTGAAGTCATCAGAATTCTTCTGCAGCGTGACTTCGACAAGATTCAGCGATATTGTGATGCCTGGAAGTTAAAAATTAACTTCCAGATGTCAGAAACTATCCTGTTTAGAACCCCTTTGTCTAGGGCTTCTAGGGATACAAGAAAGAACTGGAGCAATCAAGTGATCGTTGGACCAAGTGGACATCCACTGGCGAGTAAGGATGTGGTAAATACCTTGGCATCTGGTTAGATCAGTATCTATATTTCAATCGACATGTAGATGCTGCTCTGGCCAGAGCTAGGGGAGCCTTTGGATTGACAAGACGGTTGTTTTAAAGCAGCCGCCTTGACAGCAGGGTAAAGGTGATTTGCTACATGGCTCTTATCCGGCAAATGATTGCCTTTGGGTGCCCTGTGTGTTTCAAGGGTGCCCCATCTAAAATGGAAAAGATTCGGGTGTTTGAGAGGCAGTGTCTTAGATGCTGCCTTGGATTACATAGAAGACCAGAGTTGGAGTACACACATTACCATGCCAACGAGGTTCTATACAACAGGGCCAATATAAACAGGATAGATAACATATTATGTATATGATGTGACCTTTGGTTTATCAACTTTTTGAATTAATAAGTGGGCTTCAGGTCAAAAAATGAAACAAAGTTAATTTGTGTTCGACGTTTCGTCCATGAATATGGACATCATCAGGAAAGATGTAAATATGTAAGCTGCACTTACAAGTAAAATCAAAACTTTATAATGAAATAGGAAACAAATAAAACACATATTCTCCTTGATTGTAGTTGTCAGCGAGCTTTTTTCCCTCTTTTCTCAAACAGATGTTTGTACTGTGGGCTAACGTTCTCCATATCTGTACGTCTGTTGATTGTATTGTCGGCATTAATGATGTGAAGAGTTTCAATTATCATTCTCTTATTTGGGTTCTCTTCGCGTTGTAAAATTTTTGTGTCGTCGTAGTTTGGGGAATGCTGAAGTGTGATGCAGTGTGCTGCCAGTGCTGTCTTCTGTGGTGCGTTGTTTTTAATGTCAGATTTGTGTCCTGATAATCTTTTTTTAAGTTTTTGTTACTTAAAAAAAAAAAAAAAAAAAAAAAAAAAAAAAAAAAAAAAAAAAAAGATTATCAGGACAAAAATCTGACATTAAAAAATGGATGTTCTGAAAATGGATAAGTAGGGAGTAGTAGAGAATCGAATTGAAACGTTTACCGGTAACCCCAACCGGTAAAAAATAACCTCGCGAAACGAAAACGTAAAGCTTTTACCATTGAACACAATATGCACATTGTGCAGAAAAATATTTGTGTATGTTTTGGTGAAAACTAAAGTTGAAATCGATGTTTTGGTGAAAATAAAGTCGACAAGTTTTTATTTTAGTGAATAAAATATTTGTTAATGAGAAAAAAAGTGTTAAAAGAGGAATTGTGACCGTGTTAAAATGCTTCTTTTTTCGAATTGTATTAACTCAGGGTTAGTAAACCATTTATTTAGATTTTTCGAAAAGTTGATTTTATTTTAAAGTAGCAAAAAGCTACAAAGTGTCTTTTGAGATTTTCAAGTTCATAAGAAAACACATCCGGTCACTTTTCGAAAGTTTATTTTATTTTAATGGCAGCAAAAAGCTAAAAAGTGTCTTTTGAGATTTTCAAGTTCATAAAAAAACACATCCGGTCACGATTCCTCTCTTTCAATAGGAATAACAAATTTACTTAGGTTAAAACCCCTTAGAATCTTCACCAAGAATAATTTATTTCCACCGTCGTTTTCGACGGGTTTTCAGCTTGTTTGTTTATATTGACCAGCTAACTGACATTTTATCTTCTTGTAAGACACGTGCTCTTTGAATCAATCCTCCCTTTAATGAGAACTTACTGTTTGACCTACTGGAATAGTATATTTATAAATACGAAATACAGAAAATGCTTGTAGTTTTCAATAAAAGATCTTTTAAATATCGAGTGCAATAATCATACTTTCACCAAAACGATGCTTAAAATGACTGGTTAAATTTTTCATTGAAACCCCCAAACCCCAATCACCCCTCCTACGCATGAGCCTGGCCGGTCATTAAGTAATTATAGTTCTTCAAGATATTTCTTTATCGGTGTTTTCATAACGTCAAAACTGACGATAACATGTCTTTCTAGAATTAAGTACGTAGTGGTTGAATGTGTCGGACTATCACATCGATCGGCTGGCCGGTTCAACCCCTGACGTACCTATTCGTTGACATATTCGGAACAAAAACGTTCATCCGGTGCGTTTAGTTTTACGCATTGATTATCTTTTTTTTTTTTTTTTTTATAATAAGCGCACACTCAAAGGGATAATACTACCCTTATTATGTAGACACAGTGTGAGCACTAGGAAAGGGAGAGAGGGGTTGAAAGGAGGTGTCGGTGCACATAAGTTTTGAATTCCTGAATATTGCAATGGCTGGGAAAGACAGAGTGTGGCAAGGCATTCCACATTCGCGTAGTACGGCTAAAGAACGAATCTCTGTACTTGACAGTACGACCGAAGCTGGGCTCGAGGGTATATTGATGAGCATTCCTAGAAGCGCGAGTATTACGGTTGAACTGTTTAAGGGGAGGAATGCAACTGGCTATTTCACTAGAGCAAAAACCATTAAAATAACGGTAAAAGAGGGTGAGACAAGAAACATTTCAACGATGTTCAAGCGACGTAAATGATCTTATGATGGTAATATTACCAATCAATCTAAATGCTCTACGTTCAATACTGTCCAAGAGGCTTAAGTAAGTTGCAGGAGCACCAGCCCAGATATGGGAGTTATACTCAAGCTTTGGACGTATATAAGTCTTGTAGATAATGGCCAGATCAGAGGGGGAGAAAAACTTCTTGCATCGCCTTAGAAAACCCAAACATCTTGCGGCATATTTGGCGACATCGCGTATGTGATCGTTCCACAAAATGTGGTTGGTGATACACATACCGAGAATATCGAGATGTTCAGTCTCCTCGATGCAAGTGCCATCTATGGATAATGGCATGGGGGGTATATCTCGCTTTAACAGTAGAAGACAGCATTGGGTTTTCGAAGCATTAAATTCCACGCGGTTTTTTAATCCCCATTGTACAATGCTGTTTAGGTCATAATTTAATGAACTTGTCATATTTTATCGTTGCAGTTCCACATCCGAAGAAGAGGGATGTGAATCTGAAAACGAATATGAGAAGCTAAGAGTACTATCGTCAGCAAAACAATGTATTGGATTAGAAGTTGCAGACAGGAGGTCATTAATAAAAATGAGAAAGAGTGTTGGAGATAGAACAGAGCCCTGGGGAACACCAGCATTTATTTTGTGGTTTTCAGACTTGAATCCATTAAATACAACTTGTATTGAACGATTCGAAAGGTAATTACTAATCCAATGAAGGAGGGATTCATGAAACCCGAAAGCACGCATTTTCGATAAGAGAGCCTGATGCCAAACCCTATCAAATGCTTTTGAAATATCAAGTGCAATAATCTTACTTTCTCCAAAACGATGTAAAGATTTGTTCCACTGTTCGATGAGATGAACCATGAGATCACCAGTGGACCTATTGCTACGAAAGCCGTATTGTCGGTCATTAAGAAGCTTTCGATCTTCGAGATATTTCTTGAGCTGATAATTAATCAGCGTTTCCATGACCTTGGAAAGAAGGGACGTAAGTGCAATCGGTCGGTAATTAGACGGTGAGGAAGATTCGCCTTTTTTGGGAATAGGCTGGACAAATGCAGTTTTCCATCCGCTCGGAACGAGACCTGAGGAATAGGACAGATGAAAAAGCTTACGCAGTGGTTTTGCCAGCGTTGAAGAACACCTCTTTAGAACAATAGCGGGGATACCATCCGGTCCAGCGGATTTATGTGTGTTAAGATCTTTTAGGACTCTCGCTACAGTAAGAGTGCGAAAAAAGATTTGCCCCATAAAATCACTAACTCGCTTAAGTACAGGCGGAGTCATAACACTCACTGGCAGCGTTGAATTGGCGGCGAACTGCCTAGCAAAGAGATTGGCTTTCTCTAGAGAGCTAACAAATGGAGTGTCATTCACAACGAGCGTAGGAACCGAGGAAGAGGAAGAATTCCTCATATTTTTTACAAATGACCAAAAATTTTTACTGCCTTTGGGACATTGCAGTATTTTTTGCCGTAATTTTTGGTCATGTAGAAATTTGGTCCGTCGAATATGGGCGTTGCAGGCCTTCCTGGCTTGCTTGAACTTATTCCGGTTTTCCTCAGTTGGATTGGCTTTAAGACAACGGAAATTTACCTTCTTGACCCTAATAACCTCTTTACAGCTCGCATCGAACCATGCGTTTTCCTCAGGTCTGATGCTTTTAACCCTATTCGGGATAAAAGTTCTCCCATGAGAATCAAACTTGTGATCATATCAGCGCTGGCGTCAACGTCACTATCGAGGAAGCATAGTGACCAGTTAAAGATCCTAAAATAATTATTGAGACCGTCCCAGTTGGCTTTCTCGTATTGCCAAACGGTTCTCTTAGGAGCTCTTTCTTTAACTGGAGAGTTTTTACACGAGAAATTTGCTGATATGACACAATGGTCAGATGTGCCTTGAGGAGATAGAACACTTATAGTGTACTTACCAGGGTCAGAGGTAAGAAACGAGTCAAGAGTGTTTTCTGCTCGACCTACCACGTCCGATATTCGAGTGGGCTCGTTGACCAACTGAGTTAGGTGGTTTAACTCAGCGAATATCTCAGCACACACTCCTTCTGGTGTTGCCGGGCCCGAATGTTGAAGCCATGAAGAATTGTGTACATTGAAATCGCCCGTAACAACGATTTCAGTGCGAGGATAGGACGAAACAATTCTTTGGATGGAATCAGACAAAGCATCAAATTCACGAGAAGTTGACACTCTGTCTAGATTGGGGCTTCGATAAAGGAAGCAATAGTGAATGATTTGCTTATTCACGGAAAATTTAAACCACATTAAATTGAAAAAAGAATCTAAGTACGATTACAACTTTTGTAAACTTTATAAAAATTAAAAAGCACGACTGGGTCGTTAGAACTTGCTCTTGAAGCAAGCTCTGGGTCCACAAAATATTAAATTTATTAAATTCTTAAAAAAATAAAAGAAATCGAATAATATAAAAAATGGCCTAAAAGTGAGTTCAAGTTGTATGGCAGCTATTATTAAACGGTTGCTTAACAAAAAAAAAAACTGTGAATGCCATCTTGTGCTTTATGTCAAGTCTATATCATTATCTGAATTGAAAAGGCTTAGCCGTTATCAAGTTATGGCCAAATTTGTAAAAACCGTTAATACGAAATCTGCATTATGTGCATTTTAAGCCAAAAACCTGAAATGCAGTTGTGTTAAGTTTACTACAAATATTACGTACACCAAGTATTATCAAAACAGTTTGAGCCGTTTTTGAGATAAAACTAAAACCATTATATGGCAACCCGTTATAGCCGGACTAAAACAAAAAATCGAACTTCACCTCTAGACAATCACCAAAAAGTGCTATACAGGGTGATTGGTATGAGGTGCACCAAAAAGCTTGAGCTTGTAGGTGGAGTTAAGACAAGAAAAAAATCGTATTGAAGGGAGGGTCTATTTCCCCCCGTTTAGGCGGGAGGGGCAATTTTCTAAAACATTGACTTAAATCAGAAAAAAAATATTTAAAAACAACGGTGAATGATACACAGCCTTGTTATATTTTTTGGAAAGCCAGAAAACTATTCTTTTATTTAATTTTTAAATTAAGTTGTTTAAGTGAACAGTTTTAAAAAACTGAATTTTAAAATTCAAAATTTAAAAAAAAAAACTAAAAACAAACATGTTTAAATTATTTTTTTTCAAATTTTATGTTATTAAGTATTATTTTTATTTTTAAAATTCAATGCTCTTATTAATTTTTAGTCAAAAACAGAAAACTGGATGAAAAAATGTATCTTAGTTTTTAAGAAATTAAAAAAAATTAAAAGTAAAACTACTAAGTAAAGTAAAAAGTTAATTCGATTTTTTTATTATTTGATTAAAATCGGATGGTATGTAATAAAAAATAAAAAAGGGATAATTCCCTAATTAAAAATTGACCTGAGCAGGTCAAATTTGGGAAAACCAAAAAAAAAAGGGTTTTTCTTGGAAAAAAATACTTCTAGTTTTTCTTAATTTCTCAAAAACTAAGATACATTTTGGCATCCGGTTTTCTGTTTTTGACTAAAAACTAATAAGAGCATTGAATTTTGAAATTAAAAATAATAGTTAAATACATAAAATTTTGAAAAAAATAGTTTAGTTTTAGTTTTTTTTTTCAAAATTTTGTGTTTGAAAATTAATTTTTTTAAAACTGTTCACTTAAACAACTTAATTTAAAAATTAGATAAAAGAGTAGTTTTCTGGCTTTCCAAAAAATATAACAAGGCTATGTATCATTCACCGTTATTCTAAATAATTTTTTTTCTGATTTAAGTCAATGTTTTAGAAAATTGCCCCTCCCGCCTAAACGGGGGGAAATAGACCCCCCTCCCATACGATTTTTTCTTGTCTTAACTCCACCTACACGCTCAAGCTTTTTGGTGCACCTTATACCATCACCCTGTATACAAAATTTGAACTTAATCCGTCAAACCGTTTAGGCCGAGCGAAATGGACCCAGTTCATTGTTAATTTCGAAGGTAGAACTTCAGCTAATTTTTCAAACATTAAAGAAAAAGAAATCTGCAGGGGTCGATGGTATACCCAACATTGTGTTACGACATCTCCCTGAGGAAGCAATAGACATTTATACCACACTGTTCAACAACGCATTGAATAATGCATATTATCCAATGAGTTGGAAAACAGCTGTGGTCCATCCTCTCCCCAAAAAGGGAAAGGACAGCTCCAACCCGGCAAATCTTCGGTCGATAAGTCTTCTTCCAAGTATCAGTAAAGTATTCGAAAAGATTCTCAATAGAGCTCTGTTCAAGTGGGCTGAGGACAAAAATATTATTCCAGATAATCAGTTTGGCTTTAAGGCGGGGCATGACACTATTCATGCCGCGTCTAAGTTAGTTTCTGATGTTCAATGGAACAAAGCGAAAAATCAATGCACAGGTGCCGTTCTGGTTGATTTAGAGAAGGCTTTCGACACCGTATTGTTAGAGGGTCTTTATCTGAAATTAACCACATTTGGCATAAGTAAACCACTGTTGTATATGCTTCATGACATGCTCAATGGTAGAAAGTTTGTTGTCAAAAGTGGCAATGTAACTTCTACCACAACATTTGATATTAAAAATGGTCTACAGCAAGGAGCTGTGAACTCGCCGATTCTTTTTAGTATTTACACCAGCGATCTGATAGGTAGTCTCACTCATGCGATTGCGTATGCCGATGACCTTGTAGCCTACAGGACGGGTCCAAAAGTTGAAGTCATCAAAAATCTCTTGCAGCGTGACTTCGACCAGATTCAGCGATATTGTGATGACTGGAAGTTAAAAATTAATTTTTAAGAAATCAGAAACTATCCTGTTTAGAACCCCTTTGTCTAAGGCTTCTAGGGATACAAGAAAGAACTGGAGAAATCTAGTGATCGTTGAACCAAGTGGACATCCACTGGCGAGCAAAGATGTAGTAAAGTGCCTTGGTATCTGGCTAGATCAGTATCTATATTTCAATCGACATATAGATGCTGCTCTGGCCAGAGCTAGGGGAGCGTTTGCTCTGACAAGACGGTTGTTTTATAGCAGCCGCCTTGAAAACAGGGTAAAGGTGATTTGCTACATGGCCCTCATTCAGCCGATGATTGCCTATGGGTGCCCTGTGTGGTTTAACGTTGCACCATCTCAAATGGAAAAGATTCGGGTGTTTGAGAGGCAGTGTCTTAGGACCTGTCTTGGATTACACAGAACACCAGAGTCGGAGTACAAACATTATTATGCCAACGAGGTCTTATACAACGGGGCCAATATAAACAGGATAGATAACTTTTTAATTAAGCTGATTCAGGGTCACATTGCAAGAGCGATGACCTCAGCCAATGGACTTATTTTCGGGGCTTATTACCCCAATGGAAAATATAGTGAGAGCGTTTGTCTTAACGGTTTCATCCCGCCCGAGACATATCTCTATTTAGACAGTCGGGGGCTGATACAGGATAGATTGGCGGTTCCGTTAATCTACCACGTCAGCCGTAGAACTGTGGATCGGCGAATCCTGTATGGTCGAGACGTCGGCTCTGGGAACGGAGCAGAGCGTCTGCGGTTCAGTAGAGCTGTGCCCCTTCGGGACAAAAGCGACTTTTATAAGCAAGTTCAAAAATACTGGTGGTTGAGTGACCACCTTGATATGGATGGTTAGTCATAGTTGGTGCCTTGGCCGACCTGCGTATTTTTAAGTATTAATAGGTTTATTTTATGTAGGACAGTGGTGGCACCAAAAAAAAAATATAAAACACATTAAATGGCATTTGTTTGTGTGTATGTGCATTTGGCACTGTTAAATATATATATATAAATATAAATAAATTTATAAGCGTGTGCGCATATGCATTGGCTGCTGCACAAAAAAAAAAAAAAAAAAATATGCTGCTGGTGGATGTTCTAGTTTTAAGTTAATTACGTATATTTACGTATATTTTAGTTTAGGTTAATTTAATTTTATTATTTGGGTAAAGGGTAGTTTTAAGTTTTTATATTAAATAAAATGTCTCGAAAAACGAGTTTTTAAATTTTTTCTCGTTTAGTTTTAAGTAATTTTGAATTTTAATTTAAGTTAGTTTTTACGCCCAAAGGCATTTTTAATATATAGTTATAGTATAATTTAGAGCGCCCGTATGGGGCCAGTAAGTTAGTTAAGTTATTCTGTAAGCTAGTTGTTTAAGATTTTTTGTCTAGCATTAAGATAGATATAAGAAAATGGAAAAATAAAAAATTAATTAAAATGTAAAAAAATGTAATGCATCGCTTCCCAATAGATCAGCGAAATCAAGCATCATTGCGCGTGGTTAGTACTTGGATGGGGCACCGCTCATGTGCTATCCATGTGCTGTTGGCATCTGTTCTCTGTTATGTCTTTCTTCTGTTGTGTATGTCTCTGTCATGTATCAGTCTATTTCTCTTGTGTTGTTCAAGCCGATAGCCTAAGCTGCTAGTGCTTATAATGTCTCTACTTAGTAGATTTATCTACGGAGTAGAATAAATAATAATAATAATAATAATAATAATAATAATAATAATAATAGTAATAATAATAATAATAATAATAATAATAATAATAATATTTTTATATTTAAGAGGAGCGATAATTTTTTCTATTAAATGCAGTTTTATCTAGAAAACAAGAAATACTGTTAAGTTACAATTAATTTTATCATCATTTTCAAAATTGAATTATTCCACTTTTAAATAAAACGCTCATATGTTGTTTTTTTCGAAAAAGATAATTATAATTCAAGATAAAAGTGATTCCAATGTATTGTTATTATTTCATATCCGAGGTTGGCCGAGCGGTAAGCGATCTTGTCTGGGACCCCAGAAATGTTAGTAATTTTTATAGTTCTAAAATATAATGTAATAATATTTAAACAAAATAAATGTTTCTAGAAATCCTTACAGTTGAAAAAATACAAACAAAATATAAAAACAAACAAATTCGTTTTTCCTAAAAGAAAATAAGAGTTTGCTGCAAATGAAGTGAAAAAAGACTGCTGGCAAATGAATCATTCCATTTTGCAATTTTTTTGTTTAGAGCAAACGATTCCTTCTCTCAATTCACTCGCAATTCACTCTGTGTGTATGTCTGTCAGTCTTTCATTCGCAACTGCAGCCTTAACGGTTGGGCCGTTATAATTAAAACATGTTATATATGGTTTTTAGGGTGATCGTCAGGGGGGCTTTTCACTTTTGTTCTAGGTCTAAGACTAACGGTACCTGCCACATAATGGTTATAGGAAAACTTTTTTTTCTCCAAAAAGGCTCTAACGATTCTGATAAAACTCGACATGAGTGATTTGCCACTAAAGGCCTTTTAGACGGCTTAAACCGTTATTCCTAAAGTAGAGATGGCGCAGCGGGGGAAATGGCGCACCTTCAATATCGCGAACACCTAATAATCAATCAAAATCTGGACACCATTTTTGAGTTCAATTTCTTGTTTCAAATCGAAGTAGTCAGTATTCTTGGGTTCGTCTGTGATTGTAAAAATAAAAATATTATGACAACAAAACCAAACGGATTTTTTTGTTTAAAATTATTTTGCACCTTTTTTCTAGTTTGTTCTGATTCTTTGGGTTCCTGGATGTCTATTTAACGTCAACTTATTCGATTCTAAAAGACCTACCAAAAGACAGTTGCTTTCAGATGTGGCACGCATTTTCGATCCGCTGGGCTTACTTGCTCCTGTAGTCGTTTCATTTAAAATTCTGTTTCAATATTTATGGCTTCAAAGTTTAAAATGGGAAAGAATTACCCGCACATTTGGCTGAAACTTGGTTCAAATACCAAAACGGCATGTATCATTAAACACTTTGTCTATTCCACGATATATTCCTAAAATAAGCTCAGCCATGGAATAACACGGATTCTCCGACGCTTCTATCAAAGCATATGCTGCTGTTATTTACTGTCGGTACAGGAAAAACAATGAGGATTTTAATATTACATTGATTTCAGCCAAAACTCGTGTTGCCCCACTGAAACAAATTTCAATACCACGCCTTGAGCTGTGCGGAGCGCTGCTTTTAGCTCGGCTTTTTAATTCATTATTTGTGTTATGCACAATTGAAAGAAAGAAAAGATCATTTAACAAAATAAAAGATGTTTTTATTTCGGAGTGTTACTTAAGACTAACTTAGCTCTAATCATCTTTTGCAAGATACTTTTCTCACACTCAAAAATGTGTGGGCATGCATTTGGTATCTTTTAATCTTATGAGCAAGGGATGCTTATAAAAAATTGTATACATTACTGAAGTGCTATGCATAAACATCGGACAGCATGTTAAATTAAGTGGAATTTTAATGTGACACATCTTGGTCGCCACTTAAAAAGAAAAAACAAATCGTAAGCAATGATTTTAAGGGTATCGGATTTAAATAAATGAATTTCATACTGATGCTGGCTTGCATTAACGCTTATCTGTGTTACAAAGAAGTGTAGCTACAGATTATGCTGAATTGCACCTAACGAGTATAGCATTTAGAGAGATATAATGTGATAGCGACATAAATTCGAAGTTATGCATAACACCTCCCTTCTTAAAAATTAAAATTATATTTTTTTTTCAAAATAATTTTCTTCGACCTCAAACTCATTAACTTTAAATACATTCGAAATTGGTCTTCTTATTACAGTTTTGGTTTTATTATTATCATAGTAATGTACTATCTTTTCTCTTTCTATAACAGGTTGTTTATTTCTTTTATTAAACAGTTACGGAAAATGGTGATGCCACTTCCTTTAATGAATTTCAAAGAACAGTAAATTATGCTGATTAAAATTAACGTTCCACTTATACCAAATAAAGTGCCTTGAACATGAGGCGGTATTTCTTTAAGTTTTCTAGCTAAGTAGCTTTCTTGATTTCTAATTTCAAAAGTTAAATCTTGTAGTTCAGTTAAACTTTTAAGTTTAATTTTAAGCAATTTTACATCTTCTATATATAAATCGTTAAAATCGTTCAATTTTGTATTATAGCAACAGTCCACAGGTGCAGGACGATATACATCTTTGTTTTCAATAGTTAATTCTTGTTCGAGAGTTTTAATTCTAGTTTCCAAGGTTTCAAAAGTACAATTAGGTTTCAGATTCAAAATTCCAATATTATTAATTATTCCTTCTTCGACATTTTGATTATCCGAACAGTTACAGTGGTATTTAGTTTCGTCGCTTAAGGCAATTATATATTTATTTTCGTAAATTTTATGAAAAATTTCTATGTGATTTATCATTTGCTTAAGTTTACAATCGCTATTTATTCTATTCATAAAGATTGTAAGTTCGCAATCGCTATTTAAAACACTATTCTTAAATTCTAGTTGTTTACATATAAAATATTTATCAATTTTCTTACATTCTTCCAAGAAATTTTTGCTCAGAAAATATTCTTCTTTGTTTTCTTTGATTACAAAATATTTAAACTTTTGCTCAATAACATATAAATTTTGTTTTGTTTTATAATATGGCACATTAACCATTTCAAAAACTTTCGAACTTGAGTTTTCTAGCAAAGGAACTGATATAACCACTACTAATCTTTCTGATTTTAAGTAAGAAATTAATTTTACCTCTTTCATTATTCGACTGTAAGATTCTAAGCTTGGGGTGAATAACATTTCATTTTCTCTGTCACTAGTTCTCAATAATTCTATAAAATATTTAGGTTAAATAATAATTGGATGTATAACACTATCTTGTAGAAAAAGAATTGCTTCAGTTATTTGATCTATAAGTAGTTCAGTATGATTAATTAAGAAATATATTTTGATTTTTAACTCAATAAAATAATCTTTTAAAATAAATAGTTTCCTATCTTTATTAACTTTATTTTAAACTTGTTCTAATGTATTAGTTAGAGTATTTGTTAAATTTCCTAATTCAAAGTATGCTTCTTTTAGAACCAAATGTTGTTTATTTAAGCCATCTAATACTTTGATTTCTTCCTGGTGACTTTTATGAACGTATTCGCTATTTTCTTTAGTTATTCTTATTGCTTCTTTATATTGCTTAGCATCTTCACTATCTAAAGTACCAAACAAAAATTTTAACCCTGATCCAACAATATTTAAAAGACCTCTTTTGTACCTTCTATCAGCTCCTAATAAATTATATATGACCCTAAGATCTTTTCTAAATTTTAAAATCTGTATTTTGGTTTTCTTAATAAATTCTACGCATTCGGGAATTTCTATCAAACAATCATCATTTACGTTTGCTATAAAATTAGTTATGATATCTATTTGGTCCGATATTTGACAAAGATCAATGTGAGTAACTATAGAAACTTTCTCAGTTGGTTGCCTCAATTCTCCGATATTTTTGTAGTATATTCCATTTGAGGGGAAATTCTCCCACATTTCACCAAAAACGCCATTTAGAATCAATAAAAATCTGTAAATAAAATGTGTCAGTTCTAATAGTGTTTTATTTTGCCTTTATTATATTTCATAGATCTATTATTTCGTCTAATTATAACGGAATTTTCTGAAACTTTTATGATTTTATATGGGCCTACATACTTTTCGCTTGATTTATCTCTTTTATCGTTTTCAACAAGAATTAAGTCATTTTTCTTAAATTCTTTTACGTTAGAATTTATTCTTTTGTCATATCTTTCTTTTGCTTTAGTTTTCTTTCCTAACATAGTCCTTTTAGCTTCTGTCTCCATTCGTACTAATTTAAGCTGTAATTTTTGGGTGTAATCAGTTGTAGTTTTAAAACCTAGATTAGTAAATTCACTTGGTATATTAGACTTTCGTCCAAATATCATTTCGTATGGAGAAAATCCTGTACTATTATGAATGGTATTGTGACAAAATGCGGCATATCTAAACAATTTTGAATATTCAGGTTTTGTTTTATCTTTATTGACTAATCTCAAGTATTCACCTAATCTAGCATGAGATCTTTCCGCTGATCCATTCGACTGTGGGTATGTATTACTAGTACGTAAATGTTTTATGCCAAACATCTTACATAGTTCCTTCATAAGTTCATTAACAAATTCACCACCATTGTCAGTGAGAATGTATTCTTGCATTCCAAAATTTAGTACCCATTCATCTGTGAAAGCTCTAGCTATAGTTTCACTTCTTTTATTTTCAATAGGGATATACTTGATAAATTTACTTAGATCATCTTGAATCGTTAAAGCAAAAATTGTTTTATTATTTTCAATGTATGGACCAGTTAAATCCATTGCTACCTTTTCAAAACTGTGATCTGCTGAAGTTACTATCTTCATTGGGTTCCTACGTGGATGTCTATTTATTTTCTGTTTTTGACATTGTTTACATTTTTGAATGTATTCTATAACATCTTTATTTAAATTTACCCAGTAAAATTTTTCTTTGATTCTGCTAATAGTTGCCTTTTGTCCACCATTACCCCCGATAAGGCCGTCGTGATATTCTTTGATTATTTTTAACTGTTCCTCTTTATTATTTATAATTTGAATGTTTTCTAAAGAACCTTCGTTTATATTTTCTTCATTAGTATTTTCTTCAACTGTCTGGTTATTATTGTGAATATTGACATTGACTTCTTCTTCTACTGGATTATCGGATATTTCTCTTTCACGTAATATATTTTTATTTAATTTTTTCATAACACTACTACCAGTGCATGGTTCGTTTAGTCCACATTCCTCTTCGTAGATTTGTCTTAACACTTGTTCGTCTTCTTCATCTGTTAAAAAGTCTTCTCCAAAAATTTCTTTAGCTGCTTCTTTTTGTTCTTTATTTAATTTAGTTTTGATATTATTGTGAGCTTCTGATCCTTGATTTTCAAATATTGGGAAAACCATATTCCTGCCAAGCTCATCAGCAACTACATTGTCTACGCCTTTCTTATAAGTGATTTTGTAGTCATACTCTTCTAATTTTAGTCTCCATCTAATCAATCTTGATCCAGGATCTTTGACATTAAATAACCAGGTTAGCGGTCGACGGTCAGTTTTTATAATGAATTTTTGTCCATAAAGGTAAGGTCTAAACTGTTGTATTGCCCATACAATGGCAAGGCATTTCTTTTCCGTGGTACTATAATTAACCTCAGCTTTATTTAAAGTTCTACTTATAAAGAGAATAGGTAAATCTTTTCCCGAGTATTCTTGTGATAAGACAGCGCCAAGTCCCAGATTACTAGCATCAGTTGTAATAATAAACTGTTTCTCGAATTTAGGGTATTGTAATAAAGTAAATTCTGTAAGTAGCTTTTTAAGCTCACTAAAACTTTTAGTATGTTCTTCCTTCCAAATTAATTCAACGTTTTTTTTCAATAACTTGTATAAAGGTGATGCTACTATACTAAATTTTTTTATGAATTTTCGGTAATATCCTATCATTCCTATAAAGCTCTTAATTTCTTTGGGATTTTTGGGTTCCTGTAAACTGTCAATTGCCTTAACCTTTTCCATATTAGAGAGTAAACCCTTGTTCGTTATAAAGTATCCCAAATATTGGACTTCTTCCTTTAAAAACTCAGATTTGTCTATTTGAATCTTAAGATTTGCTTCTCTCAATTTATGAAATACGTTCTTAAGTCTTTCATTATGCTCATCTAGACTACTACCATAAACAACGATATCGTCTATGTAAACAAAGCATTGTTTCCCTAAAAGTTCTGACAAAACTGTGTTCATCATTCTTTGGAAACATGAAGGAGCATTTTTGAGACCAAATGGCATTCGAGTATATTCGAAGTGGCCATAAGGTGTTGAAAAAGCGGTCTTTTCAATACTTTCCTTACTTAAAGGTATTTGGTGAAATCCCGATTTTAGATCTAAGGTCGTGAAGTACTCGCGCCTCCAAGTTGATCTAGAATATCAGTAATATTTGGAATCGGGTAGGAATCAGAAATAGTTATATCATTCAACTTCCTAAAATCTATCACCATTCTCCATTGAGGGTTTCCGTTAACATCTGATTTTTTGGGTACAACCCATAAAGGACTGCACCAAGGAGATTGACTATGTCGTATAATTCCATCGTTAAGAAGTTTTTCCAATTGCTTATTTACTTCATCATTATGCACTTTGGGGTACCTATATGTTTTAGCATTAATAGGTATTTCGTCAATCGTTCGTATGTGATGTTCAATAACAGACGTTTCCGTTAATGGTTCATCTTCTAAGCTAAAAATATTGGCATTCTCTTTTATCAATTCGACAAGACCTTTCAATTCTAAATTGTTTTTTATGTGATCGATTCTTAATTTACTCCACAAAAGATTAAATCTATCATTTTCTTTTTTATACTCTTTTACATTATTATTTTCTTTAATAGCTTCTTTCTTTTCTCCCAAATAACTAGAATTCATTGACCGTGAAGGTTCGCTTGAAGTTGGTTTTTCTTCAATCCGTTGGACTTTACAGTGTGAAACTTCTAATTTATTTACTTTCTTATTTAACGAGTTGTTAGTACCTTTGTTATTCTCGTTTGAATTAACTAAATAGTTAGAATTCATTGACCGTGAAGGTGCGTTTGAAGTTGATTTTTCTTCAATCCGTTGTCTTTTACAGTTTGAAACTTCCGATCTATTTGTTTCCTGGTTTAATAATAATTTGATTATTATTCGGTCATTGTACATAATTCCACGTTTTAAATTAATACAGAGCTCAGATTCTCTTAAGAAATCAATGCCCAGTATTCCGTCATAATGACCAATAACATCATTTGTTACAACGTGAAAAGAAACATCAATTAAAAACGTATCAAGATTTTTGTCGTCATATTCTAAAGTGATGTTGGCACTTTCTATAATTGGTTGATTTACCAATTCCCACAAAGTTTATTGTTTCTTTGAAATTTACGTCTTCTTCATTTATACATTTTTCTTTAATTAAACATATAAAAGCTCCTGTATCCACTAAAAAATTATAGTTCTTGTTACCGTATCTAAGGATAATATGAGGACTTTCATTGAGGTTAGAAACAATACCCTCGTTTTGTTCCTTTTTTCGAAAATTTACACGTTTACTGGTATCTTTTTTCCTATCACTTTCACCTTCTTTATTATTAGTATTGTGATAAAAGGTTTTTTTGTTATTGTTATTTTCCTGACCATATTTATTTTCAGTGTTCGTTCGATTAAAAGATTATCTTTTGGGAGCCCTACAATTTTTGCTTATATGCCCTAATTTATTACAATTATAACATTTAATCATATTATGATTAATTTTTATTAAGTTTTTTGACGTATAGTCTTTGTTACTGAAGGTCTGGGAAGCTCTTTTCCCTGACAACCTTGTTTCTTCTTGAATGGCTAAGGAAGATGCTTCAGCTAAGGTTGACGGTCTTTGGCTATTTACAAAAGTGCCAATTTCCTCTTTAAGTCCATTAATAAAGGCGTTGAGAATATCTTTCTCAATCATGAATAATTGTCCTTCGAACAATCTATCACTTTGGTTATTCATATACATATCTTGAATTCTACGTCTTTGTAGGGTTTCGACCTTTTGAATATATTGTAAAGCAGTTTCCGTTCTGCCTTGCTGAAGTCGCGTCATCTCCATATGCAACTGCAAAGGAGAATATGTTTCTTTAAACATCCTATTTAATTCAATTTTTAGTTCTCCCCAGCTATTTAATCTCTTGTTCGTAAATAGAGTTTCGGCATTGCCAGTGATTTTACTTTTTATCAATGGAAATAAATAGTGCCGCTGCTCTGCACTCGCAAGTGACATTGCACTTTCAACGTTACTTAGGAAATGATGGATCTTATTCGGATCACTATCAAAGGGTGTGATGAGCTTACTAAGCAAATCTAAACTCACTACATTAGGTGTTGAATTATTATGAACTGAAGGGAAATTACTTCCTCTGTTATAATTTTCAAAATTATCACTTTCTATTCTTAATCTGTTTTCTTTAATTGGGCTTTTAAGACTTTCTTCAGGTTTTTGTTTAGGTATTGCTCCTGTGCTAATTTGACAATCTTTAATTTTTTTAATAGCATCTACTACAGTAGGTGACGCTTCATTCTCAGCAAAGTTTCCCTCTTCTTCTATCGTTTTTAAAAATAAATTTCTGCTGAAAATTTTATTCTCGTAAAATATTAGGTACTCTTCTTCAATGCCTTTCTGACTCAACTTTATATTATCTAAAATTTGTCCTAACGTTAAACAAATTGTACTTCCACTTTCTTATGCAATACACGTGAATTTCTTGCATAAAAACTCTTCATTAAATTTATATTCGCTTTGTGAACTTGCCATTTTAACTTTATTTATATTTTATACAAAAGTTTAATTACTAAGTTTTCTAATTTTACAAACCTCTTTTTTGTATATTTTGAGTTTTATTCTTTTCTCGAAAATAATGCCTCAAATCGCTCGTCATGGGCTTCTTTTAAAACCAATTTAATTTTGATTGCTTTATTGACTAAATATTTGTAATTCTTAGACAAGGATTTTTTTTCTTCCTCAACAATTTTTTGGTTTTCTTCAAATTTCTGTTCTTTCGTTAATATTATATTATTGTCTTTTCCAGACATAGTATTTTAAATTACAAAAAAAAAATATTATTTCTACTGAAATAAATGAAAGTAGACTTACATACAAATTTTCAAAGTCATTTTTTGTTGAATGTTATTATTCTTCCCTCGTTGAATTATGTGGTCTTCAACTTTAACACGACAGGAACGCTGTTTTCAATCCGTAAATCCTTTATCGAATACGTTGGGGCTTTCGTCTCGGATATAATCTGCCCTTTTTCTTCCTTCTTTTTAGCACCTCTTTTTTATATTCACTTTTAATTCAACGCTTTGTAGTTTTTTGTTTTTTTTTTTCACTTTTGTTTCTATGTTTTCCGATATGTTGAACAATTTTCCTGTATAATCACAAACACTATTGCTGTTATTAATCCAGCTTTTTGTTGTGTTTTTCTTTTATAGTCACAAACACTAGGTATTGTTTCTATATTTTTTAAAAAATTACTTTCTTTGATTTTATCGATTAATTGATACATCCAAAGTTTTTAGGATCGTATCTCGACTACTCTTTTTTTTTATTAATTCAATT